>JACEVL010000071.1:3872500-4315802 GCA_020284085.1 Aporrectodea caliginosa
ATAAAGTTCTATTGAAGTCCGGTAAGATATCTCGTTCAAACAACTCACAGAGCACAGAGAATGTTGAAGAGAAGTAGGAGGAGAGGAAATGGGAGCAGGATGGAGAGGAGGAAGAAATGGATAAAGCAACTTAGACTCAGGGTGAAGAGAAAGATGAAGAGGTTGAAGAAGAGGAAAAGAAGGAGAGGGAAGAGAAAGAGGAGGAGAAGGAATCTAACGTGGATATGAGGATAGAGGTGAGGAATAGAAGGCGGATAGGATGACGATGACAAAAGTTGCGATGGCAGACGCGGCGGAATGAGGCGAGACTTGTGGTTGATCGGGGAAATTAGACTGACCCCGGATGGTCGTAAAGTCTACGTTTGCCCTCCTCCACACGTCACGTCTTTGACCTTTCTGTGTGTATACGTGTACGAAACATGAGCCCTCGCTTTATCAGCTGTAGGGCGACCCTATCAGAGATTGAACCCATTTCAATACATACATCGCACCTCTCGCATCTCATACGTCCAACGGGGCAAAAGGAACGAAAAGCCTGCCAGAACAAAGCTGTTCTATTGTCCCAGCTGAAAACAGCGATAGTAAGCCGTGCCAATATGCCCACAAGCTGGCAGGGGGTGAGTTTTGTTCTTAAAATATCCGTGAAATGCTAGCAGACGCATAAACGTCGGCCATTTCGTTTTAACCGCAGCTTCTGTGGCATCGTCAGTAGTAAGCTACTTTAGGATGACTTACAATATCAGCTGTCAGCGCAAAATTTGCTTAAAAGCCTTACTTTATCGGTGCATGAAAGTCTAGAATAGACTAGCATTGGAGATAGACCCTCCTATGCAATAAGAAAAATTTCTTCCAGGATTAACTTTTGATGGACACATGTCAGTCTCAGCGCATCACAAACAAATTACAGTTACAACGAAGTGGCCGACGTTTAAATGCGTCTGATACAATTTCACGGATTTTTTCAGAACAAAACTCACCCCTCTGCCCAGTGTGATTCTCCTTACAGATTTTATTTTAGTTATAGTTAGTTATAGTTAATGTTTTTTTTAAATTTTATTTATAGTTATAGTTATAGTTAGTATTATTTTTAGTTATAGTTATAGTTATAGTTAATGGATTTTTATTTTAGTTAATTTTAGTTACTATTTAGTTACAATAATTAAGGCTATAAGTAAAATTGTGCGTATTGACACGCTGTTTCACAATTTGCTCAGAACTATGAAAGCCTTTAAAGCATGGGTGCATTCAGCTTCATGAATACACGAGTTTCCAAAGTAACTGACAAATTGCATAAAAAAATATCGCATTTTCGTTCTCATTTTTGTCGAATCGTCCATATTGCACTTCCTATTTTTATTTTTGTATTAACGAAAATAAAGATGAATTTTCGTTATTGTTATTTTCGTTATAGTTATAGTTATAGTTGATGATATTTTTAGTTATAGTTATAGTTATCGTTAACGAAATCATTTTATTTTCGTTAACGAACATTTTCGTTATCGTTATCGTTAACGAGAATCGCACTGCCTCTGCCAGCTTTTTAGCATTTAACCCTTTAACGACCACACAATTTTTTCCAGCTACCCCTGACGACCGCACATTTTCCGCAAAAACGGCCAAAGAATAAAAAAATTTGAACTTGCTCTATCTCTGTCAGTTTTTAACATATAGACATACGGTAAACACCATTCTTTAGGATTTTATCTCCTCTTTCAATACCTACGTCTAGGTTTTGGACAAAATATTTGTTGAGGCCCCCAAAGTTACCCCAAACCGAACCTCCCCAAAACCTGACATATTTTCATCTTCAAGACAGTCTACAAAAAAATTTTCAGCGACAACATAATGTTATGTCAGCACATAAAATGTGCAGAAATTGTTTCCAGAGAGCATGAAGAAAAATCTTTCAAATATTTTGAAAACTCAAGGAGATACAATTTCTTTAGTATTTATACCATAGTCGCACAAATTCGCGTGATTGAAATGCCAGTTTTGATTGGCTGTTTTTAATATAGGCCTACTGAGGTGTTTTTCCGGGGATCCCAAGACGTCATGTGGCTCGAAATTATACGTAGGATCCAAAACTAATAAGTATTCATAAATTTATATCGACCACGAAACGATATAAGGCTAAAAATGACTAGAACCGCCCAGTACCATTCGGTACCTTCCGGTCGAATGCCTGTCTTGTACCATTCACTACCTTCCGGTCGGGAATGGGTTAATGCTAAGACTCAGATTGCAATTAAGTTCAGTCTTAGACTTTAAATGTTTTTTAAACATATGTGCTGTTTGCTTCTTGGATAGGAGCAGGAAGACTGTTCCAGGTACTTTGGTAAGCAACCGAAAGGCCCCATCGCCCGTTTTAGTTTTAGCTACTGGCACATATAGCGGACTTCAGTGATTGCAGCCGCGACCTATTGACATGGGCGTAGCCAGAAAAAAATGTCGGAGGGATTTTAAGATTTCGGGGGTTGAAAATCGTCTTTCGGGGTTTGAACCCGTAAAACCACCCCCTAAATACGCCCATGCCTATTGAGGCCTTCCGACGGCGGCCTGATGTTGTTTGCTAGATATACTATGGTGCGCAGTTGTTGAGAGTTAGTGATGGGTATGAGGATGAGGCTGATTATGATGACGACGACGATGACGACGACGACGACGAGGATGATGATGATAATAATGATGACGACGACGACGACGACGACGACGAGGATGATGATGATGATGATGATGATGAAGATGACGACGACGAGGACGAGGATGATGATGATGATGATGATGATGATGATGATGATGATGATGAAGATGACGACGACGAGGACGAGGATGATGATGATGATGATGATGATGACGATGATGATGATGATGATGATGACGATGCTAATTAGCAGCATGACAGTTCTTTGGCCCGACAGCATCTACACCAATGACGAAAGGGTTGCGACCTAATTTTCCACCCTGCGTGAGGACGAGCACCAAAGGAATTCTGACTGAGCTGCAATCGATTACATATCATCCAGTCAGCGATGTCACTAATGCAGCTCATTGAGACGGATCGCAGATGCTGGACGTCGTTGGAGAAATTATAGGACGACAGACAGATGCCATGGATCTGTGAGTCATCCGTGGAGAGATGTCTAACTGACCATGCAGGCCATGTATCCGACAAGGTATTACCAAATGTACTTAATAATAATAATAATAATAATAATAATAATAATAATAATAATAATAATAATAATAATAATAATAATAATAATAATAATAATAATAATAATAATAATAATAATAATAATAATAATAATAATAATAATAATAATAATAATAATAATAATAATAATAATAATAATAATAATAATAATAACAACAATACCACTACTACTTCTACTGCTGCTGCTGCTGCTATTATTATTACTAGTAGTAGCAGCAGCAGCAGCAGCAGCAGCAGCAGCAATTACCAATAGTCTTCCATTGCATTTAAGTTCTGTTGCATTTGTCTTTGTGCAGCAAACATTCTCAAACTGTTTTAGGACGCATTTGTTTAGATCAACCAGATAGCCCTGATTGTGTGCAGCACTTTTGTGAGGTAGGCCTACTTAAAAGGCTCCATATCAAGAATCTAGATACATATATAGGCTACATATCATAAGAAGCTAACAGAACATCAGTGTACTGACGAAATTTATTTAACGCCATATTAACCAGTACGAATGAGCTGGAACTGTTCAAAATCCCGAAACACAATTCAATGGATTTTGAAAGAAACCCTGTTTATTTTCAGTTTCGTTGCAGGCCATATGACAGGAGATATCCAGAAAAGATGCTATATATATATATATGCTGAGATGCATGCATGCATACATACATACATACATACATGGACATATACGTACATATACATGTATATATATATACATGCATTCATGCATAGATACATACATATATAACATAGATACATACATAGATACATAGATACATGTACATGCATACATAAATACATGCATGCGTGCATAAATACATGCATGCGTGCATACATACATAAATAAATACATACAGACAGACAGACAGGCAGGCAGACAGACAGATAGGCAGGCAGGCAGGCAGACAGACAGACAGACAGACAGTCCTATTACGCGAAGTCAACCATCCATTGCTCCCTGCGATATAATAGGGTAATGCGCAGAGGAGCCATAAAAGCCGTGGTTCAGACGTTGTCCTCTACCATGCGCCGTGGAATCCCATCCAGTTCGGAAAACAAGTCAATCCATTGGAACTGCTCAATCAGGCGAAAATGACAATTTGATTTCGCTTAATCTCCACTATGACATCACATCCCCGCTCACTCAATAACAAAGACCCATACATTATGTATACTCCCATACACATTTAGGACTATTTCATATTTATACATAGACCTATTGGCCAATATGTATAGGCCTTGTAGGCCTATATGTAAAGGTAAATGCATGTGCATAGGCCTATATATATATATAGATATATATATATATACATGTATATGCATGTGTCATGTATGCATGTGTATATTTATGTATGTATGTGTGTATGAATGCTTGTATGTATGTATGCATTTTCTATGTTAATCAAGTCAACAACTGTTGTACTAAGTAAAGCATCTTTCGGTCGCCACATATTCTATTGAAATTATACAGAGGTGTCCCTACTTAGCGGGATCTTCGATCCCTTCAGGGCCTTCCCTTGTGGCATTCAACAATCTATAGGGTGAATCAGGGTAAACCTGGCCACCCAAGTAAACCTGGCCACCTAAGGTATTTCGCGTACTATTCCAGAATGAACCACTATTTCGGCAAAAATTGCATACTTACTACTTCTTGAGCCTCTTAGCTTGCTCTAAAAATGCTAGTTGCCGCTTCAGTCAATGTTTATGATTGTTGTTTATCGCTCAGAAACGTTGGCGTCGACGTTTTTACCTAAATTTGCTTCTTTTCGTTTAAAAAAGGTGAGTTCCTGCTAAGGTTCGTGGCGGTAATTTTAACCTAAATAGAGTGCTATTCATGGTTATAAAATTAATATAGGCACTTTTGTAGCATTTTGGTAACTAATTTTATACTCTTCGCGTGTACTGATTTGACTGACAGACTGTAACATGCGTGGCCAGGTCAAACCGTAATGCTCAGATTGACCTGGCATAGGGTTGTCAGATAAAGCTGGCCTATGTCATTAGCAGGCTTGATGAAGCTTGTGTGCCTGGTAATCACGTAATATGTAATAAAAAAACTCATTTAGTGGCTTGCTAATTATCTTAAGTATGTGGATGCGTAGGCCTATATGTGCGTTTGCTAGTGCTTCTCAATAAAGGAAATACTTACTTACTTACTTACTTACATACCCAAACTTACTGTATGGTCTTTATTAATTAACATGATGTTGTGTTTCAGATGGCTACGTCCACGGGTCAGAACATGAACCAGGTTCCTGACACTGATATCGCCAATGCTAGTTAGCCTACGTCAGAACATGAACCAAGTTCCTGCCAACGCCAGTGCTAGTCAACCTGCCTTGGACAGCACCTGTGGTCTTCAGCCTACTCTTGCGGATCAGATTAATCAGAATTCATTTATGACCTATAGGCCTATTACTATTCAAAAAAGGAATAGATCTGCAAGAAAGCGAAAGAAAACGCCAAGTTATGATCTGACCAGTGATGATCATGATGCATTCATTAGTGAACTGTCAGAAAAAAGCAGAGACTGCAGCTGGCAGAATACTTGTGTCGCAACTGTTTTTGAAATGCATTCATGTGTCTGGGTCCAGGTTCTAATGGAAAATCAACATTTGTGTAACTAATAAGGAAGTTTTTTTAATCCTGTAGCGCCTGATGTTCTATTAGACTGTCATTGTATAGAAGATTTTGAAATTTCTCAGGACGGTTGAATTTGGAATGGTTCGTTGTTGACATTTTGAATGAACCACTGAAAGCCTGAGCTGTTTCTGAATTGCTTGTAGTAACTTTCAACAGATATCTCACTTAATTGAAGTGTTTTACAAAATAAATCAGTTTTATGGTGTAGTATATTGCCTGTGTAATGGCAGCGTTTCAGCTAAAGCTGGCCACGGCCAGCTTTATCTGAAGTGTGGCCAGGTTTACCAGAAAATACCTATTTTCGTCAACAGTAGGGTGATATCACTTTGTGCAGCAGTTGACTAGGTTTGGAATGCAGTGGCCAGGTCTAACTGCATATTTAAAATGCCCATATATTTATCTGTTTGACTCCACAGTTTCATAGTTCTTATGTGCTGTAAATTCTGTAAAAAATTACTCTGAAGCCTTAAGTGGCCAGGTTTACCCTCAATCACCCTACTTAAAAGTGCAATCTGATTTGTAATATTATTGTTTATTGTTGTTTGGCTACAAATAAACGACTGATTGATTGATTGATGTATTTATACGTGTGTGTGTATCGGGAAACATCAAAGCCACTTTTATAAGAGCCTTAAAACAGTGCTATAGGATTGTTCAACATTCTCTGTCTGTAACATAGTTCTATAACTGTCTATCGAATAGTTCTATTCTTGCTGATTCGTATTGTCTTTCTTTATTACGTATGTCCCTTAAAGTTGAATATCGATCCGATCTCGTTTAACAGTACTTGAGCTACACAATGCAGACAAAAACATAACCTGCAAACGAATCAAATTCAATAATCTGGCCTATCTAATCGGATGACCATATATACACTGTGAGCCATAAAAAACCGGGCCACTTTATGTTTAGCTATATCTCTGTCATTTCTTTATCGATTTTTACACTTTTTGCATTATTTTAAACAGGAATCAATACTCTAAAGAGCAGAAATAAACATTATCGATTTAGTCCTACATGTATGCTAAACTTGTCTTGCGAAACTGAAGACACTAAAAAACACGTGAGAATCGATAAATGCTGCATTTTTACTACTTAAATGCAAACAATTCTTCAGTGCCTTTATTTGTTTAAAGTTTGTGTTCAAAATGACTTCCTTTTTCACGTACACATTTTGCCAAGCGACGTCGCCACTGATCAATTGCAGTGTCAATAAGATGTTGTTCCAGATCGTTCCAGACGGATACGAGACACTGCCGAAGTTCATCAGTGTTCTGAATGCGCTGTTGGTACACGCGCTGTTCCATAATGGACCAGATGGAATAATCGAGTGGATTTAGGTCAGGCGAATTGGGTGGCCACATCTCTGGCCCTATGAAGTATGGTGCATTGCGAGACAGATACTCAATTGTTTCACGAGCCCGATGCGCCGGAGCTGAATCTTGTTGGAAAATGAACATGTCGCCAGCAATGTGGCGCATTTGTGGCAACAAATGTTGTGCTAGCATCACGTCTCGATAATATTGGCCATTGATTTTGGCTCCCGGGTCAACGAATATAAGCTCTGTGCGACCGAGTTTCGAAATTCCCACGGAAACCATGAGCGACTTGCTGAATGTTGTCCTGGTACGCAACAGACGGTCTGATGAAATCTGTTTCTTTGACACTGAACGAGGCACATAAAGACGATCGTTTTGAGTGTTTGACGGCGCAGCAACTGTAAATAACTTTTCATCAGTGAAGAAAATGAAACCGACATCCGATACTGAGAAACGCTGCAGCAATTGTCTAGCTCGTACCAAACGAGATTGACGATTAGCGGTGGTCAGTTCCTGAGCCCGTCGTCTTTTTAAGCATTTCAGTTCCAAATCGTTATGAATAATGCGTCTGACCGTCGTTTGTGTAAGATTCAGCTCTCTCGCGATTTGTCTGGTTGAAAGATGTGTTTTAGGCTTGTCTTCCTGGCTCTGAACCAATTCATTGACGGCGGCGATATTATCTTCAGTTCGCGACGATTTTGGCCGACCACTTCCCGCAGCGCGTTCAACTGAACCGGTAGTTCTCAACTTTCGCAGAAAGTCATCTAATGTTTTTCTTTTCCAATTCTTGTTCGGAAACTCCTTAATTAATCGTCTAGAAGAATAATTTTTGCATTCCCGCAGATTTTTAATTAAAATTTTATCCTCAAAACTCAACATTTTAAAATTTTAACTCAAATTTTCAACCATCAACTTTATTTACATTATGCTGCGAAACGGATATGACGTCATCCGCGCAATTAAATAAGTAAATCGTAGAGATTTAATTTTTCTTTCAAACGACACAAAAACTATAAAAAAAATTTAAAATACCGACCGCGATATAGCTAAACATAAAGTGGCCCGGTTTTTTATGGCTCACAGTGTAGTATCTGCCTGATACTAGCCATTATGTAAATTCTTCATTGCGGCCTGTAACTGTTCCCTATATCTAGCTGTCCGATTGTGAGTTCCTTATTGACCAGCCTTCAGCCACCTACTTCATGAACCACTTCATGAACAGGCTCAGGCGTCCGCGGTTATCTACAACCTGATTCTCCAACGGCTGAAACGTTAGCACAAGCGGATGGTGCCGCTCTGTATAGAGCAGTCCAGGACAGTGAGCTTCACGTCCTTTGTGGTCCCTGCCCACTGCAGCGAGATCCATTATTATAACATTAGGCAGAGGGCACACAACTTCACCCTCCCTCAGGGGCGCCGGTAGACGTACGCACTTACGCACGTGCGTACAGCGCTGAAAGGCTAAGAAACGAAAAATTGCAAATGAAAACAGTGAAATATTATTATTAAGTTAAAAATTATAATAACTTAGGTACTAGGTTTAATAGTAGGTAAACTAACAGTCTAACACCATCTAGCAGTGGCGTAAGCAGAGCCTTCCCAAAATTACGCAGATTCCAACCTCTCTGAGGGGAGGGGTCTGGGAAGAAGCTGTAATTAAGGAACTTTTTATTTGGGTGTGTATAATGGTGCATTTTGGATGCCATCTTTTTGGTTAAAAGTAATAACAATTTACATCAGTTCTTTGGGAAATTAAATAATTTCATAATTTTAATTATATCTTGCGAGGTGAAAAACTTCCTCATTCGTGCCTGAACACCCCTTGCAATCCTATTACTACTTACCAAGACCAAAAAACAGACAAAGATAATTAGGCTAATTATACGAGACGAAGATACAACCGATTTGCCTCTAGTCTACCGGTCGGAATGTTGGCCAGTGCGAAAGCAAGACAAGAAAAGAATAATTATTATTACAGCAGAAATTAGTTTACTGCGGAAGATCGCAGGGATTTCAAGACTTCAGAAAATAAGAAACGCTGGCATTAGACAGCATTATGGATCGAAACAACTCTGCTAGACAAAGTCGTTCAAAGAAGACTCCGATGGTTTCGACATTTAAAGGAGATAATTTATTCGTACCCATTGCCGCCAAATGGCTGGCGTCAGAAACTGATGATGGTGGTGGTGATGATGATGATCCAATGCAGATACATGGCGATAGGCTTCTGACAATTTCAATATGATGTACAAACATAATGATCAAACAACAAAATAGCAAAATTACAGTCAAATCTGAGACAGTCACTTACACGGTATTTCACACGTTAAGATTTCACATGTATTGACTCTCCCTTCCTCCTTACCCTCCATTCGCACCTCCTCCCTTTCCTCCATTCTCACCTCCTCCCTTTCCACCATTCTCACCTCCTCCCTTTCCTCCATTCGCACCTCCTCCCTTTCCTCCATTATCACCTCCTCCCTTTCCTCCATTCTCACCTCCTCCCTTTCCTCCATTCTCACCTCCTCCCTTTCCTCCATTATCACCTCCTCTCTTTCCTCCATTCGCTCCTCCTCCCTTTCCTCCATTCGCACCTCCTCCCTTTCCTCCATTCTCACCTCCTCCTCCTTTCCTCCATTCGCACCTCCTCCCTTTCCTCCATTATCACCTCCTCCCTTTCCTCCATTCTCACCTCCTCCCTTTCCTCCATTCGCACCTCCTCCCTTTCCTCCATTATCACCTCCTCCCTTTCCTCCATTCGCACCTCCTCCCTTTCCTCCATTATCACCTCCTCCCTTTCCTCCATTCTCACCTCCTCCCTTTCCTCCATTCGCACCTCCTCCCTTTCCTCCATTCGCTCCTCCTCCCTTTCCTCCATTCCCACCTCCTCCCTTTCCTCCATTCCCACCTCCTCCCTTTCCTCCATTCGCACCTCCTCTCTTTCCTCCATTCTCACCTCCTCCCTTTCCTCCATTCTCACCTCCTCCCTTTCCTCCATTCGCACCTCGTCCCTTTCCTCCATTATCACCTCCTCCCTTTCCTCCATTCCCACCTCCTCCCTTTCCTCCATTCCCACCTCCTCCCTTTCCTCCATTCCCACCTCCTCCCTTTCCTCCATTCTCACCTCCTCCCTTTTCCTCCATTCCCACCTCCCTTTCCTCCATTCTCACCTCCTCCCTTTCCTCCATTCCCACCTCCTCCCTTTCCTTCATTCGCACCTCCTCCCTTTCCTCCATTCTCACCTCCTCCCTTTCCTCCATTCGCACCTCCTCCATTTTCTCCATTATCACCTCCTCCCTTTCCTCCATTCTCACCTCCTCCCTTTCCTCCATTCGCACCTCCTCCCTTTCCTCCATTCGCTCCTCCTCCCTTTCCTCCATTCGCACCTCCTCCCTTTCCTCCGTTTCGCCTTCTTCCTCCCTCTCTCTTCATTTCGCTCTCATCCTCCCTTTCCTCCATTTTGCTCTCTTCCTCCTTACCCTCCATTTCGCTCTCTTCCTCCTTACCCTCCATATCGCTCTCTTCCTCCCTTTCCTCCATTTAGCTCTCTTCCTCCCTTTCCTCCATTTCGCTCTCTTCCTCCCTTTCCTCCATTTCGCTCTCTTCCTCCTTTTCCTCCATTTCGCTCTCTTCCTCCCTTTCCTCCATTTCGCTCTCTTCCTCCCTTTCCTTCATTTCGCTCTCTTCTTCCCTTTCCTCCATTTCGCTCTCTTCCTCCCTTTCCTCCATTTCGCTCTCTTCCTCCCTCTCCTCCATTTAGCTCTCTTCCTCCCTTTCCTCCATTTCGCTCTCTTCCTCCCTTTCGTCCATTTAGCTCTCTTCCCCTTTCCTCCATTTCGCTCTCTTCCTCCCTTTCCTCCATTTAGCTCTCTTCCTCCCTTTCTTCCATTTCGCTCTCTTCCTCCCTTTCCTCCATTTCGCTCTCTTCCTCCCTTTCCTCCATTTTGCTCTCTTCCTCCCTTTCCTCCATTTAGCTCTTTCCTCTCTTTCCTCCTCTTTCCTCTCTCTTTCCTCCTCTCTTCCTCCCTTTCCTCCATTTCTGCTCTCTTCTTCCCTTTCCTCCATTTCGCTCTCTTCTCCTCCCTTTCCTCCATTTCGCTGTCTTCCTCCCTTTCCTCCATTTCGCTCTCTTCCTCCATTTCGCTCTCTTCCTCCCTTTCCTCCATTTCGCTCTCTTCCTCCCTTTCCTCCATTTAGCTCTCTTCCTCTTTTCCTCCCTTTCGCTCTCTTCCTCCCTTTCCCCATTTCTCTCTCTTCCTCCCTTTCGCTCTCTTCCTCCCTTTCCTCCATTTCGCTCTCTTCCTCCCTTTCCTCCATTTAGCTCTCTTCCTCCCTTTCCTCCATTTCGCTCTCTTCTTCCCTTTCTTCCATTTCGCTCTCTTCCTCCCTTTCCTCCATTTCGCTCTCTTCCTCCCTTTCCTCCATTTCGCTCTCTTCCTCCATTTCGCTCTCTTCCTCCCTTTCCTCAATTTCGCTCTCTTCCTCCCTTTCCTCCATTTCGCTCTCTTCCTCCCTTTCGCTCTCTTACTTCTTACCCTCCATTTCGCTCTCTTCCTCCCTTTCCTCCATTTCGCTCTCTCCTCCCTTTCCTCCATTTAGCTCTCCTCCTCTCTTTTCCTCCCTTTCGCTCTCTTTCTCCTCTTTTCCCATTTCTCTCTCTTCCTTCCTTTCGCTCTCCTCCTCCCTTTCCTCTATTTCGCTCTCTTCCTCTCTTTCCTCCATTTAGCTCTCTTCTTCCCTTTCCTCCATTTCGCTCTCTTCCTCCCTTTCCTCCATTTCGCTCTCTTCCTCCCTTTCCTCCATTTCGCTCTCTTCCTCCATTTCGCTCTCTTCCTCCCTTTCCTCCATTTAGCTCTCTTCCTCCCTTTCCTCCATTTCGCTCGCTTCCTTCCTTTCCTCCATTTCGCTCTCTTCCTCCCTTTCCGCCATTTAGCTCTCTTCCTCCCTTTCCTCCATTTCGCTCTCTTCCTCCCTACCCTCCACTTGCTCTCTTCCTCCCTTTCGCTGTCTTCCTCCCTTCCACCCATTCGCACCTCTTCCTCCAATTATTGCTCTCTTCCTCCCTTTCCTTCATTTGCTCTCTTCCTCCCTACCCTCCACGATATGTTTATACCTTAAGGCTTAGGCCGATGGCGTTCTTGGAAATTGAACTTATTTTCTAGCTTTTATATTAATTTCGATAAATGTCTGGTTTGCTACTAGGCTATAGTATTGTCTGCAGTCAAAATAAAAAACGAATCAAACTACATCTTAGCTACCAGTGACAGCTGGTGCTACCAGCACTGAATTTATAGAGCAATTTTGTTCAGATGACTGCTAAAATGCTACCATTACAGTGTGGAAATTCAAAAAAGTGCGGACGCTCGTTCTTCGTATCCCCCCCCCACATATTTTCGTGGGCCCGGCCTATACGCATGGTCGCATGCTGATTGTGCGTACACAATTAAAATCCTAGCGGCGGCGCTGCCCTCCCTGATATAGTCTAAAGGAGATGAACTTTATCCCACGAAAATTGGGACGAATTTTATATAAAAACATAGGCCTATACTGACAAACTATAGGGACCTGCGAAGCTTCGAAATGCGATTGAAAACGAATCGGACTGCAGTATTCGATTCGATTCGAAAATACCGTCATGATTCGAAAAATTATTAGTCCTTGACGCGCTTTGTTGTAAACTAATTGTTTTAATTGTTTACTGCGCGTGAATTGGTTGCTGAATAATTGCTGCGTGCAACGCGGCCCCGTCGGCACGAGATGACATTTTAGGCCTAGGCCTAACTCATTTGCGACTGCGACTGTCGCAATGCAGCATCCAAATGGCAGATCTTTCTAAAATAAATCCAGACACTTTGATTTGGGCATGACATAACAAAGATTTTTTATTTTGACACTGTATATATGCCCAAGAGGCATATCGTGAATTAGTAGGCCTAAACATGTAATTTAGGCATTAATGTGCGTGACTAAATTTATTGAACATAGAGCCAGAACAGAACAGTAGGCCTAGGCCTATAATTGGGTTAAAAAATTAAATTATTTGTTTCATTTTAATTCTGTTAATTAACTTAATCTTTAGTTTAATTGATTTTAACGGCATTAAAGTTATTAGGTAATTGATACATTGATACAGGCTATTGATAACTGTTACTAAGATACGCCTTTGCATTTGTGCACAATTTTGCACACTAGCCTACTTGAATATCAAACTGGTACTACTACTCGCTGAATCGATTCGAGATCCGATTCGAATTCGAAGTTTATCCTCGATTCGATTGAAAATTTGTGATTCTAAGGTTCCTATAACAAACTCAACCCTAAGTAGCCATGCTGTCACCTGCATGCTACAGCTTTTGCCTGTTTTATTATAGAAATAAACGAATATACCGGTACATCAATATAATATGCATACTGCCACTCTTAAACTAAGTTGTTCTGAGTCCAAGAACAATGTTTGATTCTGACGGGTTCATAGTTTTTGAAGTGATGATGCTAATTTTAGTTAGAAGGCGATGTCCTTTGTGGATCTAATAGGAAACCCTGTTTGGTGACAAAGGTTAACACAACCGCTTATCATGCTTATGCAGAGAGGGCGCGGTTTTCTCTTTGACACCTTGGTTCCCCATCTGATGTAATCCCTCACTCAATTATCTATCGTTTGCCAAGAGTCACATGAGACGCCTCATCTGTGGCTAAGTCGACGTGCTTCAAAGGAGTCTGGCCGATAGACACAGGATGTGGCTAATGCTATTAACCTCCTCTCTGTAGAAGAACGGCCAACTCTCATCCTCCTTCCGTCTCCAACTCTCATCCTCCTTCCGTCTCCAACTCTCATCCTCCTTCCGTCTCCAACGCTTATCCTTCTTCCATCTCCACACACGCGCTCACACGTACGTACGCACGCATACGCACCCACCCTCCCCCCACACACCTACACACACACCTTCGGAGCAGACACGTGTAACTTCCGGCTATGCCAAAGATATGCTTAAGCTACATTCAATGTATGGCTTCGATTAATTTTTAAATCGATGCAGTGCGTTGCTATGGGACGTCACACCTCTACCTGACGACGCACGTGCGCGTTCTTCGATCCATTAATTGCCATCAGCCACCAAAAGATGCCTCGACACCTTTGCCTATGCGCCCAGGGAGAACGTGACATGCTGTGCGGCGCTGGTTAAGTCTAACATACGGGGAGCTTTCGATTTGACTGAGAGGAAGCTTGCGAGGGAAGGAAGGGCGTCTTTTGAGACTCCACGGTGGCCTAGGTATCGTTCCAGTTGCATAGACATAGGTCATTGAAGTGCCAGCGAGATCCTCCCTAAAGATGCTTTAGTGATTGTGAGTAGACTGCAGAGGGAGGAGTCCCCGGATGACTGCGTCAGGGAAAACGACGGAGGGACAGATGGACGGAAGGCATCAGGATAGGATGGACGGAAGGCATCAGGATAGGATGGACGGAAGGCATCAGGATAGGATGGACGGAAGGTATCAGGATAGGATGGACGGAAGGCATCAGGATAGGATGGACGGAAGGCATCAGGATAGGATGGACGGCAGGCCGCATCAGTCTGTCCTCGTCTGTCCATCGCTCGACATCAGTCCCACTTGGTCTTAAGGTAATCTCCCGACGGAGAAGCCGGTCGGTCGTCGTTTCAAATAACAAAGGCGCTTTCGATATGCTTATAAATTTCAGGCTGTCTGTTCTGTTAGTAGTTAAGAGTTATGTATGTATGTATGTATGTATGTATATGGCCATTTATATAGCGCCTTACAAGAAACTCACGAAGGCGCTAAGTTATGTCTGTCATATGTGTTCTTGTGAATTGTTTCGATATTCCATAATTGTACACTGTAACCGGTTGCGGTTTGTCAACCGGATTGTTTCAATAAAGAAAATATTATTATTATTAAATACACACATGTGCATACTTGCAGACGTACAGGCTTGAATGCATTCATACATACATACATCTTTGACATCCTTCGAGGAAAGTGGAACGCCAGCATCCGGCTATACACACTAAACTCTGCCTGTCTACTCACAATTATAATGTTACCCGTCAACCTGCATGGAACAGAAACCTGATGCTATAGCAGTGGTTAAATTGCTGTCTTTAACTAACACTGCTCTTTCACAAATCCTATCCTGCTTCCTCCTTTTCCCCTTAACTCTCTCATCGTTTCAATTCTAAACACCATCCACCTTAGCCATCTGACTATCTGCCTGCCTGGCCCCTTTGGATCTTGACCTGAAACCAATTCTGAGCCAAAGTGCCAATCGAGTAAGCGCCCGTGAATAAGCTGGCTCCCGTGACTATGCTTTTTGGGCGCTGCAGAAGTCTTGAAATTACGATAACGATTGTTGACTCGTAGTCGTAGATAGGCTAACTGTTAAACATACATAACACTGCAGTGGTTGTAAAACAGGTTAAATGTCTTCTGAACCACTTAAAGCCCGTTTGAAAAAAATTGTTTCTTAAGCATGGACAGATTTCATTTTACTGCTCTTCACCTTCGAGCCGTTAAAAACAAAACAACTTAGCCTGTGCTGATATTCCAACAGGACCGATTAAAAATTTTCCTAGTAACCGTATGCCAAGAGGAGATTCAAGCATCAAACTCTTCATGGCCTTCACAGTAACAGTTCAGGAGGTCACTGTCTCTATGCAGGTATTGCAAGAGGATTTTTAACAGTCATCCAGAAAACATGGAAATCAAAACTTCAAACTACAAACAACACGAAACGTAAAATCTGCAAACGCCAGAACAAAATAACTATGGCATATAAAAACACAAAACGGCTCTTAACTAAATAACTTCTACCTAAAGACTTAACAAATGCCCTTTAACAATGAGAGTGTACTAAAAGCAACTGGGAAACCAATGCAGCTTGTCGATAAATATTAATAAACAAATTGCTAGAAGTATTCATGTCAAATAGATCAAAAACATGGTAAAACTGTACAACATCTGGATTTAAATGACTGAATGATTGATGCTCTAAGTAAAATTTCACCACAGTTGTTCAAATAGTTGCTAATAATTACTAATTTACAAGCCAATTTATTCAGTTCTCCTACTTTTATCATCATGGATTTAGTAATGTACTGTTGAACTGCACTGATGGCTTTAAAGGTGCTTCTTGTAACCTTGATACTGATGAAAATCTGTACAAGTAGGACATATGAATCATAAATATTTATTAGTTACTTATTATGTCTATTTATTTCATATAGTAATGCTAGCTAATGATGAAACAGCTATGGGTACAGGACTTGCTCAATGTTCTAAAACTCTCACCATATTACAGTAGGCTTGAAATCCTACTTTCTCAATATATATTATGCGCTCAAACAACTGGCAAACCATGTCAGACAACTATGAGCAAACTACAGGCAAGCAAAGGGTTAAAATCTTTTTAAAATCCAACCAGAAGACTTTGCAGCTAACAGACAATTTTAAAATAAAAATTGCAACCAGCTTAAAATATTTGTACAAAGGAAAAAGATTGCAATTTCACTACAAAAAAATGTGTCCAAGATTCACGTGGTTGTTCTGCTGAAAGGAATAATCCAAGTCGCAGTTAAAGCAAAGGAAAAATGTAGAAGACAACAACGTCATGGATTTAACAATTGTCTGCAGAAACTGAAAAACAAAAAATCTTAGTAAGCATAAATTAAAAATGAATACCACAATCAAAAATACATTATGATTCACTTAAGCAAATTGCATCAATGTACTGGAATGTATTTTCGTCATAGGCTGGAACTCCAGACCAAATGAATCACCGAAATCTATGCAGTATGTTCCTGCTAAAATCTCAATGTCTCTAGATGTTTGCATCTGCCTTGCATAAAGGGAAAGCACAGAGACTTCTGTCAAAGGTTCCAAATGCAAGGCAACCTGAAATACTGTGAATGATTGATTAGTTCTGTGTTTTTGGTAGAATCTGAATTTCAGTTGTACCGACGCTCTTGGCAACAATGCGCTGTCCTCCTTGACCCGCAATGATCTTAACAGGTGGTACGGCATAGAATCCATATGGATTTGATGAGGCGCATACGACCTGACGTGGAACAGCTAGAACACGCTTGATTCCATAATTTTGAACACTCGAGGTCTTGTCTACATTGTGACTGCTGGATTTGGCATGTGTAATGGTCTGTGATTCGTGGGAGGCAATGGCCACTCCATGGACACCTGAAGAAGCTGCAGCGTAAGGTGACATTTCGATGTATTGAACTTGTCCAGAGATGCCACTAGAATCCATAAGAACTCCATTGCTACCCTGAAAATAGGTCACACACTTAACAATAAGACACAAAAATACACCTGTTTGCTTGTCACTAATAGAAACTACTTAGAAGCATTGCCCTGGGTTGAAGGAGCTGGCAAATGAAGCACAAACATAGCCATTGCAGCCAAATAGCAGGACACACTTTCAAACCTCTCAACTTGCATATGTTGTTGTTTATTAATCTCGAAGAATGGTGGGTGCAGACAGTTCAGAAACCCTGATATTACATCAAGTCACTAAATCAACCAGAAATTGTACACAACAATGCTTAACTTTAATGTGGAAGAATAATTAAAGTAAAGCCTCCAAGAGGTTCTTAATGGGCTTCCTCTAGAGCTCCGTCTCCTACCTATAGGAACTCTTCACCTGCATTTTATACCCCTCTGAAAGCTTTTCTTTTCAGCTGTGGTTGGGTCGGGAGCGCCTCTGAGTAGATATTTTGAAGGGTGCTATATCAAGTTTTTTGATTGATTGATTGATTGAGGTGCAACAGAAATGATCTGATGTTTATACACCTGTTCAGGGTCTTTAAATAGTATCCATCTTGCCTGCTGTCTTCTAAGACAAAGAACCGATACCAGACAAACACAAAGTTGATCAGCCAACGCTTTTGAGAGGTCCTTTAAAAGTGCTGCATAAATGATACATATGTACATGCTTCCTGACAGTCCACTGTTCATCTTGAACTCCTCCAACTGTCTGCAGTAATCCCAGAAGTGCTGTCCTACCTGACTGGATGAAGAGGCTTCGGCTGAAGTGCTGCTGTCACTGGAGTCGACTTCCGGGTAATGTGGGCCGGCCATGTGAGGATAGACCATTTCCTGGTGCGGAAGAAGAGCAGTCGGCAGCTGCGGATACTGGTAAAGGTAGTGACCGTGACTTGCTGAAGGCATAGGCAGCGCTGCACCACCCGGCCCTGCAAGATGGCCGTGTGCTCCCAGCGTCAGACCACCACCCTAATAAACATTACAAGACAAACCACAGTAACAGCCTAACAGTTGCCAGTGAACTACTGTTCAATGACTTTTGCACCATAAATGTAATGTAATGCAAAAATCATTTACTGTCCCTTGTACGAAACAAGACACTTGTTAGATGCTTCACGCTGTCAACTGTCAGCAAGAATGTCAACAAAGTTAAGCACTTCCAAGGTTTCTGGGAAAATGTCAAGACTCGCTGTCATAAGTAGATCCTGTGTAATTAATATCCTGTGGCAAAGCAGTGCCATTAACCGATGCTTCCGCAGAACATAGTGCTGCAGCTTATAAAAAGCAATAATTAAGCCTCATGACATGCTGTAAATTCACCCCCACAAGCAAACAAACTCCACATCATAATATAATTATTCTGATGAAGTCATACCTGCTGAGCTGCCCAATGCAGGTGGGGTGAATTCCCAACTGGTGCACCCCATTGTAAAGCTGAAGCTTGCAGGCTCTTCAGAATAAAAACATTCAGTGCATAAACAGTTCTTGCCTGATACAGTCAATTGCATGTAACATAGGTAAATATTCATCTAAAATTTTTTTAACTTACAGTCCAATTCAACCTGAATCTGCTGAATGTACGAAAATAAGACTACGATGTCTTTTTCTCAAATATAGCTTAACAATTTACAGTAGAGCTATTTATGTAAAGTACTTTACTACATGCACAAAGTTGGTAACTCTGAATCTGAGGCATGGATAAATGTTCGCTAGGGGCAAGATGGTACTCATGGAAAAAATGGTGGATCATGACAAGTGATTTAAATGATGATACAGCTATAAACATACCTACATTATCATTTTTAAAACAACTGAACCTACAGCCACTAATTTCGATGAAATCTTCACATTGAAAGGAAGCTCTACAGCTGTGATCACATGAAGCTGAATCGTAGAAATTTAAACACAGATCAGATTTGAATGTGACAGCTAACTCACAGCAGATGACGAGTAGTAGTTTGGTGCCATAAGAAACTGCTGATGAGCTCCAAACATCAGAGGATATGAAGCAGCAGCCTAGATCAACAAGAAATAACTTTGCATCTGTAATCTTAATACTTTTAACGACATATAAACTTATTTTGTTTCACACCAAAGCATAAAATCCATAAGTACTGTGGAAAAACTGTTATGTATTGCTAAGCGAGTCCAGTTCCTCAGATGTACATGAAAGGTATTCCAACTATGTATTAATACGCAGTTACATCTACATTGCAAGTATGTAGTCTCATACCTAGCAGTAGCCTGGCATTCTATCTTAAAATCATGCAAACCCCTAAGAAACGGCAACCATTTCCACCTCGATGAATCAAATAGTTGTAATAATATTTGTAACTTTGAAGGTAGTTCAAGAAATTATTAAGCAAATACTACTGCCTTTCTAGTACGTGTGATGCAGAGTATGTTTAATTCATCACAACAATTAATGTGCTTTACATAAGTTTTAAATACCAGACTAATAAATAGATAAGTAAGTACTTCCTTATATACTGCAACACATAAAGTATGTTCAGTAGTCATTATAATTTCATAATTAAATTAATATCCCAAATATTATCAGACTGCAAGATTTCACAAAGCCATGCACCTCACCCATAACCCAACAATTCTGTAATGACGCTAGGTGCTTACCACAAAAGCAGGTGTTACTGTTCAAAGCATTGGTAACATTTATGATGCACATTGGTGGAATCCCAAGAGTCACACACAAATAAAGATAATAGGAGTGAAGAGAAACTATGCTATAGGAAGCAAACATCTGCGCCTTTCCCACAGGGCAACAGCAGCAGCAGCAGCAGCAGCAGCAGCAGCAGCAGCAGCAGCAGCAGCAGCAGCAGCAGCAGCAGCAGCAGCAGCAGCAGCAGCAGCATATGGCCAGTGGGTATGCCAGGCGTGATCAATGAGCCAATTTATGCCCAAAGACCATGGTAACACAGCAGATGCACTGAATTGGTCCTTAGAGACAAGTTCTACAGTCAATTCCTATACGAACCAAACTAAGCCCAAGTTCTGCAAGGCACTTGGGTTACCCAAATCTCCATACAGTAGGTATCATCATAGTGCAAATTACAACACATGAAGGTCAGCAATAAGGATCTAAAATTTGCAGGACCTGCTGTAAAGCAACCTCCATATAAAACAGTGCTTCTTATAATAATGCTAATGTGTCCAGTTAGAAGAAATTAGAATCAGTGTTAAATGTTCTGTCTAACAGTTTTAGATGACTAATTTAGCACTACTAACAACAAGCTCTAAGAACTGACTAAATTCACAGAACAAACAATAACTACACACAAAGCCACATGTAACCATAACAAACCAAGACGGATCGCAAAAAATCAGCAACAGAAATCTTTTCTGTCAGGCCTAACAGAACAACCGAAGAAAACTAAACACCAATTCATCGAATGCATCGATCGGCAAAGCAAAGGCAGCGGCTGCACACTCGGTAAAGCTGTGCATGCCGACATCCTTTAGCAATGCTCGGTAAGGCAGTTAACTCTGTACAAACACCACCTGATTCACCATGCAAACATTTTGAATTCAAACAACACAACGCCACAGAACTTGGAGCAAATAAATGATGAGAACATGGGTAACACTGGAACCAGCAAGAGATGCAACTCAGAAAATCATCACCAGACCTCCTCGGGCAGTTCCATCCGACCTAGAGCATAACTGACAACCTAAGGCGTCCTGCCACTTGCTGGTAGACAGTAACCTGACAGGAAAGACAGTATGGCAATCACATAGCTTAACTTTATACACTGACAAAAGTTATATTGATTTACCAAGTATTTAACGTTTTTATTATATGCACATTCTCATTTGTTTTAATGTTTTAAACTAAGTCAATATATCTGCACTAAGGATGCCGTAAACGGATATAAGCTACTGTAGACCTGTATGAGAACATGTAATTTTCAGATTCTGAAATGTTCAGTGTAATTCAGTAGCACGCGTTCTGTTATCACAGTTCTGAAGGCTTCACTCTCGTCATTCACACATTATCAGACTTTTATGTAGTCTACTTGAGAAGTAAGTAATTATGTGATCATTTAAAAATTGGTAGGGAGAAACAAATTTGCAAAGAATCAAAAACAAAGGGAACAGTTTGTAGTCCAACTATTAGCTGAAAAAAACTGCATCCAACTAAAGTTTTTGAATTTAACATCCGCTTCTGTTTCTGATACTTTCTTGGCAACATTCTTTACCACATTTAATGGTCTGGTTAATTCCAAAGCCCCTCTGCTCTCTACTTCAATTCTAATCAGACTTCCATCTAGCAAAGATTGTGCCCCAAAACAGAGTTTAATCAAATAAAATCTTAGATTTTTGCAATGTATTAATGCTCAAGATATCAACTGATGGTCGTCTCTATGCAAAATAGATGCACATGCTGAAATTCAAGGTAACTAGTTGAAAATCAGCAGCGAGCCTACAAAGAAATGTAAACAGCCTATGGGGTTTCAAAAGACAGTGAAAAATCAAGCCACTCTGCTCCTAGAGACAAAGAAACAGAAACTGTAGTCCAGTTCTCACCTGAAAGTAATATCTGATTTTAAAAGTTAACAGAATATGCTCAGGCAGACAGACAGTAATGTCTCAAAAATAAAAAGACAGAAAAGCTTTGTAATTTTGCATCGAAGATATGACACTCGAGAGCACAGTGAAGTTAAGCAGTTGACTTTATTACTTCATTAGTTAGCATTGAATTACATAGGTGTGACAACATTGGTTGATTACTGAGAATTCTTGCACACTAAGAAATAACAACATGTATATCATATACAGAGCACAGTCATAGTCATAATCTCATAAATAACGCTCCCAACAGGTATATCATCTACAGTCACATAAAATTGGAAAATGTAAAATTTACACAAAGACACTGAAGTGGCTTACCATATGAGGAAAACCAAGACTTTCCGGAGAAGAGATAAAAGGCATCATATTAGGAAAAGCAACTGGAGCACCATTTGCATAAACCAGAGAACCACCTCCAGCTCCAGATTCTGCAAACATAGATGCATAACACTGTCAGTCCTTTATTAAGTCAGTATTATAATAGTTCTCAAATTCCTATCACAATGTCAGAGGTGACCAGAAGCAAGTGACCAGAAGACCAAAATTACCCTTAAAGCCTCATTCATCATTTGGGGTGGCCATTACATGACACTGGCAGGTACCGTGAAGTTAAACAAACCGGCCCCAAGTCATTACTTGGACAAGTGATCATTCACGGAATACTTCTGGTGCCACTCAGCCCTCTGTTGGTCGGCAAATGAGCATCACCTCATCATGTTGGCAGCTTAAAAAGTGTTCTGTTGTTGGAGTACTAGGTTGTGCTTATCCCTTAACCCAAAGACCCTCCAACCTTGGGATCACGCTTCTGAGAGCTTCTATACTGCTTGCAGGCAAGAGTGTGTAAACTTTATAGTCTGTACTGGGAGTTCATTCACAGAAAACAACTGCCAGTACCAGTTTCAGAAGCAAAGGAAAATATGCAGTGTGATCTTTTGAGTAAGTAAAAAAGTTTTAAACTGTCAGTCTGCTATTTAGGGGCAGCGTACATCCCTATGCTCCTTAATCAGCCTCAGGGTTATTATGGTGGAGCCTCAGTTTCAGTTAAAGACAACTATCGGTTATCCGTTCAGTTTCACGATACTAATGTCAAACTCATATTGATCCACAGTTCAAAGGTTAGAAAAGACAGGTTGATAAAAAGGACTGAATCCCAAGCAAAACATTTAAAAGATGCTGCAATGCAGCAACAGTGAATGAGAATTTTAATGAACTTCACTCACCTAAAACTGGAGCCGAGGTTTGCTGAAATATGAAATATATACACAGGATCAAATGATGAACTTCACCAGTCATCGTTTAAATGCCAAATTCAATCTAATTAATCTAATCATTACATAATCTAATCTAGTCTACCATAACCTTATCACCACCTATCAAAACAAAAAGCTACTGATCTTGTCAACAGGATGGCTATAGGAGTTACAAAACTCCCTGCTGAAATAAACTCGTCATATACATACTTCATTAACAGCATACATTTGTATAAAATTAACAGATTAAAGAGGAAAAGGGTAGAAACAATTCAGAATTTTGTGGAAAATCATCAAGTAAATGAAGTAAACCAGCGGTATGTGCTTGTGCATGCACATGCGCAGGTCTACAATTGCGCATATGTAGGTTTGAGCAAGCGCATGCACCTACCTGTTTTCGCACGGCTGGGCCAATATTTAGTTTACGGTCCTTGAAAAAGAGATGCTCGCCCTAAAATCAAGAAATGAAAGCAATTAAGTGCTATACACCACAAAACAATCACCAGCTAATGCATAGTGTGTGAATTATGCCATCTGCTTTGTTCCAAAATAGATTTTATGATAAACCAGACAATTTACAGCATAAATTGTCTGGTTAACAAATGTTCAATCAAATTCATTCCTAGAAATGTGTGGCAAACCATACAATCTTTTTCACTGAGGTCCGCCCATCCCCTCTGAAATTGTATAACATTTCCATCCATTGCTAACTCCTTTGCATCCTTCTTTGTTGATAGCTTCCTACCCCTGTTTTTCATTATAAAACATCTCATCAAATAGGTCCTACAAACTAAAGAAAATCATCATTCTTTCACTCTTAATGCTGGTGGGCACTTCTCTAATTCTCACACTCTCACCTGTGGTGTTCCTTCAAGGTTCTGTTTTCGACTTCCTACTGTTCATTCTTTATATCTCCCCGTCTTGGCACACTCATTTCTTCATCTTCCCCTCACTCCTCTTCCGAGACACTAAATTGTGTTCCATCATCAAGATGCATGGATGACCTGGATGACCACCAACCTTCTACGTCTCAACTTTTGCAAAACAGAATTTCTCATAAGTGACCTCCATGAGCAATCAAACACAATCAACCTATCCTCTAGAACTTTCTCCAAAGGTTCCTACTTCATCTGTGCCTCAGTCTTTTCTCCAATCTGCAATCTCAGAATCAAATTTGACAAAACCTTATCTTTGCCGATGCAAAACATTTATCTTGTCCCTTTCAACTCCGCTCAAAGTACCTTTTTGAGTTATGTTAAGATTAAGTTAGATTAAGATGAAAGACAGGATACCATAGTAAACATTTTGCTCTAACTGAATATCACAGTAGCCATTAGGCAACAATACATGCAGCATGCTGGCCAGTCAAAAAAGCATCATAGTGTTGCCATTGCAATGTACCAAAATCCCCAAAACACCTGGCCAGGCCAGAACAAGGGAAAATAATATCATGCAGGCAAAGGGTTAAAATGTCCTTCAGAACAACCAGATGCATCAAATGTACATACCTCCTCCTTCAGAAGCTTTGAAGCATCTTCAGCATTTTCAAATGTAACAAACCCATACCTGTTCAAAGACAAGTCACAGCTGTGAAAATGAAAATAACCCATTTTTACCCAACATTGACACTTTATAATTACCTTTTAACAAACTTATGCAAGGGCTATGATCCATTCTCTGCAAGCCAACATCCTTATTTCTTCTAAATTAATAAATTATATAATTGCAGCAGCTTCCAGGAGCATTCTGCGTATGTAAATGTTTTTATATATTAAAAAATTCCTTCAGATATAATGTTGATATGAATTTTTTACTCCAACAGATAGTTTTGTAAGACAGGTCTCCTATTGCTAGTACCAACGGTGAGTACTTACCCTTTGCTTACACCTGATTTATCGAAGATGATCTTGCAGTCTTTAATTGTTCCATATGTTGAAAAGAAATGCCTCAGTTCAGCCTCTGTTGTCTAATTAAAGAGCAGGATTAAAAAACAAGATCATTAACTAACAATCTATAGATTGAAATCAACATTTTCAGCATATCCATTATCGCTGTTATCACTTGTCCCTGCTCATTACCACCTCCAATGAATGGCTGAGTGCTATGCTCTTCAGCACATTTTTACCAATGCTGTTGCTATCCCTTACTCAGACCATTCGTTTCATCAACATCCTCCTCTTATCCTTAGAGCAATGCTGCTCTGCATCATGAGCTTCTACCACATTAGAGACCAGGTTGAAACTGGGTATCAGTTATTAGTCAATACTGCCTCCAAGTCCATGATTTGCCGCAAGTGCAGAACTGAATGTAGAATTTCTGAGTGACAAATTCTCGAATCCCTCATTGATTTGGATGATGATGACTGATAGCTGATACCCAGTTTCAAACTGGTCTCTAATGTGGTAGAAGCTTACGATGTAGAGCAGTGTTTGCTCTAAGCTGTAAGTGCACATGCTCAATCATACAACTTTGTATTGGTATTTACAGAGACTTGTGAAAATAGCAACCAATCATAGAACATAGCATTCATATACAACCAGGGCTGTTAAAGGCTTGGTTTTTTGGTTTTTGGTTTTTTTGGTTTTTTTAAAAAACCAAAAAAAACAAATTTTGGTTTTTTGGTTTTTTACAAATTTTGAAATTATAAATGCCAAAAATGGCGTCTCTTCAACTCTCTTGGCAATTGTTGTATATTTTTTGTTAATTTCGTTTTATGACATTCTAAGTTTCTACTGTTCTAGTTAATTTCATTTATATGCATTTGATTAATTTTAACGGTATTATGCCATTTTATGAATTTTATGATCTGAAATAGGAAAATCTTTAAAACAAAAAACCAAAAAACCATAAAAAACCAAAAAACCAACTTTTCATTTTGAAAAAAGTTTGGTTTTTTGCACCCCTGTCTACAACTGCTGTCCATAATCAACAACACTATGAACAGCATATACAGGTTTGTGTGACTGGCAGGGAGCACTGACTTGAAGGAACCAAATGTCAATGAAAGTGAGTTTTACTGAGAAAACATTCCATGAACATTGAATCAGATAGTACACACAACAGCAACATAATTATTTCGAAGGTTACATATTAGATTGTCATCACTACATGTATCAATATCAGTGCCTGTGTAATGGGCTCCTAAACTTGGCAGCCTGACAAAACATTTCTTGATTTGCTCATTATGCCCAAATGTCCTACAAATACTTTAAACCCTCTCTCCCCAGTTAAAATCCTGATCCTGCCTGAATACCATCATCAAATCGACAACTGATGCAGTTTTAACACTAAATTTGAAATGACATAAACTAACACTTCCTGCGATGCTTCCAACAAAGACTCTGTTTGGAATGAGTATTCCATACTTCGGAATTTGGTTCAAGAAGGCAGATTTACTATGGTCCAGTGTCGAGTCACCCATTAATCCGTCACCACAGGAATTCTATAAAACAGAAACACCCGACCGAAATTTAAAAATCATGTAGGGCCTACACCCTTAAAAGTCTAAATAATGCAACAAATACTTATCTACGGTGAAGAAATGCATTGCATACCGTGAAACTAACTGCTACAGACTTTAATTAACAAGAATTTGAAAATAAGTTAAAGTTTTGACACGAATCACTGAAGCCATCGACTAATTTTTACAGCACCTAAGGCAACACTGTGTCAAGCAATCACAGTTTTTACAATGATCATCTTAATTTGCTACATCGTTAAATTGAAAACATTTCTTAAATTCAAACAGCTCGAATAACTAAACATTTCTGGCTTACCATTACCAACGATCGTCGAAAATCCACGATTATAATGCGCAAATATAGAAAATGCCAGGAAAATTATTCCGTAAAATAGTCATCAACGATTCTGGCCCCAGAATAATGGAGCGAACCAAAGCAGTGGTGGCAAGCTTCGGTTACTTGCTCTGTTGCATCTCAGTATAATTGTTTATATAAGCACTCTGCTGTCATTGATTCCAGATGGATTCTTCTCAACAACAGGCTTGCATACGTTGCATGCAGAGAAGAAGATAGCTTAGCACAGCCTCCTGCGGGATTCCTCCATCAACCTGATCCCTCTCATTCTCATAATGGAACTGTCCAAAGTTACGTTCAGCGCGGAATTCGCAATTCTAGAATTATTGATTTAGACCAAATCTAATCTAATAACTTCTATAGCGCCAATTGTTAATGCTCAAGGCATCAGTCGATGGTCGCTGCTATGCAAAATCAGTGTCCAAGCCAAATTCCAGGGTCAGTCGAGTCGAAAGCAAATAAGGGAGGAAATGAGTTCAGTGTAGGTGTTTAGGATAATGGTAACACTCTGGCACGAAGAGCAGAAGATCAGCACGGACGCGGGATCGCTTCCCGCTACCCTACCAAAGGTCCAAAGGTCGACTCAGCCTTTCACACGCCAGATGGCGTTGGTAAAATGAACAGTGGGACGTGATGCATGACATTGCATGTGCGCCTTGCAAGGCTGCCAAACAGTTAAATTCGACTCCTAGTGATAACATACATGTAGGCCCTACTGTGATTATTGTAATCGTATCTCGGGTTAGTCCTCAGCAAGGAGATACTGGGACCTTTGTTGTATTGCCTGCCGCTACAGCCAATCCTACTTGATGGGCTCGCCATTATCCACACCCATTCGGCGGATGCAGTGGCTACTGTAACGAGTTCCAGAGTGCTCTGACTATGGGCCTGTCGCTCGATCTAAATGTGAGGTGGCCTCGACACATCGGCTACTCTTAGAATCAATCTCTGGAAAACACAACTTATTTGGCAATGGGTGAAAGCCCGTACCAGCAACTGGAGGGGCCTATCGACTTTTCCCAACTTACCTAGCTTGCTCTGGGTGCGCCTCACATGATTTACCTCCTCCGATCATCAGTGACAAACACCCCTGGAATCTACGACGTGACACTACTCAGGGATTGGAAAAGATTCTGAACGTTTCTTTAAACGATCTCCAATGGAACATGTGAACCCCTGGTCTGGGCATACGGAAGCGTTGGTTATTATCAGCTTCGCTCAGCACTCTCCCTCTCCAGACCCTCATTCTAAACTCTCTCTCTCTTTGAAGCCATGATGTGGCGATCGTGGATTTCAACTTCAGAAAACATCACGCCTTATGTTACAAAGTCAGAATTGACAACTGTTTCAAGACACAATCCCATATAGGCCTGAAAGCTTGTCACCACACGCCAGCGACTGGCCTTCATCTTGGGGTTAACAGCTGGGGCGACTAGATCGAGGACGTTCGGGTGGCGGTCGGCTTGCTGGGGCCTCATATGGAACCACACGTGCTTGTGGAGCCCGAATCGACGCCAGAGGCAGCCATGGTCTGTTCTCTCTTCGGCCGAATGCCAGACATAGGCCTGACATTATGCTCCCTTTCGAAGGCAGGGACCGGCAATAAAGGAACCACTAGGTCTACTACGCACGGACGGCGAAGATCTCACGGCCTGACAATGATTGCATGGCGCGCGGGTCGTCATCTGTGGTTCTTGACTGATACCCTTGCTCCATCATACATGCAGGCCACTTTGCGGGCGCGCCCAGTGTCCGACGTTGCAGCGCACTCGTCGGGCACTTTTTCGTGCCTCTAGCTCGACGAGGGTCCAATGAACACCACTGGCCTTTATATCAGATCTGGGTCGTAGTCTAGTTCCACGGGACACGACCTGGCTATTGCTGCAGCGCCGTGCTTTTTCGGTTGTCCGGACCTTCCACCTGGAATGACCTAACGGCCCGCTCATTTAAGACTCCTTGCTCTTGTACTTTGTGAGCCAATCGGCAGGGTTCTAGGCCTATAATAATAATAATAATAATAATAATAATAATACAATTGTCCCTCAAGTAATAATAATTTTTTTTAGTCGTAAGCAGTCGATGACTCGAAAGCAACGATTCAGAAGCACTTTGAGGAGCAGGGTTAAGTCACTCAAGATGGGCCTGTGTGAAAAGTTCAGTTTTTAGATGTTTCTTGAAGTTTCTTGAGGCGACCAAATAGCTTAATTGACTCTAGTGATAACTTTGTGATCATCCATACATACTGTGAATTGTAATCGTATACTGCTTGAAATATTAAACGAAAATTATTATTATTAAGACGAGTTTTAGTTGAGATCTGAAGACCAGAGAACAGACTTTCCAGAACGAACTTTTTCCGGAAGAGAGTCTCATTATAGTCTAGGGAAAAACAGAAGAGGCGTGCTTACCCAGAGCCGCTCTTATTTACGTAATGTTCAGAATGACAGTCAGAAGACCGAGTTGAGAACAGAAAAGTTTTCGTCGTTAGGCCTAGCAAGTAGCAAGGGCTGAAAGTCTTAAAGTATTGAGGCTGACTGAACTGCGCAGTCTTAATTGAATGGCCTACAGTTAGCCCAGTCTTGAATGTTATTCGCTTTTCTGTGCGCATCCAATGTAGTTTTAGTGATCGCTCTGAACAAGGTAGGGCCCTGTTTACCGTATTTTGGACTCTTGAAGCTTCATTAAGTTAGCTTTCGAAATGCCAGTAAGAAGCGAGTTGCAGTAGTTAAGACGGCTATTATAGCGTTAGCCAAACAACTCAGGGCAGAAAAGTAAATGTGGTGTCTAATCCTGCGGATATGACGGATTTGTGAGTGGACAGATCTGCATACAGCTATAGGGTTAGAGCATTGCCTTCTAGATAGGCTACTGGGCTGGCGTATCTATAGAATTAGGCAATGGTCAGAGTCGAACGCGCACCGCCCAAATTGCGGGCTGAACAGCGTCGTTGTATGACAGAAGTGCCAATGCGAATTCAAAGAATTAGGCCTAAGTTATTTTGTGGAGTTGTTGCAGAATTGCAAAGACAAGAAACTGAGTTTTTCATGGATTTAAGAGCAATCTGTTTTCTGCCATCCCTGTATACCTCTCCCTCTCCTTCTCGTCTCCATCTGTGTCTGTCTGTGTCTCTCTCTGTACGTGTCTCTGTAGTCAATGTTACGATTAGGACTTGGCGCGTACTAAACGATTACGGAACCCAGCTTTATTAACACACATTTCTGACAGCGTTATAGCTGAGACGATAATAATAGTCCCAGGTTATAGTTGGTGTTCGAACGCAACTCAGTATTAAGACAAAGACTTCTTGGACAAGCCGTAACTCCCCTACAACACTCCCAGCCCAGATATCTCCGCGAACTCTTCACCATCCAGCCAACCCGCTCTACCCGATCATCCTCCGTTCTCACTCTTTCTAGACCCCCGGTCACTACTCATCTCAAGTTCTCCAACCGAGCAATATTAGGCCTATATCCAACACTGCGCCGCGTCTCTGGAACGATCTACCTCCTGAATTCCGCACTTTTTCGGTTACCTCCACCATCATCGCCAATCATCGACCATCATCTGCCTCAGGCTCCTCTATCCATCACCCGATTCACCCCAAGGCTTTCCACACAAAACTAAAGTCTCTCCTGTTCAAGAACTCTTATCCTGACTCATCTGATCCTGTACCTTTCCAATCCTCGACCTAAAAGACACCCGCCTTAACATCTGCTGTGCCCTCTCTGATCCTCTGGAAACCGGACTCGGACCTCCCTTCGGACTACTCTTTTGGACAACCCCTCTGACTATACGCAGCGCTCGTGAATAAGCTGGTGCCCTGCGCTTGGCTTTCGAGTGGCGCTTTAGAGGTTTGGAGATCACGATTACGAACAATCGTTGGAACGAAGATTTAGCCTATACGGTATCTCAACAATACATGTACGACCGATCGACCCAGATGTAGGCTAGGACAAAAGCCGAGCGCGCGTAGTGTCGGGGAGGGTCTCTGGGGTATTCATCCTGGTAGCATCTGGTCGCTACGGATGCATCCCACCCACCGCCAAACTATTATTGCATTCCAGAAGACTTGCTATGGATTGTAAACGTAACGCTTTGCATCGTCTTCATAGCCATAGGCAGGCAGCATCCCATCTGAGGCAGAAGCACCAGCAGCAGCAGCAGCTAGAGCGAGCATCTGATCGCGGCAGCTATCGCTCCTAACGCTCCGACGAACGAAAAATTACGAGTGCAACCGACCAACCGATGCCAACCGCGACGCTTGGATAACCACCGAACGTAAATGCACATAGCCACACGTCGACAGACAGACAGACAGACAGACAGACAGACAGACAGACACACAACCCAACACACACAGACAGACAGACAGACAGACACACACACAGACACACACGACACACAGACACACACACAGACAGACAGACAGACAGACACACACACACACACACACACACACACACACACACACAACACACACACACACACACACAAAGACAGACACATTCACAGACAGACAGACTCAAACTCCTGACACAGAGAATCAATGAGAACACATTAGCAATCAGCCACCAAAGTATTGTATTGTATTGTATCTGGGCATTTATAAAGCGCCTCTTGCAGTAATGACTATTCAGAGGCGCTTCCAGCGTGAGCACTCTGAGGAAACAGAAGTTTTCAAACAATGGACCGAAGTGGATAAACCACCAGCCAAAATCTCAAAGTACCTTTCAGTGGTTCTCAGCACTCTTCAGAATGTTCCTATAATCCAATACCATACAATACAGCACAATACAACTGCAGATGATGTGATGTTCAATGTTGCCTAAGTTGAACAGTGCACACAGCCATTGGGCAGAGAGAGTATCAATGGCGCTGAGCAATTATGCATGAAGGACTTGCTCAAATCCATACACAGCACTCACTCAGTGAAAGCTCAAAATCGTAATTTCCACGTACAGGTCCAGTGCCCCAGCCAATCGGCTAGCATGCTCCAAGGTACTTTTCAAATATCCTGATACACATGTACATGTGACAGACACTAATAACTAATAACATGTTACTGTGTGAGAAAATTTAAAAGGTTCACACTCTGTTTACACAAAATTTATTACAGTTCTTTTCTGGAAACCATATCTGAGAAAAACCAACAGATGCACAGGTAGAAGGACTGGCCAGTGATGCATCAACATTTACTATGAACTTAAGTGCTCGATACTTTATCAGGTGATTCAGAGAATATCATCTGCTGCAACATAGATTCCAGCATTCAACATCTCCAAACAACTTGTTGAAAGTTCAAAACAAACAACTGCAGCAACAGCATTCAAGGCTTTCAAATGCATCAACGATGATGACGAATTCTCTGCCCAAAGGCAGGTCCATTGGCTTGTTTTATGCCACCCGGAGATGAGATGAGTGAGATGGTTTCCTGTTGCCTTCCTCACGGACAATTGTGGGTGAGCAACTTGTCCAGGGTCGCTACGCAGTGGCTTGAGGTAGATTCGAACCTGCGAACCTCCGGTTACAAGGCACCGAACATACCCCTACACCACCGCATCCCAATATGCATCAATAACGAGCACAATTGCGCATGATTTAACTGGGAATTTATTTAGTGATCTGCTTTGCAGAGAGATGACTTTGGCTAGAAATTAATTACAATTATTACGTACAGCTTTCTACAACACTATACATACACATAACAGCAAACCGTAACTTTGGTTAACATCACAACCAACTAACCAACAATTCTTAACAAGGCCACAAGAAACAAAACGAGCGGATTGTACAGGCATTTAAGCAACGGAGTGGCTTTGGTGCACCACAAACCAACATTCTTCAAGAAATTACAAAATCCTTCAATTCTTGCATTATTTCATTTTGTTTTGATCCAATTTTTGCCACAAAATTACAAGTTCAAAACCAGGGTAGCATAATTTAGGTCTTAGCACTCCACTGGATTGCGGATGTCTGCAAATTGGATGGGGAGGGTAGTGCCATATGCAGAAAAAAGCAGACAGGGCAAAGGGAGGATCCAAAGTGTCGTCATTTTTATGAATATCCTTTACGGACAACCTCTATTTTGCATTCAATAAAAGCTTCAATCAATCAATTAATTAACCAGCCAGCCAACCAACCAATCAATGAGTCAATCAATCACAACTGAAAAACTACCCAGGTGAAACATACATCGTATTGTATCGTATCTGAGAATTTATAAAGTGCGTCTTACAGTACTAGCTATTCAGAGGCGCTCTCAGCGTGACAGCCCAGAGGAAATAATACATACATACATGTAGTTCTAACTAAGCACATGGAGTAGTTACATCCTGCTCATGGTTCCTCCTACAGCTGAAGCGAGTACACACAACTACAAGAACCAGACCAGACAAAGTTGGTTTCAATGATAAATACTGAAAACAACAGAAGATTCCATTTCAAGTCCAAAATGAAACCAGACATGACTTCCTCACAGAAAACAGTAGGCGTTACTGCTAGAAATAATACCTGGAGCCAGCAGTCGCAATTTACGAATATTACACCAACTACCAAAACGCACTTGTAAATAACAATATAGCCATCAAAACAATAAAGGTTAACAACTAACAGCTGAACGAACGAATAACAAAACACTAATAAATAACAATATAACCATCAGAACAATAAAGTTAACTAACGGCTGAATTAATTAATATCTCATTTCAAGTGAAGGAAACAAATATCAGATAAGATAATATCCATACATCTTACACATATTATGTGTAAGACCAACAAACTTATTACTGAAAGGGTATGCATAATAAATAAGCATCATCATCATAAATACATCACATACAAAAGTACTCAACACAAGTGTGTGATACTATGTAATGTAGGTAGATTATAGCCCCTTCTAAGCATCTCTCTAAGGTGCTCACCTTCAACCTAAATGAATTTAGAGTTCATTACAATTTAATTCATCTGCATGCAAATAATGAACAAACTGCTGGAAAAGTTTCCATTTTGTGGGAGGGTTTCTTGCTGTATCCAAAATGTGCAAAATAAATATGGTGTTACAAACGAAACATCACGTACATCACATACGATATATTGTGTATTTCTCAATGCTGAAACATGATAACGGTTACTCAAAAACACCTATACCGGCCGTCCACAAAAAAATTCAGATCTCCAGCCCAGAATAATTGCGTACAGCAACAACTAACTTGATCACCCGTAACAATGCACGCAGCACACAATTATTACCCGATTTACCAGTGCCAAGCAGTGCAAGAATTCAGAGCCAACATCTCTCAGTGGCCTGAATAGTAGCTGAAAGGATGGCAGCCAAGTATGCCTGCACACTGCAGGCATACTTGGCTGCCATCCTTTCAGCTACTATTGTTAAATGAATGGTACCGGTAGATTGAATCCTGAATGTGAAAAGTCCTATATATCTGAGATTTGTTTGTACATCTACTGGAATCTAACACGGCATGGCGTGCACTCAGATGGTGGCTGAGCACATTCAAGAATGCATGCTCGAAAGAGAACCATGTCTATATATGTAATGTCCAACTCTATCAGACACTTATGTCAGATCATTTAAAATTCAGCCAGCACTGATACGACAAATATGTCTCTCTTCTTTCGTGCAAACGAGTTCAAAGAAATTGACATTAGCCTGAAATAAGGGTTTGACAAATATCCCATCCATTTTACAAAGAAATCATGCACAATGATCATGCTCCGATGATTACAGCACAGTATTGAACTCCATTATAGGAAAAGGTGCAAGATGCCTTCAAGCACCAGTTGCCTTTCGGGCACTGAGCTATACAAATTCTCCTGAACATAAGTCCACATCAGACACCACTGCAGTGTTAAATATCAGAACTTTCTGCTCAGAGTAACCAGAAACAAGCGAAATGTTAAAAAAGTTCATGCTTGCACAACAACGAACGTAAAGAGTATAATAAAGGCAAATGTCAAAGTCATATAAAAAAATAACGATTTCAGTTTAATGCAGAGAAAAAACGTGAACTGTACAGAATTTACCCCCGGTTGAAACGAGTCAAAGATTGTCTTACTTGCCTGCACAAACTATCTAAAGACTTATTTTGGCTACAGAACAACCTCTCGATTCAGGATCATAACTAACTCAGTTACATGCAGCTATATGGATAATTATATAGTGCCATTTAGAATATCACTAAAAGTGCTATGTATCAGTTTCCAATTTCATATATTTCCTACACTACCTCAAAACAAAAAAAATTAAATCAGTAATGACTCACCGAAATTATACTGGCATTGACAAAACATAAACAGGCATTTCTATACTGATATTTCAAGAAATGCAGTAGTAGTTAAGTAAGTAACAGGATCGTTTTTAACTGGGTGGCCCAGGAACCACAGTCATTTTTAATGGGGTGATACAGGACCTGTACTCGATTTATCGGGGTGATACAGGACCTGTACTTAATTAACTACTTGCAGCATTAAGAATTTAAGTTTGGTCAGCAAATTCTCTTTCAATTTAGTTACAGCCAAAAATAAACTATCAATTCTTGTTGTTTTTCTTCTTCTTAATTAAAGTTCAAGAAAAGAATTACGTGAAAATTTTAAATATATTGGTATTCAATCAAAGGCTCAAAAACAGGACATTCTATAACAAGCTTCATCAGGCATTCGGCGACATTCAGTTACATAATCAAAAGGTTAAATTCTGTGGTTGAAGAATCCCACAGGATTATTAGTATTAATTGACCACTGATACTTATAAACCAGACAACAGTCTTTCTGAACAAGTCTGTCATGATCCAGAACATGGCACATCTGTGAAGTTTATTTAGTAAAGGTAATCAATCAGAACATTGTGTTTTATTATTGTTCTGATCATTGTTAACAATTATTAATTATGATAGCACTGCAGGAGTCACAAAAACTCTTAAACAAAGCAAAATTCCTTACATTAAGCCATCATCATAAATTTTTAGCACATTTGCACTGTATTTAGTTATATTAACTGGTGCTTTATAAATCTTCACATAATAAGAACAACAATCACATCACCCATTACACCTTTAAAAAAAGAAAAATCATTTTGAAAATTATGGAATCGACAAAGCTCTTTTGAAGAAATCCTGAATAACAACAAAAACTGAACACAAAGAGAAAAGCAATAATTGAAACACTCATCACAAAGCGACTGATGAAACAAAACACTCAATGCCAGATGAAGAACTGCACCAGCTGTAAACAAGTTACAGAATTACAAGCTGAAACCAGCAATAAACTACATAACAACACCATACCACAACAACTACTTAAAATAAGAACCGGTTTGCTAAACCAAAGTTAATCCGCAAGACACACCATTAGAAACTACTGAGCCCTAAAACACAGCAGAAACAACTGTGATTGGAACCAAACTCAAGAAAACCGTCTTTTTAACAAGAGCTTACAGAACATTACAATGCTTTAACAATTATGATGCTTTAACAATTACTTATGCAGGCCTTGCTGATAAACCTCAAAGCAAAACAGCTCCATAGTAACACCAAATCTGAGGTAACAAATGAAAACAATATTCAAGATGATGTTCAAGATGACATAATTCAAGATGAAGCCAGCCAGCTCAAAACACATACAAATGTTGTGTGTGTTTGTGAACATGTGTGTGCACATGTGTATGCATGTACGGTTAAGAACACATATTCATACACAGATATATATACATATACACACAAATGCACCCACACATATACCTTAAACATTATATACATGATTACTGAAAATTATGAAAATTAAGAAAATTGAAAATTATGAACACCTTTCATGTTCAGAGTTTCAACTTTGATGAATGTTAAATCTTGAACTGTGTGTCTATCTTTCAACATCAATTCTAAATGAGGAACAATGATAAACGTATGTACTCAGCAGACATTATCCTTCCTTTGACCGAACTAAATTAGAAACCGCACAAAGCGAAAAGTTCAAACTTGCTTATCATAAACAATGACTAGACAAATAAATAAATACATACAGCAATTGCATTTTCAAACATACCGGTATTTCAACTGTAAAAATGCCCAACAAATCAGTCCTCGCTAATTATATGTACAGATTAATGAGGGTTAATTAGTGATTCGAGCGTCTGTTGTACACAATTCATAGTAATTCTATGCATCATTTCAACGAACTTTATTACATCTAAGTCAGTGAATTCAAGGCATTTCCTGCACTGGCCAGAGAATTATCCGACAGATTGTGTAACCTTCCTCTGGCATAATTGTCTTTGAATCAACAAATGCCCATCAATCCTAATACTAAACCTGAAGACTAAACTCAAGTTAACACTTTCTACATATAATAAGTACTGCCTAATTGCCTTGGAATAAAATGACGGACAACTCCTTCAAGGTAACAAAGACTTGGTGGAAATAAAATAATTGGAAATTCAACCACTGTATAAGTGCAGATGATTACAGCAGCGATCATTTGGAAAGGTGCAATTATGAAAGTGGTTTAAAAAAAGAGGCAATATCAAAAAAGAGACAATACCAAAAAGTAAAGAGAAAATTCTGAAAAGAAGAGGCCATTTACCCAATAAACAACAAACCATATGGAACAAGTAGTGCAACTTTCAACAAAAGAATTGCTATCATAAAAGCTATATTTGTAACTGAAAAAGAAAGGAACACAAATAGCTGGCATTGTCTGCACTTCTTTCAAGAACTGTGAAGGATTTTGGCATCACTTTGTCCATTACTAGGCCATTTCAAAACGCGGTGCAATGTACCTTAAGGACATATTGGTACATGCAGTGACTTCTGAGTGATTCAAAAGTATTCTGTATACAGCCCATCGGAAAATCCACCCTTTTACATATCACTAAGTGCTATGTTCCAGATACAAGCAAGGCTTTAAGCTTAAGATATTTAACAGAACAGTCAACCAAGAATTACTAGAAGACACATAGAGAGCAAAAATAGCACCGGAGATAGTAAGGAAGTTGTTGAGACATGATTTTTACATACTGAGGAAATATTCAACATATGTACTGCAAAACATTCACAGCAATATAGGTCAAATTTTGGATTCAATCAATCTCAGTTAAAAGCATATTCATCAATCGAGTCATGACTATCAATAATTATTGTCACTGTCATCACAAGTTACCAGTACCAGTTTGCAAGAAATCCAGAACAGTTTCAATCCTGCAAGCATATTGTTCTTCTGTATCAGTGTTGTTAATGACATAATTTTCTATCAGATCAACAATAGACGAGAGACATGATAATTCCGTTAATTAACTTCAACTATAAGATCATTCTCCAATATTGACAAGCATTGTGCGATTTTGGCTAAATGACACCACCAAACGAACTGACAGCTTCCTTCAGTCTTAGTATGCCAAAAATGGACAGATCTAATTACAGTTCCACTGGTTGAATGAAAAATGAAATGCACTAAACACTCTGAATGGACCTAAACCTGCTACAACAAGACTTTTTACCTAAACCAACCACAACCAGATTAGTACATAAACCAGTTATAACCTCTCAGCCTAAATGAGTCATAACCAGAGTTTTACCTAAAACTGTCATAAACAGTTATATATACTTAATCCGGCTGCTACCAGTGTTTTATATACAACTACCGTAAACCCAGCATTTTTCTTCAACTAGACTATTTGCAACCAGATTTCTACTCATACTGATGTTTGTGTCTGCTTTATGCACAGCCTATCAATAAAAGACTAGCCATAGGTAAGAGAGCACCAAAAGAAATAAGATATACAACTGCAAAGAATAGGATTGATGGCAGCTGAATCGTGCCGTGCACAGAACACCTGAGGAGGTCGAATCATTAACAGAAAAACAGACCTGAGAGCTTTGTCATGGGCAAACAACACCCACAACAGAAATGATGGACATACTACTGTGTGCTTAGAACAATGAGAAAGGAATAGAATGCACATGAGAGAAGTGCCTGACATGATGACCTAAAGAATGAGCGCTTCATTCATCAGATCATCGTCTATGTCAGAAAGGGCAGCAAGGGATCCGGGAGACGTCCGGTTACTCAGACTGGTAGAAGACACCTTTGTTGTCTCTGGTTTTAATTTTGTATCGCCTAAGGGGTTTCTTCCAGCAGTTGCTGCGTTCAGCTCCAATTCGACACATGTTTCTGCAGAAACATCGTCATTCTCAGCCATGATGTTAGGCACAGGCAACGTCAGGTCACTGGGAAGTTCTTCCGAGCTTGGTAAGTCCGGTTTCGAATCTGCAGCCGGCTGGAAGGTCACAGATTCAACGCTGTGTGATTGCTTTGGAGAAGAAGAACAGAGTCGAGCGAGGACTGGCATTGAAAAGTCTGCAGGAGAGTTTGGAATCACAGGTGATGATGCTTGGCTGCCGCTGCTGCAGGAAGTAGGCAGCTCAGTCATTGAATTGTTCTGCAGAATGGCTGTCAGAGGTTCCGTTTCCTCACTCCGGTCTGGGCTTGACAAGCTCACAGGACTGCACGAGTTGCAAGTCAAAACAACCGAAGAGTTATTCTGGTGAGCAAGCACAGAAGATGAAGGTGGAAGAGTTATTGTTTCATGTGATGAACTGGATTCAGCAGCAGTTAGACAAAAAGATGTAGGTAAGCCAGAAGTCAAATGAGTTACAGGAAGATCGACTGCATCCGATGCAGGAGAGCCATTTCGATTCTGTAAAACATCTGCTTCGACATCCTTGGAAATGCCGATAGCACAAGAGCTGCTCTTTACAGGAAGACTAACGGGGAAAATGCTTGCACTGGAGGTGTCAGCAACTTCAGAAGCAGTTGCAGATGGACTAGGAACAGGCGAGTATGTAGCATTTACACTGCAGGCACCAGTTGTCACTTTGGACACGCATATTTGATCAGATGTATCAGTGTCAGGGTAACTTCTGTTTGCAACTTGGACTGCATCACATGGGTCTATCAGAGGCAGCTGAGAGTTGGGTATTCTTAGGATGCTGCCATCATCCAAGTGATTGGAATGCACTATAATGGGCAACACTACTTCCTCCGAACTGCTTACATCACTCTTCGTCTGATTCAACCGGACCAGAGGATCCATGAAGTGTCGAGATCCACTTCGATCCAAAAGATTGTCATCGAGTTTCTGTTTCTGGCTTGAACTGACAAGTAACTCAGAACACTTTGGTGTAACTGTAACAGTACTATACGAAGGTGTGATGCCTTCTCCAGGCGAGGAAGATGTAACTGAAACAGATGCTGATGCACCCAGTGAGAGCACACAAGAATTGGGCACCAAGACGTCACAGGACATCTTGGAGTTGTCATCATTGTCTGCAGCAATTACGGTGACTGTGAAATCAACGGGGGAGCCCACACTGCTTGTGCTGCTGCTGCATTCTGCCACAATCCTTGAGGATGACATGTTAATTTCTTTTTTTGGTAAAACCGGATTCAAAACATCAAAAACCGTTTTCGAGTCTTTTAGCGGCTTACTGCTCAATCGCAAACCCGTATCACCTGCTGCAACTTGAGTAAGTCCACTCTTTACAGTTGTCAAGCAACATGCAGACACTGGGGATGTCAAGGACACAATTGATGCAGGCCGCAGCGAAATGCTGGGACTCACAGAAGCCAGAGACGAATTTAACATTGGTGATGTATTTTTGCACAATGATCCTGATATGTTTTGATTATTAAATGAATACCTGTTTCCATTCTCAGTCAGCATCTTTCCCTCTGCTGGCTTTGGCACCTCCGAGCGTTTGATCACCACATTTGACTTATGTGGCGAATTGATTTCTTTTGTTGGCGTGCTAGGCTTGTTACCCTCACGAATGATTTCCAGCCGAATGGCATCGTACAAATCCTTCTGCTGGCTGACTCTGTCGAATGCACTGTCAACAGCAGTGCCAATACCACCTGCTGGCAACGAGTGTTGCCTCGTCAGTTTGTCTATGACAGCCGACAGCGAACCCTTTCCAGATTTCGGCAGACTCTTTGATTTACTCAGGGCAATGCCGCTTGGAAGTGTCGGCTTACATGAAGTAACTATGACAGATTGACTGCTTCTTGGTCTCGAAGAGCCAGAGGCAAGACACGCACTTGCTGGTACACAAACTGGTTTCAGCTTGATCATCGCAGTCTTGTACAACTTTGAGTCGCTTTTACCTCGGCCTCCAAATGACGAATGCGAGTCTGACTTCGACCGATTCAACACTCGATTGTTGATGTGTGGCTGATTTAAAGACAGCTTTACGTTAGAATTCACTTTCTCAGGCAGTTTTATGATCTTGCTTGCACTGACATTTGACAAAGCACTTACAGACTCAGTAATGATGTTCTTGTTGACCTCAACTGATGCAGAAGTCACCTTTGGCGTTTCCTGTATCCGAAGAGTGCCGCCAGATTTTGTGATCTTTATCATGGTAGGAAAAGCATGACACTCTGCCTTACCGGATTCATCACCATTGATGATCTCATTCTCGTCGTCGAAATCGTAAATTTTCTGCTTCTTGCTCATCTCAGATTTCTTAACGTCATCTTTTTTAGGCCTTTTCATAGTCGGCTGGAACTGACAACTACCACCTGTTGTGCCCTTGAGGTTCTTTGTTCGTTTATCACTGCGGCGTTTTCCTTTTGAAAAAAGCTCAGAGCTGCTAGAAGTCAAACTCTCCATCAATGCAGATGGATTTACAGAAGTGGTAATCACTTCCGCAGATACCGGTAGACCAACTTCTGTGTTTATGCTTGATTCTTGGTCAACTCGATCGACTGAACTGTTCTGTTTGCAGTTTAACTGGCTTTCTACAAGGCTTTCCTTGACGCTGAGACTACTCTCAAATTCACGCTCCTGCTCCAGGATTTCCTTTAAAATCTTACTCTTGGTCAGTTTCACCATAAGCTGAGACTTACCGGTGGCCATCTTGTTTGCCTTTTCTTTCCACTTTTCCTTGATATTGTTGTAACTCAAATCATTGCTTCTCATGGCCTCTTCCACTCTCACCTCTGCTGGAGTGGATAAGATGACGCTGCAACTCTTTGCAATGGCCCCTCCACCATCCTCAGTCGTCTTCACTGGAAAAACCGGTTTCTCTTCTACTGCTGTTGTCTGATTAGCCTTGCAAGACTTCTTTTCAGCTGACAACTCCTTGTTCTGCGTTAACAGACATCCTTTAATGTCACCGACGGCTGAACTGTCGATCTTGCTGAACACAGCCAGGCTCTCAGGCGGCAATGCAGTTTCCTCCGCTTCCTCATCCTGACCAGCCGAGATGCTGTCATCGCTTTCCCTTTCAGACAGAAGAGCACTTAAAATTACATCCTTGATAGGTCCCGCTTTATACGGTTTACTTGCTTCTGTATTTGGCAGCAAGTGCTCACCCTCGGCATGGGTCGCAGAACTGCTCGTCTGGATGCCAAGGACTTCAGTTGGCATTTCTGAGTCATCTGGTTTCTGAGAGGCACATACAGACAGGCTGCAATCCTTTACAGGTTTTGCATCTTGCTTAGAGTCTACGCTCGCTGGGAAAACAGAGGGGAGTACAGGCTGCTGAGTCAAGGTGGGTTGTACATTAACATCAGCCACAGCTGACACAACAGGCTCAGCATGGAACCCTAAAACAGTGGCGGCAGCAACAACGGGAGGTGAAGGTGCAGATAAAGAGAAAACAGGTCCAGATGATGATGATTTTGATGCAGTAATACAGGCTGCTGCAGAAGAAAATGGTGAAGATGAAACCAAGACAATAGGAACATCCGATGATGAAACAATGGGGTTTGATCTGAATCCAGGACCTGATAGGGATGGGACATTCAACGAAACCGAGTCGATGATCTTCACAGGTGAAGCCAACACGACTGCACTTCTGAGTGGAGAATTTGGAATTGAAACAGTCGATGTTGGAGAACTGGACTGCGAAGAGACAGGTGAAAGACGCACGCTGCTGTCTTCACCAAGCCTCCATTTAACACACTTACGAACAGGGCTCTGATTGGGAGCACATGACCTCTTTTTTGTCCTCCGAGGCTTCACCGGAATGAAGGATGGGGGCTGAATTGTTGGATCAGAAAGCAGCCCCGACAGAACAGACTGTGAAGTTGCAGGGGAAACTGGAATGTTCTTGGGAAGCTCCTGTTCCAAGAGGCTTGCAAGAACTGGGTTAAGGGTGACCTTATCCAGCTTCAGGTCATCAAGAGCCACCAGTGGCTTTCTGGCTGTTTCTGTCTGACCAGCACCCAAAAACGCCAAAGACATTGGCACATCAGAAGTTTCTAGATCACTCTCTGAGGATAGCAGTTTTTCCATGATGGAGCATCGCTCCACAGGGTCTGGATCTGATCCAGGTTGTTTTCTGATGATGGGATTTCCATCCGGAATGACATGCTGTGCGAAGTTTGATTGTTCAGTCAAAACATCTGATTTCAATATGATGGAGTTGTCTTCACAGCTTTCTTCCTCCGTTTTCTGATTCTCCCACGTAAAGCATGGTGCAATCTTCACTGCCTTGCCTCTTGATAATGTGTTAGCGAGAATGATCCGTAAGGTGATGGGCAAAGACAGGCTCCTAACACACAAAATAAAAATAACACCTTCATACACAGAAAAACTATATTTTTGTCTAGAGAAAAACAATACTTTCAAGGTAAAGAAAACCTTAATTTCTTCCGAAGAAAAATAACTACATTTTAATCTACATCTCCATTTCATCTTGAGAAAACTTACATTTTCATCTTAAGAGTACAGATAAACTGAATTCGTCTCGAGTAACTTATGGGTTTCATTAAAAATACCCCATATGTTTATCTTAATTACAATAAAATCTATAATGTATTAAAATTAAAAACAAGATAATCTTGTACTTTAAATGTAATCAATAAAACTAATTAAATGAAGCAAAAACCTGGCTTAGGATGCCAAGGACAGTGGTGATGATAGCAGGGCATTTTTGAAAAGGGTAACGTGTTATTGATCGCTACTTCTGCATTAGATCTTAACTTTTAGTTTCAAGCTACTTATTACATAATTTGCAACTGCAAAGCAGACCAGATGAACTAACATTATAGGTGTAGCAAAGATTACAGTGGTTCAATTATCTATTTTGCATGACTTCAGCTCTTTTTGAAGGTAGTGCAACACGTGATTAACAAATGGCCCTTTTCACTTTTAGGAAACAAACATACCACTAGTGGTGGCAACCTTTGGTAATTGGCAGTGTTAATTAGAAAAACCACTGATGCCTATATACCAGTGGGGCATGCAGTTACCTCTGCAGAACTTTGGTAGCCAATAGGCTGCAGGATTCACCATGTTCAAGGATGAATTCCGGACACATTTTACACTCAACTGCCATCAGATCAGTCAAATCCAGCTCCACTACAAACAGAATTCATGCCAATTAGGCTCAAATGTACATATCATACTTGTTTTGGAGCTCTTCATCAGAGCTATGTTAAAACAAGGTTGCTTTACATTCAAAATCACCTTTTTGAAGCTGAATTATATAAGAAGTAAATAAGTAAAGAATGTATCTGTTAACAGGTCCATGCAGCTGACTATGTTACATCAGAACTTACAACATAGGACCACTCTGTGTAAATGCTATACAACACAACTGTCACCCAACATACTGCTTGAGTAAAAAACAATTAGTTTACACAAATAAATGCAGTATGCAAGTAGATATATTTAATGCTGCCATGTAGTAAACAGGAGACAATAAACCAACTATTTATTTCTAAATTACCAGGAGGTAATTAACCCTTTAGCAGTTAAGGTCAGTTATGAATATTTAATCTTATAACATTCCACTGTAGACATTTCCGAGATGAATAATTTCCTAATATAAGCAACAACATGCAGAAATTCTACATAAAGAAACAAGACAACTCAACATCCTGTGATCAGATGTACCTGTTGCGAGCATGTCAAGAGACCGATGCTCCCACGTGACAGTCACATGCTGCAGGGATACTGGAGTCACTTCAAAGGTCATCACATTGTTCAGATCTAATTCCAGCAAAAAAATTAACACAAACATAACATAACATAATATAAGTATAAAAATTGTAAAGCGCAACTTCAAGAAAAAATTCATCAGCAGCGCTCCCAAACACGATGGGAGGCCCACATGATCAAACAAAACAGGCATCAAACATTATCAGTTTTATTGTGCTCATTATCCTTATTCTTGCTATCATTAAAAGCTACATCAATGCACTTGTTAACTATTTACAGAACATTTATTTTTACAGAACATTTATTTGAAGGTACTACAGAAATGTCCACTGTCCAGTGACAATACATTGTGGTGTGCAATATAGTCTAGTGTTTAGCATGCTGGACTGTCTACTCAGAGGTTAGAGATTCAATTACCTACCAGGGCACAAAGATATTTCAAGATGTGGTCTCTACTAAGAATTCTTCTCTCCTTGACTACATGTACCTTTAAAATACCTGCTCTAAGTTTGCCTACCCTACTGATGATTCACTTAATTCTCCTCCTCCTGCTGGCTGTTGTTTAATGATTAGGTATGTTGTTGTTAGTAAAGAATAGTTAAGAATAACATGAAACTGTTGTAGAACTCAGCTCTACTATCTCACAGATTAGAAATATGTATCACGGTGTCCGACTCCACGTGCCACTATAATATTTCGCTTAAAATTTTTTAACTTTAAGTTGTCAGCACTGGAAATTGTCATGTACAACTGATCCTATATCACTGCTTGGGGGTTCCTGCCTAGCAGGACTCAGGTCCCTTTTGGATCTCCCATTGTTTCCCTTCACTATGTACCCAACCAATTTGTACCTACTCTTTATAATTGTTTGTTTTCAGAAATGCTGTACTCATGGACGGTAACTAAAATTGTGGAACAATAAAGAACGATTTGATTTGATAAACGAATTTAATCTAATCGAATTGAATAAATAAATAAATAAATAAATAATAAAAAGATGTCTGCTCCAATTGCACTATCAAAGTATCACATTGGTGGTAGGAAGATCACACAGACAAAAGAGAGAACTTGATGGATTTTTCTTCTTCTACTAAATTTTACATTTCTTTCTGACAACTTACTATGTCTGCAGTGACATCGACGTCGAATGCAGCTTGATAGGATGGTATTGAAAAGTGCCTGCTGCCGTAACAGAACAATGACTGCTGGACACATTGTTGGATGCATGAAGGGAATTTCTGAGATGAGGGCACCGAAAAGGTCAGTGGAATCTTGCCTGCCCGTCACAAAGTACTGGTGGTGTTGGGCCGACAGCATCTGACATGCAAAAACAAAACATCCTGTATCGAAGGCAGTGAGGAAAGGTAACTGGTCATCAGCGCTTTATAAATATATGGATACAATACAATGTACTTCAAAGGTGCTATATAAATATATGCAATGAAACACCATTAACTCACGCACCAATAGCCTGCGGGTCAGGTTTACACACGGTGCCACCAAACCTCCTGACGCCATGAGATTAACGGAAAATGTTAACAGGCAGTAGTTTAAATAGTAAGATATTATGTTATACATGTTTAAGAAATTGCTCGTTATTTATATGAGTCGGGACTGATTTAGATAGCATTTCCGCTCTGTTGACCTTATATTTTCTTTTAAATTTGAACGGAGGACAGCATCCCTTATGAGTCTATCCTTAAATAGACAATCTGGGCCCGTCACGGCGTGCGTGTGGTAGGTGTCACAGAGAGATTTCTTCAGTCAATCAAAGGAAACACATGCTGGTGACTCAATTGATGATTCTGATGATGACGATGATAATGGATGATGAGAACAGGCAACTGTAATGGAAGATAATGATGACTCTCAAAACTTAACAGGAAATTGTAATTTATCACATTACATGAAACATTTCAAAGAACATAAACACAACTATTGGTAGAGTTGCACTGATAATTATAATGAAGGTGGTGGAACAGTGAAAATAACCCCAACAATCAAGTAAGTTAACTGATAAAGTAATATGAATGAAACGCACAACGACAGCATGCCACTCCCAGCTGCAGTTGCGGTCCTTGACCTTGTGCCTTGTCTTCTCTTCCAGCAGGAGTGCAGTCATTGGTCGAAGTGCAGAGTCATCAATAACATTCAGTCCTAATCAACACAACACAGGCAGAGTACAACATCAATCGACCTTACCAGTCTTCCAATATCGGGTCTTACAAGACATGTGTACATATGCAATTATGCATGAATTTTCATAAAGCACTTTTAAGACTGCAGAAAGGTGCTGAGATAAAGGAAGTCGCTAATAATGGAAATTTTTTGAAAATAATCATGTTACTTCTGTTTTCCTTTTCAATGGCTTCAATGAAAAGGAATTGATTGATTGATTGAAGTCAATGTCAATCCAACTCTTACCTGTGACTTTTTCGATTTTCCTGATGACAGACAAAGACAAAGCCATTGGTTGATGCAGACGAAGGATAAAACGGAAATCAGTCGATGACGAGATGAACGAACCACCAACTGAAGAGACATCTGGTGAACTACACCCACATAAACAACATACACTTCAATCAAGTGTCATCATCTAATCTATATTAACCTATTCAAATCTAATTCAATCTAATCCAACTGACTTCATTTACTTTTATTCAGAAAGTGCCAGACAAAAACGTTCTTAATAAGAATGCTATATTTTGTCTAATGTTATGTACACCACAGTGTGAAAATGCAGTTGGATTAATAAAGAATATACTTACTTACTTACAGTACCTAATGACATGCATCACTCAGTGGTCCTAGGCAACTGTGCATGAACAACTTACACAAAATGTTAAGTTACCATCTCAGGAAAGCCTTGAGCATATGGTGTAGAAAAATATTCACCAAATAATAAAGACCCCATGCTATTCACCAGCAAATCCACAACAGGATTTCTGACTGGATGCATGTGGACCGGAAAATCTGATGCAATTTGACATGGACTGCACATACAACAGAGGTTAGGTTACATTAACTAACCAGTTATTATGTTCATTGCATTAGTCTTAAAGGAAACCTCATCCAAGTGGCAATAACCTCAACCAGCGTGCCACCTGACTCCATAACCACCGGCTTTCCATCTATCCGTTCAGGAAAGGACTAAACGCTACAATGTGTATGCAACTGAGTGAGCCCACAATAGCCCAGCTTGCAAAAAATACAAAACCAATATGAGCTTGATATTGGTCACAAAAGCAAAGACTGTAGTGACAGATAGGAAAGTATGAGACTTGGTGCTAAATAACTGAAGTGAAATAGATGGACTGAATCCGACAGTAGCTGAATGTTTTCAGTTTGAATGCAGTCTGCAGAAGTTCAAAAGCTTATTAAATAAATGTAGCAATAAAATGTCATACTTAGATGCATCGTATGTGTTGCTGTTATTCTGAATAAGAACAGATGCACTCAGGCCAACTTTGTTGTCAATGATGGCTAAAAATAGCATTCAAAAATCATTACAAACTGTTTGATAGTATAATATCAAGTTTAATAAAATCTTTGCTAAATATGAACACTACTTAAAAGAAAAAGAAACCTGATGACATGGATGACCTCAGCATTCACTCTATTCAACAACCTTATTCTGTCTTCAGACAAATCTTTTCCAAATGGCTGTGACTAGCGGTCCGCGAGGCGGTCCGCAAGTTTCCAATACTAGCGGGCCGCCAGTCTTACGTGACCCGGGATAGGCAGGCGACCCTCAAATTCCGAATACTAGCGGTCCGCCAAGACGGAAAATTGACAGAGAACCTGAATTTAGGCTTTAATACGCTAAGGTGGAGAACATTTAGTATCGGGATGCGTAAATTTACTGGCTTTTACGGTATCTTTTGGCATGGTGCTAGGATGGTACCATGTTTTTAAATGACGACACTAACCCTAACCCTCCCTCACGACGCATAACCTTTCTCTAACCAAGGTAACTACTCATAAGCACTCCAAAGTTAAGACCCAGGGAAATATGTACGTTTTCAAATGTCCATAAAAATAACGGGGATAACATAAGAAAAAATTCTGCCCTGGTGGGATTCGAACCTCAAAAATTTGAACTTACATTCCAGCACGCTATCCACTCGACTACGGAACACCTCACAATCGCAGTGAATAATATTGGATCTTATTCTGCATGTGTAGCCTTCTTCACTGCATACTTTTTCATAGATTCAAAAGTCTTTCATCACGCATTGTTAGATTATTTAAATTTAGTTTCATACACTTTCTTTCAATTTTCTAACTCGTTAAAACTAAAAAACAACTTTTTCCCGACATAAATGATCTGACACGTGACTGGCGGCCCGCTAGTTTTATAAACTTGTGGACCGCCTGGCGGTCCGCTAACTTCGTTTCCAAATTATCCAAAGAAAACACACTTCAAGGACATAAACAGATACAGACAGACAGATAGACAGAGATAAACAGTCACATGAACAATAAAGTGGTTGGAAGATTCAAGTCATCAGCATACCTTCAATGGTCATTGGTATGGACGACTTTGTCTTGTAATTCAGCAGATCGTACGGACTCACAAAGTAAATCATACGCAATGGCAATCCTAACAAAGAACATAATTCTCATAGGTATACTGGATTTATTTTATTTACATCATTCTAAAAGGTAATTCTGGGTTAAAAATCATTCTGTTTCTACAGTTAAACACAATTGCTTCCTCTGAAGAACTATATTCAAATCTACGGTAATAAAAATCAAACCACTGTTCTAACATAATCTGCAACAAAATGCCCATAGTCAGCAGCAGTATTGTAACAGTGAAATTAATACAAACCTCCACAGCGTGGAACCAGTATACCAAGTGGAGACTTGTGAATGTAACTTGAAACATTCGTTATGGAACTAGATCAAAAAGAAATACAACACAAATGTAAACCACTTGTAATGCAACCAAGCCTAACTGCGTGTGCAAGCCTATATCTGATTTTCCATCTCTGGTGTTTCTATTGAGAACTTCTGCTTACCTGGCTTCACCAGTAAAGAACATGAACTTTTGTTACCACTGTTTCATCCGCATCACTTCACACTACAAACTCTGAAAGAAAGATCACTGGTTGACTTCTACATGCCTGCCTGAAACTGCCAGTGAAAACTGTGTCCAGCTACTCGAGTATTAACTGTACATAAACGAGCCTCTCATTGTTTTAGTACTATAATATCACTTAGGCTAGTGAGAAACTTTTGTCAGGTATTATTATTATTATTAATTAAATTTGTAATGCATGGCATGCAAGGTCACACTGAAATGTGAATCTGAGGTGCGGATAGTCAGCCGGCAAGCTAGATATTCAAGTGCTTGAAAGCCAAGGAGAAATAGTGAGTTTTGAGCTACTTTTTGAAGGAAGTAAGTGAATTTGAGCTGCAAAGAGATTGTGGCAGTCGATTCCATTCCCTGGGGCAGAGGCATGGAATGCATGCAAGTCCATAACTGTTCTGCATCGTGGCTCAGCTAAAAGACCTGTACTTGATGATCACTGGCAATGAGGAGCGATGACGATGTGAGGTTGATAAATGTGCAGATACCAATACACAAACATGTAGGTTCGAGCCTCCCTCAAGATGGTTACCAAGCTGTGTAGCGACCATAAGCAAGTTCATGCTCAGCACAATCAGCTGATGCATGTGCTGTACAAATTATCTTAGAAAGCCAAGCCACCTACCTTTGCATATTTGACAGGATGTTCAGCTCTGACTCCATCAACTGTAAAGCCTTGAATGTTTTCTTTTTCTGTTTTCTGTTGAACAAACGACTGAACATCAGTCACAAGATTTATGACAGACAACTGCATATCGTCTCACCCAATCTCATTTAGAAACTTCCACAGCACCATCACCAGAATGCACCACATTTCAATTGATGATTGCTAGCATGAATTTTCACACCCACCTACATGTTAGTAAAAAGTTCCAACATTTTAACATATCTGAGAAATAGTTCAGTCAACAAATGTTTTAGCAACTGTCTTCTTAAAAACCGTCTTGATTTTTGCACAACAATGTGACACACCTAAAGTTTAAAAATAATGAAAATAACAATGTAGCCTAATATAAGGTAAGGTCACTGAGGTAAAAATAACTAAAAACAGCATCAAGGGACTTTGAGTATAAAGCCTTCTATATTAAGAACCGTTTGTCAAACAACAGTGTTGTTATTCTGTTTTATATTATTAAAATTGTTGACTTTTCAGTTTCTTGTCATGTCAAGACAAAATATTAAATATTAGCCAGAGACTCTGCACATCCATCCATGTGTTAATAAAAAGTTCAAACATTGGAACATCCAATGTTCGTCCAACCTTCCATCCATCTGATAAATTTTAGAAAAATCCAAAAGTGCCTACTCACTTGTCTGTGCCTAGCGAGTATATCATTAACAGCCCACTGATGTGTTCATGAAGTTCATCAAACTGTCCACGTCTCAATTTGTCACATAGCTCTGGACAGTTCTGACAGAATATGAAACACAACACAGAAATAACCTATTGTCTAACTAAATCCGTACGTCCATCCATCTGACCATGGTGTCAGTCCATCCAGCCGAATGTCAGTCCATTTGTCCAACCGTCCATTTGACCGTCAATACGTTTGTCCGACTTTCCATCCATTCGGCGCGTTAACCGATATGGTGTGAAGTTAATAGTTCTGGGGAACATGACACCACTTCACGTTAACATAACAGCGTGTTATCTGCGAACACTTTAACGAGTCCACACTGTATATATAAAAATGCATGGCTACCTTAAAATACAAATACATTCAAACATACGTGTATATTGCACGTTGAAAGCTCTTTAAAACATAGATATACTGTAATGCAACAGAATACTTGTATAGCACGTCTCAAGAGCCTCACAGGTGCTGTGGACATAGCTATCAGTCAGATGGAAAATGATGTGTCTTTAATGTTCGAGAAAATGCAGTGCAGTCAGCAATAAGTGGAACTGAGCAAATTTCAGTAGTATGAACATGCACTGATGGGACTAATCGATCCGTGATACCCATCAGGGTCTTAACTCATCTTTGTAGCACAATTTTAGTGCCTGCACTTGAGTAACATACATTTTTTCCACTGTTCAAACCATGGTGTAAGAGTCTATCTCTGCACTGCCCAAACAGAAATCCAAATCCAAATGGCCTTAAGATCACTGACCTCAACAACTCCATCGTTTGAGACTTCTGCTTCCGCTATGGACCCGGAAGAATCCAGAAGAAACCTCCAGAAAAACATCTCTGAGTGGATGAACACCTCATTTCCTGAGGAGCTGACTATGAACTTCAGGCTGAACTGTTTTGCCATGCTTTCCAGTCGATCCAAAACCAGGCAGGCACTGTGATCTAAAACATGCAGTGGAAACCAGAGAAACTATATCTCTAGCACTCTTCAGAGATTATTACAATACCCTACCAGTATATAAATTCCATATACACATACAGTACACATAGATACATACATAAATACATACAGCCAGTGGCGTAACAAAGGGTTTCAGCGTCCAGGGCAAAGGTTGATGACTGCGCCCCCTTTTAATTTTCTTGTTGACTTTTAATCGTTCTTGTCATAGTACTGTGTACCACTGAAAGTTAATTTTGAGCCCCTCTGGTGCTGCGCCGGGGGTGGCTGCCCCATCTGCCCCCCTTCGTTACACCACTGCATACATCTGCACACACACATTCATAACATAAATAGATATATACATGTGTTGTATGCCTTGCAAAGAGGTTGCATATAGAATGCCTCTCTCAGAGGGATAACTCCTTCAGAAGCGCTCTCAGCACGAAAACTCCGACTCAGTGTCCGCCCTGTAGTCAGGAAAGAACTGAGTAGAAATCTTGAAGAGGCGCTATATAAATATCTGAAATGAATGAATATCTGAAAGCATCAATCAGTAAACTCTACACAACACTGGTTTCAGAAAATATACTACATTTTGCTTAAAATCAGCCTAACAGAGAAGATTTATCTAAGAGGAGCTATACAAATTCCTTAATTCATTCAGAGCATTTAAACAGAAACCATCAATGTTAAATCTATGCAGAGGCTATCCTCAATAAGAGAACAGTTTTCAAGTGATGCAGAAAGATGCATGTTGCATCCTTGGCCAAAAGGACATGCAGATCACGATGCTTGGTGACAATGCATTCTAATCATGTTGATATAATATTGTTTATGGTCCTATATAAATGTCCATATCTTTAATGCATAGAATTAAAGACTAACACGTTATGGCCTTCTGAAGTATCAGAATATGTTTATCCATCAGACTTGTTAAGCTTGCACTGCCCAGCTGCTGCTCCTGTGATTTCAAAGACAATTGAGAAACAACTGAATAAACTAATAATTCAATTACGGTATAAGATTACTGAAATAACTCAGAATCAACAAACTGAATGTCTAAAATGTTGCCACTGATTCCATTCAAGTACAAAAGATGCCATCAAGAATAGGAGAGATCACATTACATTTTATTCAGTCTAGAGTTAGCATTAAATGATAACCCTACCTACTGTATTTTGATTGAACATCTGAAATTGATACCTTTTTCATCATGATAACAGATTAGAACATAACAGTCAATGCAATAAAATATAACTATCAATATTAATAACATTATAATAGATTTGTCAGATGAAATAAGAAATTACTATACAGTAAATAAGATTAAGGTAAAAGGCTGAACAAGATGAATTCTGATGAGAAACGTACATTTGACAAACTGTCACAAGACTTCAGACTTTCGTACCATGGTAGGATACTGCTCTGCTTTGCCAGAAGCTTTTCCATCAGAAACCTCAATGGTTCCCTCATTTCTAAACCTAACATATGACAAACAACAACTGAAAACCTTTCGAAGCTCTAAGCAAATTGTGTAATATGTCTTAAATTAATATGCACAGCTGTTGCGTCCGTAGGCAATTTCACTTTAAAACCTTATTGTAAATATGCAGTAACTAAAATAAAAATCCAGTAACTATAACTGAAAAATAATACTAACTATAACTGCAACTTTAACTAAAATAAAAAACCATTAACTATAACTGTAACTAAAATAAAACTGTAAGGAGAATCACACTGATGCATCAGTGATAGCATAATTCTAATTTGCTTCACTTAAAGACTGGAATGTCAATGCATCTCAAAACTCTATCCAAGCCTTCATACATTAAAACTAAGATCAAGTCTATGTAGCTAAAATTCAGTTTACTCTAGCTAGTCCTTGACATATTTAACCAAGTCTCAATTTACACGGCTCAACTATGCCTCAATCTATCTGCTGTTCCAGTGAACAATCAATAGCAGTGCAATAAAAATTCAAGCTAAACTCCACATCTAATCCAGCTAAATTCCCTCAAAACATCAAGTTATGCTTCATTTTTTCGATTAAGCATCGCCGTGCAACTAACTCTGAATCTTCATTCGTCGTGGATAGAGCCAGCTGTTTACAATCCTCGTTATTTTCCCATTCTTAACGCCGTTTAAATTGGTTATTTTCCCATGCTGGTGCCCTGCGCTTAGCTTCCAAGTGGCGCTTTAGAAATTTTGAGTTTACGATTACGATGTCAAGTACTTATTTACGTTCCTAGGGTCAAGGCTGGCCTTTAATGCATTCAAGCAGGCATCCCGCGGCTCGAAACTGGTGCAGCAATTAGACGAAATGACCAGCATGGCATTCAATTAAAATCCACATTAATTTACTACATTTTAGAACAGAAAAGGCTGACAAATGAAATATTTGAGCCACCTTCGAGGCATCGCAGGCGATCCGAAGCACTGGCCCTTTTAATGTTGTTCCATTTAAAGGCGGCCATTTTGCAAACTTTTGCTGCCGCCACCTACCGGATGCTAGGAAATATTTCTCGGCCAGCGAACTAGTTTAGCTGCTGCATTCCATTCTTTACACTGAAGCTGATGATAAATAATAAGGTGGGCAAATAAGTAGCTTTTACGTATATTTGAACTTAATTTTAAAATTTGTAATGTATCTTCATCGCTTATTGAATCTTTATTTTGTGAAAGCAAGCTAACAATTAAGCAAAGTAAATAGTATAGTCAATTAATTCTATTATTCTCTACTATCCTACCTATGCTAGCATCAGAATTAACTGATTACTGTTTTATCTTTTCTACCTCCCTCGTTGGCACAACCCGACTTATGGGCCCTCTAAGGCTATTTAAAGTCATTTGGATGATTAGCCTCAGTTTTTGTCCCTCGAAGATAAGGAATTAACCAACCAAACTGTCTTTGATTCAAGAGTTTAACCACAAGCCCTGAATGACCAACTGATTGAGTCGTTTGTTCAATTTTACTGTATACCAGTGCAACTATGTAACAGGACGCTATAACTCGACTCTTGCACTGTGTGGGGGTGTTCCATCAACGGCTCATGATCATCAAGTTTGATCGAGAATTTGTGTTAGGTTAGGGACCTCAGATTTGTCAAAAAGTCACTCCCTATAAATTTCCAGTTATGCTGCATTACAATGGAAGCTATTTAGAGTCTTATCGGTAAAAATTTCAAATAAATTTTCCATGACACCCTATATAATGCACATGGCATCAACCAATGACACACCAAAATCAGGCTGCAAATGAGGCTAATTTCCAAAAAGAAATATGATACTATTATGTAGTGTAAATCTGATGTAACTGTAGTGTAAATCTGATGTAATTGCAATGTAATTGTGGTGGGAATGGAAATGAGCCATAATAATCATCCTGCTAAAAAGCTCTGTGAAAAAGAAACAACACGATCGTATATTAAAATGTTCAGAAAATTAATTATCAGTATTTATCAACAACAGCGTGAATCATCAATACAATCGGATAATGAATGGAAAGCCAACTCAAATACGAATAAATAGTAACTTCTCGTTCAACAAATAAACAGAATCAGGCATTATCAACTAACGAACTCTAACGAACGATATTTAACGACAGCAAAATTGAGTACTCATTGGCTTCTGAAATAAGAGCAAAATGAGAGAAAGACGTGAAACAAGATCTATGGACGACGGATACATCAGCACAGAAACTTAATTACTAGTGGCTAATTAACATGCATGAATTAATAATTAATTAAACAGGAGCTAGAAAAAATAAAACCAGAAAATTCTATTCTAGCTTGGTCCAAAAAGACCAATTTAACGATGTTAGGCCAATAAAAAGATAATCAACAAATTCAAATGCACTCTAATAAAATTCATCAGTGACAGTGAAATTAAAACATTCTAAGCTAATTAGTGATTGCTTACAGCAGTAACTGGATTTTGCTACCACAACTTTGATTAAACTACCAGAATATAAATTCACCAATGCATTACAAAACGATACACACAGCGACTCAAACTGTTATTTGAGGCTAATTAATCATCAGTAAAAATTAACGCATTTCTAATGATTGTAGAATTCAACTATGCCAAAAGAGAAATCAATCAAATGCACACCTGGAAATACAACTGATGAATAATTCACTGGGGCAATGCAAGAAGTGGTCGATTATAGAGGATCATTTAGGCTCCCGAGTGGAGGTTCGTAAGGTGAGGAGGTGCTCACTTTTCACTTCATCATGAGAAATCCGTTAATCCGTACAAGTTGGCAATAAGTAGCGGCATAGGTTTTCCGATTAGATTTATCATATCCCTCTGATGACACCTGTGGCACAGTGAATGTAGCACACAGTGTGTCAAGCCAAAAGCCCTGAGGCTGTCCCATTACGTACAAATGACTATGTAAACGTGAGACAGGTTTGCTTCTTTGAAAATGTTGAAGTCAATACATCACAAGACAAATTCAATTCTAAATCAGAAAAATAAATGCCAGTAATATTTCCAGCACATTCAATGTCCTATGGTTTCACTTAAAATATATTCAGAACAAAATTATATAGTCAGACATGCCTCAATAGTGATCACTGCAAAGCAGTAGTAGTCCTAATCACGATCTTGCAATTGTTTGAATCCAGACTTAAAAAGCCACTGAAGTCTGACTTGCACCACCCTGTTCTCGTACTCTTTAATAACAGTTCTGGTCCCTGTAGAGTGTAGATGAAGCCACAGAAATCCAAAATGGCTCAAGGCCCTCCCTCCATCCAACCCTTTGATGCAGATCCTCCTAATACAACACAAGTTTCAACACACCAAGATATTTACCCTATTTTCAATTTTTTATACCTAAAACCACCATCTTAAAACTTACACACACACTGTTGTTTGATCAAGCTCACAACATGACATGACCACAGAGAACATAAAAATGATGTAAGCTGTAAACGAAAATGTCTTTCTAGATAATTCACATAAAGAAAACAATACAAAACAATCACTGGCATATAATGATCTGAAACACAAGACGAACAGCAAACAGACGCAAAAATCCTAAGCGGCAATAAAGAAACTGTTAGTAAAAACATCGCCGTTTTAATCAAACACATAAAAAGAACTTTTATATAAAGATTAAACTTCAAAATATTTTATCACGCACATGTCCAGCATAATTCAAAATTAGATGCATAGCCGTTGCTGTTGGATGACTGCCCTTCGAAGGAATACCAGGCCACCACGGCAAACATAGTCAACTATTCCTACAGGGATGGTTTAAGAATATCAGTGCACTTCAGGGGTTAAAAGCTGTTGTATTGTCAGATTGCTGTCAACACCCTTGTGCTTCAGCCATGAGATCCTTAAAACCAGGAACCATTCTTCTGAGAAGTTACTACAGAAGCAAGTTAGCAAGCATTCTACCTTTACTCAGCCATCAAATACCAGACTAAGAATACAACGTACCATGCAGTAGTCAACTACAAAATGGATTAAATGTCTTAGCAAAATAAATGCAGCATTTTTTACAATATTCTACCGGTAAACAACAATACGACAGCTGACTGAAACCGCTTGCAAAAACAAGTTCAGTGATGTGGGTTTCACTCAGCACATGACCCTTGAGAGCAATTTAACATCCATAGCAGAATAAATGAAACGGTTTATGAAACAGTGAGAAATCATGAATAGTCGATGAAAAAACTAAAATAAACTAACATAACAGTTCGTAAAGTAAAATAAAGACAATGCCAAATGTTAATGACTCATTGTTAAGTATAAAAATGCAAACATAAATCGGAAATAAAGTCAACTCACCAACAGTAATTTTATTGCCCTAATATTTAGAACATGCCACCAAGTGCCACATGTAGAGTGGCCAAACACCTCATGATACGGAAGTACTAGAGTCTAGAGCACACAAAAATGAAGTTATAACACAATAATATTGACATGCTAACCAGAATTAGCAAATAAGGTGGAAACCGGTATATCAGACATTAAAGGTACAGAACACATAGAATGAGGTTTTACAACTAAATATACTGATCTGTTAACCAGCCTTCAAGGGGCAAAACTAAACTTAGTCGACAGGCTACGCTTACACATTAATTTGCCCAGGGCTGTCACCAGACTAAAATTGTACCTCTTAGTAAGACACTTTCTCAAAGCAAAGCATCTGTTTTGCAGTTTTGTCTATATGATACTTCTGTCATATGGACCAGAGAGCAACTACAGCAGGTTTACAGATAATGTAAATATACATATATATGCACACTGTGTGAGAGTACTACTGACATAATTATACGAGTCAGTACTCTGACTACCTGTCAATTCATGACATTCTTGCCTAGAAAACTTTGAAGAGGTTCCTAGAAAGTGCTACACAAGCATATAGTTAAATTACATGCTGCAATAATTCCAAAGCAACTTGTCTCCAAGGAACTCACAGCAAAAAGGACCATGATAGCAGTACATAATAAAAGTCCAAATGACTAACTAACCACTCAATCAAAATTATTTTTATTACTGATTTATTTATTAACTATAATCAAGATAATGTCCTGCTTCACGAAGTATATAATGAATGCCAATGGGTGTCACACTCTTCAAAACTCCTCAAAACAAAGTCTTAGAAACAGGAGACTTCCAACAGAGTACTGTAGACATAACGCTTCTGGATACTTGCTCAGCACCTTTTAGGAATCTCCCCCAACAAGTACCTAAATTAAGCCATTTCAGCACTTAACCATTCAACTAAACATGTAAATTTCCACAACCAGTTAATTTCATGCAAACACAGCTACTAAAGTATTTTAAAATAACAGACAGTACAAGGTTTAATGCACATTAAAATGAAAAACAGGTCACTTGCAAAACCACTAGTGACCAGCCAAATGGGAAATGCCATACATTATTCCGCTAGGTGGCAAAGTGTGCAAGTGGGCACTGCTATCAAAACTGATCTTTATTGGGCAATTCAACACAACTAGATTCAAATGAAGTACTGATGCAAAATTCTTGGTGTTTATTGTAGCTCCAATAATAATTTGACTATAACTAAATTCAACTTACCCATTTGCTTAACACTTTAACGATGAGCTGCATTGTTTTCCCAGTCACTTTTAGTCACGCTCGTCATTACAGTATTAAAAGACTGAACTAAACCAGAGACTTATTAGAACACTGTCTTTAAAGTGATGTTTGGATCAACACCCCAGATCAGATATATCAGAATTCAAGTTATAATGAAGAATATTACAAGGGGGCTTAATTAAGCATGTTGCATTTCTTTTAGCCATAATGTTTTGCAACAGTGTTCAATTCAAATGCAACAAGTCTCCATTAGGAACAGCAAAAACAATCCAAATCAGGCAATATCAGAGGAATGAAGATTAAAACATACAGCTCAAAAATCTAATGTCATTAATTCCCAGCCGACAAGATGTACATGTTCGAGATCGATTAACAGTGGATATGTGAGTGGGTGGCTGGCAAAAATACTGTAACTTTCAGCACAAGATAAGTAGCAGGGAATCACAATAAGGACTGAACCACAACAACACTACATCTCAAGACAGAATTCACAAATACCTTGGAAACTCATCATAATGACCACTTACGAGCCATACAAAATGCCACATCATAACAAGGTTGCGTTATAAACTAATCACATTCCAAAGCTGAAATAAACCTGAAAGCCAGTTTCTGAGTTATATCAGAAATTGCATTATACTGATGCACACTACAACGAGGCTCCAGTGTTGTCATTTACAAAATCCGAATAACAGCCGATGAAATTCAGTAATTACGTGTATCAATCAACGTGGAGAAAAAATCATACGATAAACTTTACAGTTGAAATATGAAAATAAAATCTGACTTTATCGCCTATATTCAAAACAAAATCTATCACTTTTTGTAGCAACAAAATCTAACGACCAAACTCTAGCAACCATAACAACAGTCACTAGACAGTCTCCATAGCTATATTGCCAAAATTTCCTCGAAAACAAATGAAGTCCTAAAATTCTAAAGAATAACAACGGCGTAAAGACCACTGCAAATGTTTCTAGCGAAGACATCACAGCACCTAGATATGGTATCTTTCACACATTCAGTCACTGAAACGAGAACCAAGAACCCTGAATGCTTGTAATATTTATATCAGGTATTGTTAATCCTTTGGCTGCGAAAGGGCTAACCCGGTAAACTGGTAGGCCAGTTCAACTGGCTCATTCAGGTAGTTCTTGACCAGTGGGTTAAATGCAGATAACTCGCTAGGAATGTGGAACTGAATAAACGACTGCTTGAAGAATGGCATTTGCGTCTTCTTCGATCCATCATCTTTCCTACAATGCAATATAGACAATTTGAAGCAGCCTGTAACTGAACCAACTGTCAAAATACTCCAAGGACAGTCTGAATCAACACTGAACCAAACACACAAAAGCAGACACCAACCCAAATTAAGAATGAAATGCTGATCATTTGTTGCAACCAAAGTATACATGAAGAAAGTGGAAGTATACATGAAGCAACTGGCAATCTGCACCAATAAGATCTGAAATAAGGCTATAAAGACCAACAATTAGCATCAAATTCAGATAACACACAGTCTCGCAGAATTTGTATTACTCTTCAGACTGCACTACAAGATTGCAGATGGACTGTTTCTAGTGCCTCAGCTTTCATTGCCTGTCGCTCCTGATAAGCTATATAACATTTACCGGTAGTTGTTCTACACACAACCTGTCGCCATCTCTTTCTGTACTTGGATAAACCTGCTAGCGGGACTTTGGTCCCTTAAGGGTTTCTCTCCCTTTGCTTTCGGTTTGACTAAAACTATCTTGCTTTACTATATCATGTTATTGTGCAAATTTTAAGCAATAAAAATTGTGGCTATAGTTATTGTTATACATTTATGTTCTGCTGGTGGTAACAGTGAGTGTAAGTGGAAAACTTGGTATACCTGCTGAGCTGGCTGTCTGGAAAACAACCACTCAGTTAAGTGGAAGTTAAGTAAACAAGAAACCTACTCAATTTCTCTGAATATTCCTTCGACTTTCTCACAGCCATCAGGAGGCAGACGACTAGTGACAGCTTTTGGAGAATGAAAATCAACGCGTTCTGGTGACTCTACAAAAATCACAACAAATATAAACATGAGAATAACAATTCAGACAAGATCTTTGGGCAGTTTATTCTTTGCTCCAACCTTCCTGTTATGCTCCTCTCTTTATTCTACACCATTACCAACACTGGACCTCCACAGCAACAAGTGTCTCATTCTGGTCTTCGTTGTCATCATCATCTTCTTCTTCTTGGCACCATCCAATTAGTGGCAACAAGTGCAAATAACTTACCTCCATTCTGCTTGATCATTTGTCCAAACTTAGCACTGTTCTTGTGCTTAATCTTTGTCTTGTTATAGCTATGTTTATATTGCATCATTTTTAAACAATCATGTTTGGCCCATTCCAATGACTGAGCTCTTTCCCTTCTCATTCCAATGTTGACTGTTGTTCCACTATCAAAAACTGTCAACACACGTGCAGTGACTCAGGACAGTAATCTCACATTCCAATCCCACATAACAAACCTCTGCATATATTGCTTGTATCATATCAGAGCAACATGTCACATAAGGTCTGCCTTTACCAACAAAATGTCACAGACACTTTGTTGGTAAAGGCCCACTCTCTGATCTGCTCTTGCCTCGATTATGCCAACTCTGTATTTGCAAGCATATCAGATCTTGAAGTCAACAGGTTTCAACACATCCTAAATTCTCTGGCTTGCATGGTTCTGCATGCATCTTCTCATTCAAACTCATTAACTCTGTTTGGTCAGCTGCGTTGGCTTCCTGTAAAATCCAGAATAAGATTTAAACTGGCTTAAAATTCTTACCTATAAACCCTCACAATGAGCACTCCTGCCTACCATCAACCACTATACTATTATACTAGCTCTTTACATTCGGCCATGCAGTCTGCAATCTTTGGGTATGGGTCCTTTGGTTGGGCCTTGATGAATTCCAGTTTGGTGCTCCTAAGTAATGGAACTGATTACCAATGTCTGTCTGAAGTTTCTCTTCCTTCAAGAAATGCCTGAAAACTCACTATTTCTCATTGGCTGTCAAGAATTTTGGTATCTAACAGCTCTTCACCTGGCAACTGAATAATTATGCCTCCGAATCGCATTTTTGTGTGACCTTGCAAGTGCAAAAATGTTTGTAATAATAATAACAATAAACAAGAAATTGAAGGAAGAGTAATCTTAACCATAATCATTATTGTAAAATTATTTACAATTATTACTATTGTTCAAATAACCTATACAGTGCAGTAAAGACAGTGGCATTCATACCTTTGAATGCCTTGATATCATATTCGTCTAGGTCTTCTGGAACATCATCTCTCAAAAGATCCTCTGGCTCTGAATTCGACTGCACAAGGACACAGCCAGTTGGAGTTTGCGTTACTCGTGAACAGGTATTCAGCTGGTAAGCAATCGGAGCACAACGGCCATCTACTGGAGACTGGAAAAACATCAGCATATGTATCATCAGTTAAATGGTGACTAAAAAAATGTGGATTTAAGACATACATGATAACGAGAATGAATACAGCTAGTGATTTGTATCCTGAAGCAGCTACTACACTGTAAAACACTGAATCATATCCAGAATAAAATATTAAATCATATCCACAATCAGACACTACGTCATGATCATATAACAGAAAAACATATCCACAATCAGATAATAAATCATAAACACTGAATATCCTGACGAATATACTGAATCACATATTTAATCATATACAGAATCATATGCTAAATAATATCCTGCATCAGATATGATTATTATTATTATTATACTGCCACTGTGTCATTACACCTAGCGCCGCTTGTAAGCAGCTACTTTAAAATAAATTTCTATATAAATTAATTAAGATAAACCAACAGTTGATAACCCCAGCACCACTACATGTACTAGTATACTGATAGGCATCATTTCTTTTTTCGCAGGGCTCTTTACACTGGGAGTGCCTCTGATTGGGTATTACCGTGAGAAGCGCTTTAAAAATCTGTAAATACAATAATAATAATAATAATAATAATAATAATATCTTTTCTTTAATTTAGCGCCTCTGTACATTTACATGTTATGCAATACTTAACTACTAACAGAACACAGCTTGAATAAGCGCTAATAGCAGCCTACAAAGCAAATCCGCCCTAACGGGGCTCGAACTCGGTACCTCTCGTTCGCCAGATGTTATCCAACGCGCCACCGGACCCCCCGGGTCAATACAATCTCAATGATGAAGCCAATGGAAAATGAAGTTCCCTGTGTCAATTGCTTGTTTGCAAGGGAAGAGTATCCATAAAATAATAAGATGACGAGTCACGACTTAGTATGAAAACAACAGTAAGTACCTTAACACGATCTGTTGACACGTTATTATGCATGACCAGTTTTTCAATTTCCTGTAGGTGAAAAGACAAGAAATCAACTCTTTTTCTAGAAGCCTCCTTTAGAACCATTTACAACCCCAGATATCAGATACCTAACTTAGATTAATTATAAACAGTTTCTTAAGCCATTTCACAACCTAAAAGTAACTTGTCTGCAAGTATACTCACTTGGAAGTTGCAAGGCTCAACAGCAAAGTAAGAGTTTTGCCCTGGGCTTCACATGAAACACAGAAGAGAAAGGAAACCACAAGTGCAATGTGTCACTATGCCACCAGGCTAATAAGGTCATTTGATAAATCTTACTACATGAATTATCTTTCCTCTACCTGTATTCCTATAAATACAAAATAACTGCTTTCACAACACAAATAAGTAATGGAATAAAACGAAGACTTTCACCAGATCTATAAACATTAAATCGAAATCACTGATGGTGACATTTCAAATCAAGTTAAACAGCATCTTTGAAACTAACTACATTTAATGTTTAATATTAAATTACCTGATTGAGACCTTCCAAACTACCATGGCAGTGGTTAGCCATGCGACCTCGTGACAGAAGTGGAATAGGTAGAGGCTTAGCATGTCGTGCAGGTGAGGGAGCCCAGTTTAAACCAGAACCACTACGATGAAATGTCAGACTAGTAGACTTCACCTATTGCAAAGACAACATTAAAATTATGGCTAAACAACTACTGAGAATTGTGAGAGTTTGCAATCACAGTTAACAGTTAAATTAACAGTTTGTTGTAAGCAGTGGCTCCCAGTTTGAAAAAGAACCAACTGACAAACTCTTTGCTGACAAAAGAAAATGAATCAGAAAAGCATTTTGCTATGAAAATTCTACAACAATGATATTCATTCATTCATTCAGAGCATTTATATAGCGCCCCTTCAATAAGCTACTCAGGAGCGCTCCCGGACCCAGCCACGACGAAAGAAAAAAGACTTGAGGGACTTGTAGAACCCTGTCGGATGGCTCACAAGTAAAGAGCGGAGCTTAAGCGGGAGGTCATTCCAGATGGAAGGGCCCACAACCAAAAAAGCACAGTGCTGCCTAATAGCCAAGCGAGCCAGTGGAACTAGGAGCTCAACCCTCATCGCAGAGCAAAGCACCCAAAGGGGTTCTTTGTTGAGCTGCAAACAGCAACTAAGCCCACTGAAACAACAGCGCATGCATGCTTGTGCATGATTTTGTGTGTGAATGTGCATTTCATGTTTCATACAGACTGTCGCGTTAAAGCTGACATTTAACTGTATCCCATAATGTTGTGTTGGAAAGAAGTCCTAGAAAACTATAGCACACATATTCAGAGACAAACTCAGTAGATACGGATAGTGGGATACAGAGTGTCACAAAAGTAAACAGAGGCAGAAAGAAAAACAGAGAAATACACAGACATACAATGAAACAGAAAGATATGTAGACAGAGGCAGAAATAGCCAGAGACAGATGAATAGAAACATAGAGAAGTACAGAGAGACAATGAAACAAAGAATGCACAAGTTATTTACAGCTTACATCTTTATGACTTTCGCTGGCAACAGCAGTCACTTTTGACTTCCTCGTGAGCTGATCGGAAGACTGCAAACCAGACAACTCATCTGAAGTCTACAAAACAAAGAAGCAAGACAATGTAAATGCAAGAACACAAACACAAAGACAAACTGAGTAGTTAGGGATACAGAGTGTCACAAAGAGATGGGTAGACAGAGGCAGAAAGAAAAACACAGACATACAATGAAACAGAAAGATACAGACAAATAGAATAACTTAATCTGAAATCCAATTAACAATCTCCCTAAAACCTTTGAAAAATACTATGAATGCAAATGGCAAATTAAAGACCAAACCCTAACTTAATCTGAAATCTTATGAACAATTTTCCATGAAAACTTCTGGAAAATGTCATGAATCGAAGCAATTTGTAAGTGTACTGGCAAATCAAAGACCAATCTGTAACTTAATCTGAAATCTTAGGAACAATTTCCTTGAAAACTTCTTAAAATTGCCACAGATGGAAACTTTCAAAGGGTCACCGCAATAATGCACGTGTCATTAATCACCAAGTTTAAGTAGCATCAATATTTATGCCAGAGTCCAATGTGATTCCTTTTGAAACTAAATGGCGAAATTCCACAAGCAGGGACGCAGCCTATACAAAACTATGATCTGGAAAAATGTAAGGTTTCGGTGACGAGTCTGATGACCTTAAATTCAGTAAACAAAATCGCATCAAATAAGTCATTTGTTCAAAGTTTTACCTGAGTAGATTTCTCGCTGGTAAGACATACAGGACTGATAGGCAAACTGAGCTTGGGCCATTCCCCATTTAAGTAACTGCTAGATGAGATCATGTCAAATGATCCTGTCCTGCGAATTCCCAAGCCACGTGACGAGACTTTTCGTTCTAAAAAATATATTTTTAACAATCTTTTTATTAATGAATTTCAAGAAAATAATCAAGCATCTATACAGTAATAGTTCATTTCTTCACTTAATATGTATCTTACCAACTTATAAAGGTAAGAAACTAAGTAGATCAAATTCAATTCTACTTTTTGTAATAAATGGTAAATTGACAAAAAATTTCACTACTGTAAAATTACAATGGAAACTCATAATAACGAGAACTGCCTTGGCAGCCATCTCAAATACTGTCTAATGAACAGATAAAGTTATAATGAGTTATTTTTCTAAGCCCAAAGTAAATAGGAATCCATTAACTAATTTGGATCATGTCAAAAAAATTTTAATAGTAAAGTTTGTTAAAACCTAATCAATGAATCAAATGAGGGCACCTTGCAAGTGGGTGAATTAACAATACATGTGCTAAAGACTCCCACAAAGTGACCAACTCAGAAGACAGTCACACCAACACAATACATGCCACATTGCAAGTGCTTAACCACCAATCTAAGACCTCATTACATTCGAAAAAGTCAAATGATTAGTCTATTATACTTTGCATATGATCAGAATGTCTGGTGTCACAATAAATATTCAATGTTAATGCTGCCATAACTAGTAACTGGACAGCAAAGTTAACCAGGTCATTAGCCTAAAATAAATTAATACAGCTCTCCCTTTCTTCATTCCTTTCCTTCTCCTTTCATTCTTTCACTCATTTATTCCTTACATTATTCTCCTCTTCACCATCGATACTACCACTCTTTGACATTCCTCCCTCAGGGTTTTGTAATGTTTGCAATTCATTCACCTCTAGCTGCAGGCAATCCTGAATGGAATGAATTGTCAGGGGAAAATCTTCGTATTTTTAAGCTTCCTTGGTTACTCTGTACGTCGATGCCAAGCAGCTGGGCAGTGGGCATGGATGTATCAGAACCCTTCAACCCAAACGTCTGCAGAGCCTTCATGGGGCCACTAGCTTTGCTGTTCGACGACGGCGAGGCAGCCATCCGTCGCATTTTCTGCGTCGACTGAAAGGCCATTCTCCACTGTACTGCAAAAAATTAGACAGGACAATAACCAGTCTACGTCGTTTCAATGTTTTTGCGAGAATTTAAGTCGTATTGCGATGAAATTTTAACTTTATACGACTCTACGCCACCGCCTCATACACATCTTCACACAACCATAATCACCCGGCACACACTCACATACGCACGCACACACACAACATGGATTACATATCATTCAAGGATTCTTTACATATCGTCTACAGGATATTGTGTACAATGTATAGTAGCCTACTTATAATCATTCAGACGACAACAGTGATTTCAATCGTTTTCTATACGCATTGGGTTTCCCTTTTACAAAGGCAGATTTAGGGGCACATGTAATGGGCTTACGAGTCTACGACCCTACACTTGGCTGACGTTGTTTTCTACTGCTTTTCAATATACTCCACATAATCCGACTTCGTAATCTTCTAGACAAAGTAGATCTTTATAATTTGATCGATTCATTCTGAATTTCTGATAAATATAATGTAAATGTAGTATTACGCGTAAGTATACGTTAGTTCAATTAAAAGAGCCGTAAATCTGTTGCAACGACGGGGTTTTAAACTAACAAAGGAAGTATAAATTTATGCTTTTGTTGTTGTTGTTGTTGTTGTTGCGGCTGCTGCTGCTGCTGCTGCTGCTGCTGCTGCTGGTATACGTACGGTGTCCGGGCGGATCCCAAAATTAAGGAGCAAATGTGCTTAAGACCCCATGCATTTGTGCCTTGTCTTACATAGTGCCCCATCGATGCCCCATCTAAACCAGCGCATAATTTAAATCTAGGCCTCTATCTCTAGGCTACTCACCATGACCCCACCCTTCGCCACTTGACAGCCCTTTAGTACATTATTTTCTAGATTACTATTGCGGCCGCTGCTGACGATGATGATGACGACGGCGATACTGAAAAACTTTTGGTATATTCTACTAATTAAGTTTTATATATATATATAAACCCGAGAGGATTACGTAGAAAGGAAATGCAAGCAACAGTACATATCCTGAGCATCTGATAATATTACATCACACGAAGATTCTGTACGTATCTTACATTTAGGTAATTTCTGGGACGATTTAAACTTAGTTTGCATGAAATGCGTGTGAAGTTTTATCGGTCATTTAACTCATTGTATAGCAAATGCTACAAATTTAGTGAACCTGTGTTGTTGTATTTGGTTAGTGCACACTGTAAACCATTTCTCCTGTATGGAATGGAGGCTATCAGCCCTACCAACAGTGAGCTGAACTCCTTAGAGTACACGTACAGTTCTGCTATATGTAAAATTTTCAAAATATGTCATAGCAGTGTTGCATCGGTACTGCAATTCATGAATGAAAATACTATTAAAGACTGTTGGTTTTCCAGAAGACTGCATTTTATGCACAAATGCCGTTCGCATGACAATGAGGTTGTCAGGTTTCTATGTTTTTTCTTAGACACCATAAGTGCATGAGATTTTCTTGTTTTGCTTTTCATGTTCATTTTTTTGTTGTGCTACCAATGTTCTTTTGGTGAAATAAAGATTGATAAGATTGATATTACATCACACGAAGATTCTGTACGTATCTTACATTTAGGTAATTTCTGGACGATCCCCAGCCTCTCGTAGCCGCTTATAGCTCTGGGAATGAAGAGCTAGTCGATGATGGCGGCCTGCTGTCTGAGCGAAGAGGCGAAGGAACAGAAGCGAATCAATCAGGAAATCGAAAAAAAACTTCGCAAAGACAAACGCGATGCCAGACGCGAGTTGAAGCTCCTTCTTCTGGGTAAGTGGCTGGCAGAATTCGAACCGAAGGCGCTTCGGTAGAGACGTCAATTAAGGCAGCACTTCTGTGGATGTAATCGTCGGGAGAACGGCAGCCATCTTGGAAATCTCGTATTACAGGCTCTCGTCCATTTCGTGTTTAAATGTAATGTGATGCGATCTAGCGAGGATCCTGTTATTTAACTTCACTTTTGTTCAGCACCCATGTTTGTTATGCCATGGCTGTGGTACTTTGAGACAAATATAGTTGACCCTTGAGTTAAAACCATCTTCTAAGTCACGTGGGGAGCCAGCAGATGCGATCGGCGCATTTTTATCAGAAATTTTATTTCATTACGTTCGGCGTCTCCTTTGAGATGCCGATCCTGGTCTTCGGCTTGGAGCTGTTTCCGGAGTTGGTGAGTCCGTTCTGATTGTGAAACTGTCTGAGTGGCACAAATGCCTGACTTTTCCTTCTGTCTGAACCCTTTGTTTTGAAATCCTGCCTCTTCACCACCATTACCTTCATCCCACCAATCATCTTCTTCTGCCGCATCCAATGTATGCATCAGCGCTTCTTGGATACAGATTGCAGAATTGTCTTCCTAGTCCGTGAACCAGCTACCATCCTCGCCTCACCCACGTACATCTATCAAACCGTTGAATCATCATCTGTCAGGTGCTATCAAACTGCCTACGTCTAAACTAATGATCTGCAATATCTACTGATCTCCTACATCATTGGCTTACTCTGCAAAACCTAGTGCTTTCCTTGAGGAATTTAGGTCCTTTCTATCTGTTGCTGTCACCACACCCCATGAATTTGTCCTCACTGGTGACTTTAACATCCACGTCGACAACCCTTCCGATCCATTTGCATCCCAGTTTCTTTCCTCCCTGCATGCTTTCAATCTGATCCAATATTAATTATATTTCTTTCGCTACTCACAAATATGGCCACATTCTTGATTTCGTCCTTATGTCTGTCTCATCTGGCTTTTCACCGATCTTTGGCTGCAAACTCAACTTACCCGGTGATCACTAGTCCTATATTCACTAAGCTCAATTTTGAGCAATCTCCTCACCCCACCTAAACTATGCTGATTATGTCATTTCAGCTCCATTGAACTTGATGCATTCGAACTCGATCTTGAATCCTCCTGCCTTCTCAATCCCCCAACAGACCTTAATGATCTCTTGTCTGCATACAGTTCCACCAGGCTGTCAGAACTCAACAAACAGGCTTCATTGATCACTAAACCTGAAACTCATGCAAATTGCAAAATCCATAATTTTATTCTTTCCTTCAAGCTCTCAAGTCATCTCGCCATCGTCTGGAATGAGCATACAGAGCATACAGTTCTGGCGATCTTGCTGTTCTCAGTAGACTTAAAACCTTGACTTAATATTATACCAAGTCCAACTTCTGTCAGCCAAAAATGTTACCTCACTTTTCTTGTTCACTCAAATTCATCCAATCCTCGAATTCTTTGGATAGCTAGAAACAATCTTCTTCACCATAGCTCTTCTCACCCCTCCCATACTCTGTAGCACATGCATCTGTTGCCGACTACTTTGCATCCTTCTTCACTGACAAAGTTTCCTCCCTCCATCTCTCATTACAGACTCTCTTGTCAAAATCAGTCTCTATGCACGTGACACAACTTTGCCACCTACTGCATCGTTTAACCTTTTTGAGCCTGCTACTGCAGCAGAAATCACTACCTTCCTTCAAGCCTCTCAAAAATAGCATTTTGATCTAGACCCAATCCCAACCTCCTTACTCAAAGACTTAACTACTGAACAGGTGTTGGGTTCAAAAATCAGATTGGCAAAACTTTTATTTAAGTAGAAATTGTGTTGTTGCTAGGCTGGTACCATGTGTATAATAAAGAATGCCCAGCAATGTATGGAACTTCCTGTTTGTTTTATTTTAGATCATTATTTTCCGGGTGGTGTTTCTGTGCTACATATTGTTAAGGAAGGCAGTTTCTCTGTTCTACGGGTAGCCTCTTTAGTGTTTCATAGTTGTGTGACGTGTTAGCTGAATGGACAACAATTACGGGCATTTGTTAATTGTCTTAAAATTTGTCATGTTGGGTTTTCTGTGTTTAACTACTCTTCAGCTGTGATTTCTTTGTTGAACTGAAAATGTACAATACAACTATAGAATCATACTGCTTTATGTCCAATTAAAAAAATCACCTTGATTGGTGTATTTTACATCCAGATAAGACTTTGGCATTGTCGTGAATGATATACCAGTGCCTTCTCTGTAGGTGCTTTCTTAAGTGCTGTCTGAAGATTATAATGATTGATTTATGTTCATGAATTTGGACAGTATTTTAAAACCATGAAGGTGCAAATCCACATACCAACAGTATACAGGCGTAACTTTATATCAATTGCATGGTCAGTGTAACCTCAATTAAATGACTTCTGATTATTATTGTATGACATTATGACGAAATCAATCCCACAGAACACTTCTTAACATGGTCTATGGAATTGTATCATTACACTACTGTTGTATGTTATTATTATTGTTATTATTATTATTATTATTATTATTAAATAAATTTGTAACGCGCGCATGGTCACACTGAAATGTGAATCTGAGGTGCGGATAGTTAGTCAACTACAGTAGGCAACCAGCAAAAAAGAGAAATTTAGACAGTATTCACTCAATTTTAAAATGTAAAGGACTAACAGTATATTAATTCATCCATTTACTTCAGGACTATGATAATACACATCAAACTGTGCTGTGACAAACATCGCTTCACAAGGCTTGTCATGAGTTTTATTAAGTGAGGCTATGGGCTATGAATATTCAAACAATGTTAAATGCCCATAGCCTCACTTAATCAAACTCATGACAAGCCTTGTGCACTGACACGTTGATCTGTGTGCGACGTGAAGGGAAGCATCAGACTGGTTTACAGTTGATGGTAGAGAGAGACAGGGTCATCAGATGGCTCCCACCCTCTTTGTGGCTCCAGTGAATAAAATTGTATACCACAGTCCTTTGTGGCTTGATTCGTGTCACTATTGCAAAAAGCTATGTGGAATACAAGGAACAAGCGCTTGAGGGATTGAAAACTGACAAACTGTGAATATAATGAATGGGCTATATACTGTTTGCAGAGGCAAGAATTCTCAATGATGCACTTGGTTTGGATGACTACGTGGTAGATGACCACATGGTTGATTTAAGATTACTTGGGCTAGCATGTTGGAGCTAACAGCTCTAAACAGTAGTCTTCATGCAGCCAGGAAGAAGGCCTGTGATAGATCAGTGGACAATGCATCGGCCAAGCAGTGTTCAGCTGAGTTCACCACTAGAGACTGAAATTACCATGATAAGCTTATGTTTGCAAATAAAAGTGAGATAACTATATTTCACAAGCATTATGAATGTTGATTTTAACCGGGATTGCAACCATTTTTGTCATACTCATCATCAGCTGTGGTGTGCCTCTCGATCGTTGCTGTTTCCGCAACATGTTGCTTTCTGTCTCTATGCTGGGGAATGTCTCTGATATTTTTTGGGTGTAGGTCTTACTCCACTGCTTGTGTCTATGTTTGGCAAGAGAATCAAACTGGTCTCTTCCAACCTCTTGAAGGCCAGATATCTTAGCTTGCAGAGCTCCAGCATAGTCCTTTTTGATGATGTTGTGCAATGTGTCCAAACATCCAAAGCCTTCTCGTTCGAATCATCTTTGACAATGGGATGCACATCATTCATTGATATACCTCAACAGTCAACATTGGTGAATGAGCCATGTAGTGATTGTTCAGCAGTCTTTTCAGATCCTACTGTTGAGAGGCATCCAGCAATGCCTTCCAAGTCCGTAGTTAATGTCCAAGTCTCCACTGCATACAGTAGGATGGGCTACAATGTAGCAGACTATTCTACAAGGTTTCAAGATGAAATTTTATGAGCAAATGATGCACTTGGTTTGGATCAGGGTTTGGATCAGTAGATGGGGAAGTGGCTAGAGAAATACGGACCTGTTGGCGGTTAGCCATCTGCTACAGCATTCTGGACTTAATATATAATATTAAATACTGGATATCTTGAAGATATCACAATAAATGTATGCTGATTGTTTTTGCATCTCCTTTCATTGCCTGTGATACACCATAGACTTCAAGAAAATGGCATTGTTTCAAAATTGTCTCCTTTCCACATGAACATGTTACAGACTAGTTGTTTAAGGATACTTGATTCTTCATTCATCACCACTAGAGATGAAGACAGAGTGCTCATTGTAATTATGAGTGAAGTGCCAAAATTTTATTGCACAGTTGGCATATCAGGGATGTTTTTGGTGTTATACCGCTCTGTGCTTATAAAATAGTCAACCTTGTGATTATTATTATTATTACTTGTGCCGAGTTAACTCTATAATCTAAATTAAAGACGAAATAATATAAAAATGCAGGTTTGTCAAAACATTTCAATTATGTTGTCAAATATAAAGCAGTACTACTATAGATTTTCATCAGCAGGTCATTTTTTCAGTTTTACAAATGTGGACATAATGCTGTGTAATTCTGTTGTCTGAAATGACTTCACACAATAGGAAACTGACAAGTGGCCTGAAACTGTTGATAGAGTTTCAGAAGTGCTACTGGGTTTTAGAACCTTATGGTTAGCTTATGTGTGCCTATGTAGAGAAGCCTTTGCTTAAGAGACTAGCTGACATCCATGTTTAAAAACACCCAATACAAGCTTTCCGATGCTGAGCCTATTCCCAGTTGCCTTATATCCAGTGCTGAGCCTATTCCAGTGTATTGTCATCGTAGTCTAATTACTCAAGTCTAACAGCTATGTTTACACATTTATGGATGCATGTGTGTGTATATGTATCCAAGTATACGTGGGTATCTGTATGTTGTGTATGTATCCATGTATACGTGGGTATCTGTGTATGTTGTAATATGCATCATGATAACACAAATTCTGAAATAATGATATATGATACAGCTGCAGTTGCACATTGTGTGTGCATGTATGTATGCATTTATGTATGTATACATATGTTTGTGGTTATTTATGTATTTGAAACTTGAAACCTCGTTATATCCTAAATTTAATTAAACTTTATTACGTACTGCTTGTAACATTTGTCTTCTGGCGAGGGAAGCGGATGAATGCTTATTTAGCACTGAACGCTCAAATGAACAGCATGTACTACATCGGCTGTTCCCTCCGCTTCACCCTTTCAGTGGTTATGCACTCTGTCCTTGGCCTCATGGTTTTCTCTCCCGGACAAAGATGAGCACAACTTATACCTAGAGTTTTATACAAAAACATTATTCTAACTTAACTAAGATTTAAACTTCATGTCAACTACCCGGTAATCCCCAGTAAGCGATGCTAATAACCGGCTACATACAAACATGTAATTAGGTTGACCAGTGTAACAAGCCCTGCGTTCTTGTCAGCCTGATCTAGCGAGTAAAAGAAAATTGATTGATTGATTGTCGTATTATGAAGAATATTTCCATCTGTTGGACTTGGAGAAGTGTTCTGATATTTAATGCAGTTGTTTTCTGTTTGGTACTGAAGGTACGGGTGAGTCTGGCAAGAGTACGTTCATCAAACAGATGAGAATTATCCATGGCAGTGGATATTCAGATGATGACAAGCGTGGCTTCATCAAACTTGTTTATCAGAACATATTTATGGCAATGAATTCAATGATCCGTGCAATGGACACGCTGAAGATCCCATATCGGGATCCAGAGAATGAGGCAAGTATTTGCATCTCATTATTCCAGTGAGCTTCTGTAAGGCCTGGCACTATGTGACTTCAGATTTTGTAGACATTTACATCTGCTTTCCACTGGGTTTCATTACCCAGCACCCATTTAATGTATAAATTACTTTTCACATTTGTTGAAGCAGTGTCATAGATTGTTCAGACTTCTTGAAAAAGAAGTGGTATTGATTTCTTTAATAAGAAATGCTGTTATCTGTTTTTATTAATTGAATCAGATTAGTTAAAGATTGTTTATTGTAAAATAAGTATCAAATTATTTAAATAAAAATTTTTGCCTTACTTTGAAATATTAAAACTCGGAGATGGCCAAGTTGGAAGAGAATTTGTGTCGTAATTTATCATGCTACCGTATTATCTTGGGTCTAACACATGTATGCATTTATGTGTGCTTTATAGATGTATGTGTGTTTTACAGGAAAATGCTAAATTGGTGAAGCAAATCGATTATGAGACAGTGACAACTTTTGAGAAGCCCTATGTCGATGCAATCAGGTCGCTGTGGGTGGATCCCGGCATTCAGGAGTGCTACGACAGACGAAGAGAGTACCAGCTGACAGACTCCGCTAAATAGTAAGAATCGTCAGCTTACAGACGTGCTTCATAAATGTCATGTATTGTGTCCAAACATTTATGCTGCACATTTTAGCACACTGTACAATATCTGTATACATTGAATGCATTGAATGCTTGTGAGGTATGATTTTTAGAATCAAGCAAGAATGATTAGTCCATTATAATAAGTGCAATGAAATCTTTGGAAGCTTAATGAATTCAAGCAGTTGAACATTTGTGGACTTGCTCAGTACACATACAGTTATTACAGTACAATCCAGTAGCTGTTGTTAGTCTAGTCTTGCATAGTCTTCAGCCTAGTATGTAATTAGTACTTATTTAGGTCCGTCTCTGGCGTATATTTAAGGGCCCACGTAAAATATTCTTGGAGGTGGAATAAAAAAGGCTATAGCGAGGAATGCTTTTCATCACTAGCTTTGGATGCACCTAGGCTTAGGCTATATATGCCTAGGCTTAGGCTATATATATATCGGCTAATAATAAAATGCAATTGAACTTTGATTGTGCCTTGCAATAGGTCAGTGGTACACTTTCAGATCTGGCTACAGGAAACACAGTGAAATGTTGACAGATTGTAATAGGTCAGGTTCAAAAGAGTTTTGCCTTGATGTCAGATCATGTCTGGCCATATGCCAAATAGACTGAAATGACCTCCTTGGCATTGTTGGTCATTTACAACAATTTGGTCAAAATGTTTGAAAAATGCAGGACAGATTCACACAGCAATTGCATGTTTTTACCTGTCACCTTCTATCTGTGCTTACATATTTCTTGAAAATTTCGACTAATTTATACTGAGTAGTACATGTATTTGGTTACTCTAAGAAAGAAAGAAAGACTATCCCCAGTCTTTTCTTTGGATTATTTGTACAATGAGGATTTGTTAATATTTGACTCTAGTTATCTGGATGGCGTTGAAAAGATTGCTATGCCAGACTATCTACCGACACTGCAGGATATTCTACGAGTTCGAGTGCCAACAACCGGCATCATAGAGTATCCCTTTGACCTGGACAGCATCATCTTCAGGTGACGTGGCTGCCATTTACAGTGGAACCTTCTTATGTAACACGCGTCATTGTAGCATGAAGTCTAATACAAAATGGAGACTACCTTGTCCAGATGTAGGTACTACCATAGTTGGCGACTAAATTAATCCCTGCTCATGTACATGGCCCATCAGGTTTTGAACCTGGACACACAAGTAAAATGCAAACATGTGAGCAACGTGATAAGTACTCTGTCACTCTGTGATGCCACTGTTATTGTGTTTTATGTGTGCTTTGTTATGATGGGCTGTCTTTTTTTTATTAATACTACATTCTGTGTATAACATGCATGTTTATGCTAATTTTGAGACAGTGCTGTTAGTTAAATGGATCCCAGCTTTAGAATGTAACCTCATCATGAAGCAACCTCATTATCCTGTGTTTCCCAAATGTTACAGTGTAGAATGAATGAAGATCAGTGTATCATGTAACATTATTGTTATGTTTTTAGGATGGTTGATGTTGGAGGTCAGAGATCAGAGCGTCGTAAATGGATACACTGTTTTGAGAACGTCACGTCCATCATGTTTCTAGTCGCCTTAAGTGAATATGACCAAGTTCTTGTCGAATCAGACAATGAGGTTGAGTAACACTATCACCTGTTCTTCTGTTATTGCTCCACTTAGCTGGATGAGTAAATCTTAATCTTAGGACTGTGGGTTGTGCCCATGTCAGATGCTGTTTCCCATGCCTCTGATGTCGAGGATGGAAGTATAAATGAAGTTTCCCCTTCCAAAGATGACTACAACCGCGTTGTCAGGCTGTTGTAGTCAACTTCAGGGGTGCTTGTTTACTGTTTAATGTCCACTGTGTTGTAACAAAGACCATTAGCGTCGCTCTCCTCCTTTATCTAGTCTTGGGACTGGCACTGTCAGAGTACAAACAGTGGCGGAGTTTCAGGGTTCCTGATCCAGTTTAATCTAGAAACTTCCATAGCACAATTACCAAGTTATAGTACTAGGCATCAATCAATGGTCACAGTTAAACAACAACACATTCAGACATTTACAAGACCTGACACAAGACATTATTTTGCACCTTTCAAGAAACTAAAAATGTTGTAATCTATATATGTTACTTTGTGATTATTTTAGAATCGAATGGAAGAGTCTAAAGCCCTGTTTAGAACCATCATTACCTATCCATGGTTTCAGAATTCATCGGTCATACTCTTCCTCAACAAGAAAGATCTGTTGGAAGAGAAGATCCTCTATTCGCATCTGGTAGACTACTTTCCAGAGTTTGATGGTGTGTTCCAACTGCTATTTGTATCACTTAACTAAAGTCAATCAATAAAAAATTGGGTTCCACTTCATCAGGAGCATCTCCAAAATTCGAACTTGGCTAAGAAGAGGCTGTGGCCCAGGGCATAAATAGAATATAAGTTTAAGAGAATGCACACCTATTATAATTTTTTTGGCATAACGAGAGAATGATGAGTGTGTACTCTTGTCTTTAGTTGCGTAAGGTGGAAGTTGAACGCAAATGACACCTGTTGTGGCATGACAATGTCAGCATGCAGAATCCGACGAATTTGTTTGTAACAAAATGGGGAAGGAATCCCATCTTGTACTAACCCTTGAAGAAAGGCTGTCTGGGTGTTGAACCATCATCCAGCTGTGGTCATGTATTTTGCTCTTTGGCGAAAAGAGCATACAGGATGATGCCTAGGAGGACAAATGACCCATGCCATATCAAATTTGATGGATTCAGCCTCTGATTGAACAAAGGCCAGTAATTTCTTGGCAGAAGTTATTAGGTAACATTTTACTCAAAATTTAGAATGACAACAGCCACATTTTTGTGACATATTAGCAGTTAAGAATGGAGAACCATAGTAGCACTGTTTTAGTAATGTAAAATACATTCGTCAGTTGCGTACGTGTGCCTAATGCAAATCATTCTGAAAGGTCAGTCTCCAGTATCTTCCTGTAATGACTGATCATGATAATTTTAATGCGTGGTTATTATTAGTTGTGTGAATCCCTAAAAACAATCAATGAACCATTCTCCAATATCTGTGCAGCTGACTTGGTGCTAAATTTGAATTTTCTTTTCTGTTCAGGTCCTCAAAAAGATGCACAGGCTGCCCGAGAATTCATTCTTAAAATGTTTGTGGATCTAAATCCGGATCCAGACAAAATAATTTATTCTCACTTCACCTGTGCCACAGGTATGTAGAGGAATATTCTGTTTGTATATTTAGTGACTGTAAATAAAATACACAATAATTATAAGCATTTTATCTTGCTATGAAAAAGAAAGATTAAAATAACTATAGTACGTTTTAATGCTACCTATTGGCATATCAGGTACTGTGCTAAAGTCAGGTCATGTTGTGAAGCTGAAAGTTAGATTTCTGGGTCATGTAATTGGTTGCATTACTTCAGAATTTATATTAAACTTTTACTAATGTAATAATATTGAAATCTAATTACATAATGCAACACCAGCGGTAATGAAGATTGTGCTGGCTATGTTTTAGACACGGAAAACATACGATTTGTATTTGCGGCTGTCAAGGACACAATCTTGCAACTTAACCTAAAGGAGTACAACTTAGTGTGAGGAAGCTGTTGTGTGCTGTTGTTGACGATGTCATCACACGTCGGAGCCTGTGCCGATGACACTCGTCACACCCTGACCCTCGCTTGGCAGTGACATTCCATTGCTAAACATGGGACGCCACAGTTGCCGTGAGCTGCGACATGCTTTGTTGTTTCTGTGGGCATCCTAAATCAAATAGCTTTCATACAGAAAATATACATACACACATGCATGCATGGGATTCTTTGTTCTGTTGTGGACAATTGTCAGGAGAGAAAAAGGCAAACTCCTTGAAACTGAGACTGAACCTTTTGTTCAGTCGATTGTCAATTTTTGTCCTGTGAGTGCCATCTGCTTTTGGATGGTTTTATGTTCCTGCTTCACAATTTCTTGTAGTGCTCGTACGGAGTGGTTGTACCATCCTCTGCGGTTCAGTTCTTATGAGTTGCGTGTTGTTTAAAAATAGGCATCTACTCTCTTGAACAACTACAGATGCCAAATTTTGTTTTCTGGAGACAGACACATTGTGTGGTTTAATATGATGGTGATAATGTTTTATCATTAGTTTGTCTTAGAAATCCGGAGTTTCCTCTGGCTTTAGTTAGTACTCAAGAGTCTTGTAGATTTCAGTAGCCATTGTGGTTCCAATCCATTAACTTGGGAAGAATTCAGTCTCCTTGGTTCATCTCTTGGTCTTTCTCAGTTTTGGCTGAATTGCTTGTGTGATGAAGAGGCAAATGGAGCAGTGTGGCACTGTTTGCCTTTTTGGCAATTTTCAAATGTTTTATAAGTTAAACACACACTTTCAACATCGGCGGCGTCTAATATACTAGCAGTGTATGCAAACTAGACAGACTGGAGATTTTCTAGTACCTTAGAACAGCACCTCTCTTTGGTAGCATTTACTTTCAGTATCAATGTAATATGTTCAATTTTAAGCAGATTCAAATTCAGAAGACGTGCATGTGTGCCCCATCCTGCTAACTAGAATGAAGTAGTATGTAAACATATATGAAAAATGTATATAATGATATATTTCTGCATATATATTAGTATGTATAAGATATATATGTATTATTTATATATTTAGATAAAATTGATATAAGATGATGTGGCTTGCACAGAATTGACAGTAGTTTTCATAATCTTGCAGTGTGGATTTATAGGCCGTAAGTGATTTTTTTGTACAAAAACCCTTTCATGCGTTGTCTTCAGTATTTTGCGTTGTAGCTGGTGAACTGTTTTGTTGGCTTAGTTTGCTTGGTAAATGAGAATGAGAGAATAAGAGACATCTGGCCAGTAGTTTGTGTTTTAACTCTGACGTTTTTATCTGTTGCATATGTGGAGGAATAGTTTGGGTTTGTAGGAAGTGAAAGACTTGTGCAGTGTATGCCAAAGATTACTGGAGGATGGAGAGATAGATCACCGAATTGCAAAGCAGGCACTGGGGTCGAGCAATCTTGGGATGCATATTGGTTCCAAACTACGATGTAAACCTTAGCAATCAATTTTTTATAATTAAAACCAACGAATCAAGGAATGGTAGCACTGTAAACCAACCATTTGGCACTTGGTGACCCAGTTTTCACCTAAGATTGGACACCCTAGTAACCAAAAATCTTAGCAACTGGAAGTCATTATATACCATTGTTATATTTTAAGTAACCTGTCGAGGATTTTTACCGCCATAAGTCAAGCCATCACAGTTGATGCTGTCAACATTAACCAGTTTTCTGCTGCTCCATCTGAATTTGTGCAAGTTCTATATCTCCCTCTTTCAACAATCTTTGGTGTAGGCCTTGCTACTCAGTTTGCACAGGGCATTTATTTCTTCACTTCTTTTTACTACTCAACCGTTTCTGGATCAGTTCTGGTTTGGTTTATGGAAGTATTGTAGTCATCATTCCTTCCGGTGGTGGCAGTCCGGTTATTGGATCGAGTGTTCAGATGTTTCTGAGATCGGATTTTGTGACGATGTGTGCACAAATCAAGTCTAGTCGAGTTGTATTGAATTTACGAATAGTCCAAGTTTTGACAGTCTGGGTTCCATTTTAACCAGTGTTTTGCCATTCTGTGTGTTTGATTTAATGACTCTTGATATCTTGCTGGCTAGCCATATCTTAAACTCTGATGTGGAGGCCATGTCAGGTTTGGCTAACAGCATTGTTATTTATTATTATTTTGTTTCTTATTACGTTACTAAACGAAAAGTTACATGTTTCAGAACTATTATTACTGCTTTTCTTGATATTGTTTTGCTAATACAGGTAACATTACATCTATTATTAATATTATTATTATCATTGTGCTGTTCATTTATTTTTATTTTTCTAATGTTTTACAGCTTATGGAACTGCTTTTGTTGAGAAAATGATGTTTTCTGTTAATACTACAATTAACATTGTACTTATGATATTATTATTACTGACTGTTATTAACGGCTGGTAGCAATTTAAGAGTTCAAGCTGTTAATCATTAAGTTTTCTGATTAATAAATAGGTCATGATTACAATTATTGCCAACATGTTAGATGTGATGTGCTGTGTTGTGTCCCAATATAACTTCTGTATGGTGCTTGCGAACTGTCAAGACTTGTTAAGTCTCACAGAGTCGTATTTTTAGTTATAGTGTTGTGATTGTGGAGCCATGGAAACTAGCATCGTCGAGGAGTTGAATAATTGCAGTTTTCTGATTGCACGTCAATTGATTAGAACTGAATTGTCTGAGATGGACAAAAATAAATTGCTTTAATGATGTTGTTTATTCACAGAAAAGTTCAGCCCTTAAATTTGAAATGTTGGTGATATAAAGCTGCACGATTAACTGTTGGTATTATTACTGCTTTTGTTGTTGCGAATTTTTGTCATTTATTATGTGCATTTTTTATTATTATCATCTTATTATTGTTAATACCGTTTTTCAGATAATGTTGTTACTGCTATGTAGCTAATTTGGAATTTGTTCAACAGTTATTGTAGGCATGACGAAAGAAAATATTTTGATTTTAAGGGTTTTTCTTATTGTCTGCATCAGCTGGAACTTTTCCCAGTTGTTCTTTTTTGTTGTTATTTATTCCAATATGACAACCGTTTCTTGACAGTGCTGCTAGGGTTATGAGGCAGATAAGTTGTGCAGTAGCCTCTTCAAATCTATTTTACTAATTCTTAAATGACTGATGAGCTGCTGTTGACTTCAGCTGTTGAAAATCTGTCTGTTCTTGTTTCTACCCTGTGTCTCTTGCTTTATGTATTTAGGAATTTGTCAGTCAATTCATTTTACAGGAATTGGCCAGTCGTACGGTTCATTTGGTCATACAGAAACTCTTGGCCCATGCTACGAGTTATGAAATGGATTTATTTCTAGAGGGAGTTGAAGTTGCAATGTTTGCATATCTAGCTGAGTATATATCTTGCCTGGCACCGGTATCATAATCAGACTGTTTAGGCATGTGCCGGTGGGCCAGATACTGTGCAGTATGTGTTCGAGAATGGAATGCTACATTGGCTGATTTGTAATGTGTTTGCCTTTCACGGTAGCATCTGGGTTTCAAATCCCAGTACACAATGTGAATTGACACTGCTGTTTTACCATGTAACCATTAAGAATGGTTTAGTTGGTGGATTTCTGCTGTACTTGCACTTCAACTGTAATATTTTCCATAATCCAGGACCACATTACGTAAGATCTTTGTCGGTAGAGTCTCTGGGAGTTTTGTAATATAAACGATTAATGACATGAAAATGCTTTGTCCTAATCCATGATCCAGACTGTTGGACTTTGGCTCATTCTGCACATTGACCAAACTTGAAGCACAACATGTTGCCTGTTAAGTTGTACACATAAGGATTTTGTCATTGTTTCTCGGTGATAAGCATCAATGAGAAATACAGTCATGGTAAAACTTCATTACAACATCCTGTTATATCAGTGCTGTCCAACCTTTCCGAAACCGCGGGCCACCGAAGAAGTAATTTTTGAAGCCGAGGGCCGCACCAGTAAACTCAAAAGCAGCGACAACAATTTATTGAAAATTATTAACTGTATTATAATTAATGATGGAGTTATCATAATGAATGCGTCTTGGGAACTGGATTTTGTGTACACATTGTCAAATGATAAGCCAAGTTACGAACGACCTAGTATATAAAATAATAGCTATGCAAGTAGGCCAGTGACTGTCTTTTACTTCATTTTAACAGAAATTGCAAATATTTAGCGAGCTGCGGCGGGCCACTTAGAATCTGCCGGCGGGCCGCATGCGGCCCGCGGGCCGCGGGTTGGACAGCACTGTGTTATATGATTCTTATTGGTAACCTCCATTAGGGCATGCTACCTAATTTGTAAGCTTTGTACCAAACACTAAGATCTGCAGAATGACCTTGTGGAAATTTATGTGGCTTTTGACTTGGGTTTTAATCCACAATCAGTTGCCTTACATGCTGCATGGTGTTGGAATAGAAATTACTTTCACTTAACCAGTACATGTTACATGTATCATTTATTACACATTAAACATATTTGTAACTCAACAATTTAAAAATTAGCAGTGATGCAAGGGACTGTTTTGCTGCAGACTTGTAATGGCGGACCATTAATATCCATTGTCAAGCACAATAATAGTTATTGAAATTGCCACTAACGTAATTAAATGATCAGTTTTTCTTACATTGTTACTGGCTCTATATCAAGTCTGCTACAGCAGTTTCTGCTGAACAATATCAAGCTAATTAACCAGCATCTAAAGGTTTGTTATTGGATTGTTGCAGTCATGTTTGTGCATTAGTTTCTGTAGAGACTTTGACATTTACCTTTAGTGGAATTGAAATATGGCCTTTGTGAACCATAAAATTCATTGTTCTTGTAATCTATTTTCTCTTCATCGTGTCAAATTTCTCGAAACTGTAGTCAAGCACTTGACAAATACAGCTGTATAGCTGACATTGCATTTAGCTCAACTGCAATACTGCAACCCCTGTCTGCTCCTTTGCATATGTAGATAATAGTAAATGTAAAGGAAAAGATGGCTTCAGTACTGGCCAGCTAAAATCGCATCTGCTGGTTTAATATTAGCCAAAAATGCTTTCTGAAATAGGATCGAGCCATTTTATTGAATGTGGCCAGCACTTGATGTCAAATGCGGCAGACTTTCTTTACAATATGTTACCAACACAGAATGTTCTGGAATATGGCCAACATGCTTTGTTAAGTATGAAGCACAAAGAGGTTCATTTGGTCATTGTTTGCAGAGTGGAGAGGAAATGTTCAGGTGCATGCTGGCCAACTATCCCCAAATTTCTTACATCATAGCAACATACTTTCTTAAGCATATCCATGTTCACTACACAGTGATAAGAATTTTCATTTTGAACTTGTCATTCACAGAGTTTGCTTGAATAAAATTTCGATGACGTTTTAGGCACTATCAATGGATAAGTGCAAGGTATATATATATATATATATATATATATCTTTGTGCAGTTGTCATGTCTGAATCTTAGTAATTGTAACAGAACATTTATACCCTCTGATTAGAAAGACTGAAACTTAGCAGCTGGAATGGTACTGAAGTATCTGGAAGCTATGTGCTCTATGTTATCCACAGTTATATTATCTTCTTAAAAGAAGTCAGTTTGGCTGAACTTAGATGAAGCTAGGCTCGTGTTTTGATTGACTCAAGTCTTCCTACTGTGCAACTGCAGTAGGAACTGATATTTTATTAGATACAGCACCTTTCGCGTATCTGAGATCTCAACAGGGGAGTATGGTATGTGGTGTTTCTTGAACTGTTTGCAGTGAAACAGTGGATATTTTCAGCACATGGTCAACTGTGACCAGTGTTCTTTACGTGACACATTCAGTATTGTTTTTTTATCTCTTGGGTCTTGTGAAATTCTTTGTCCTCTGCTTTGGTTATTTCCATTTAAATCTGATGATTATTATGTACATAAGTATTTAAAACCCTTTTTGTAAATTTTTCTGGTTATTTATGGAAACTAAAATGCGCATTCAATGTATTACTCGGATATTCACAAGAATACTATGTACTTATATTAATATATATGAAATGCATACAGCATACAGAAATTATATACAATTGTCTATATATATATATATAAAATACTAGTGCATTTGTAAGTCATATATATGTACATGTACGTATTGTAAATGTTTTATATATAGACGTAGACTGGTTTTTACCGATAATTTGAGCGATGATGGTGTATTATAAATAAAAGACCTTAACAAGTTTTCTGTCCAGTCCACAATTTCTGTTCTCAACTTCATTACAAAGCATGCCAGTTGATGGAAAAACTTATTTGTCTCTGTTTACTGGTAGTCAACTCATAATATATGCAGCCATTGGTGTTAAGCATCACATCCACACATACAAACTGTTAGTGATTGGGGCTGGAGTTGCCATATTATACAGGGTGCTAGTAGAACAGAATTTTTGCGAATTATATACCTTACCAAGGAGTGTACAATAGTTTAGTGGTTAGCATGGTTGACTGTCAATCAAGAGGTCAGCGGTTCAAATCCCCACCAGGGAAGAAGTCTGTTGCAAGATTTCTGCTCCACTTTGCCCCTCAGCCAGCTCCGCTATAACAAGCAAGTACGCTGACCATACGATGTAAGCCTGAAGGTCAGGTGGCAAAATAGAAGGCTGGTCACCTGCCCACATATGTCAAGGCTGAGAAAAATCAAGTTGCTAACACTTCATAACCATGGCTGCCTTTTAGGCCTAGCTTAAGGAACTACTGCTCTCCTCCTCTTATCTAATTTTTTATGTTCATCTGCTTTTCAACGTGTTTACATAATCAAAATAAAGTTTCTCAAGTCCATGTTCATGAAATAGTTCTTCAACAGCCTTCCAGCTTGTCAACGTAATCACCGAGAAGGTTGTGAACCTGAGAAACAATAGGAAGAAAATGTAAATGAGCTAAATAAATATCTTGATTGCTTCTATAAAACCTGACAGCAGGCAAGTCATGGATGGTACTGGACATCTAAACGATGTCATGCAAATGTATTTTATACCATCTCTGATACATGTATGTTGATTAGGATTGAAGGCCCACCTTATTAAATACTGATGAACTACAAGAAAGCGTCGTGAAATTTTGGTCTTTAATAGATGGTAAACATTGGAATTTTGTACCTTAGACATCTGGGGTTGGACAAAAGCTGTGGCTCGGCAAGTATCTTCAGCATCCTTTCTTTACAACTTCGGCCACGAGAATCAACATCTACATTCACTGTACGAAGACGAGAAATAAAAACCTATGGACAATACAAGAGTTAATACTTATAACATCCATGGCAAGTCTCACACCAGTCTTAACAAAATGCCGTGACCACTACAGTTATGTTCTCAGTGTTTCCGTTAGCCAAGTAACAAAATAGAGGATGCTGCATGTGGTGACGTTTGTGTCCTGGCCTAAATTTTTTGGACATAGCTCATGTATTTAGGCTCTCACACCAAAACACATTTGTCAACGATATAGTACATAGAAAGAGGACATGTCAATATTTCACCATCCAAACACCATCTTCAAACTAGGGGCGGTTCTGTTGATGTGGTGACAAATCCAAGGAAAATCCCATACCAATCATAACAAAATACTGTTACCAGTGTTCTGATGCTGCATTGCTGTGGTGACGTTTGTGTCTTGGCCAAATGATCCTTCGATCTCAGGACCAAGTGTTACTTTCACCTTTATTTAGCTCTAACACTCAACAACAAACATTAGTGTCTAAGATACAGTACATAGAGGATGACATGTCAATATTTCACCACCCAAACACCATCTTAAAACAATAAGAAACTGGAACTGTGTGGAACTTCTGAGTGTAGATTATCTGACAGATAATGGTACTGTACACGAACTGATTGAGTACAAGAGATAACGAAATTAGATGATTCTAACGCAGACAGCCACATGCGGTGTCTCCTCCACCTCTTTATTGTCGTCATCATTATCATCATGAGCAACAACCAAAACATCATCGTTCAATGGCGCCACCTATTATGGTGATATATTGACATGTTCTCTTCTACATATGTACATGTATCGTTGACACAGTAATGGTCTGTGTTGAGAGCTATAGATGCTAGTTTGCTTCTTGTATAGGAATTTACATACATGGGCTTGCATCTACATTTGATTTGATTGCTCTCCTTTTAACATGAAGTGTGCAGGTTCAATCTTCCCCTTGTGACGATTACTGTGTTGGGACCTTGAGCAAATCTGTCAGACACAATTACCCATCTATGTGCCATCAATTGATGTACCAGTACATTTTATTAAGAGCCACCATCTAGTGTTTCGTTATTAGATAGGGGTTCTTAATAAATTCAGAAATAATTCTTTATTGATTGAAACAGTTTGATTCATAAAAGACAACAAAATACAAGCATTATGCAAAAACGTTAACTAGTCAACAAATTTTCTTTTCCCAGTGTCAAAAGGACAACCCTAAAGAGTTAATAAGCCTGCTAGTTACAGGGCTGTTGTCCTACCAATTAAAGTGTTTCAGATGAACAAACAATTTTTTTCTATTTACATTGTGTACAAATTTGTGTAATCCATAAGATATAATCGAGAAAAACTTAACTCACAAGCTTTAAAATCACAGAACAGTTCACTCTTTTATACGGCTTAAGCATTATGAAATGCTAAACTCCTTAGATCTTTTCTTGTGCAGTAGCCTAGTTAACCCTTTAAAGACAAAGATGATTTTCCAATTCAGGACATTTGTTGAGTTAGACGTTAGATTACAATGGCTACACGAGCATTGCTAGCTAATGCACTCATTTCCAGCCATCTTGATTATTGTCACTTCCTGTTGTTTAGTGTCACAAAAGCAATTAGTTGCAGCTTTCAAAACTCAATGGCTAGGACTACTTGACAAATATGATCACATTTATACCCCAGATCTTAAGTCACTGCACTGGCTCCCTCCTGAGCAGAGAATAAATTTTAAAAATGGAGTAAGTGCATATAAGACGCTGCACCCTGCTCCAGGAACATTTGCTTACTCCACGGACTTATCATCACTTCACTGGATTGCCGTCCTTTTGCAACACCTACAGTAAACATTGCAATTAGAGGCAGGCTATACCAGGGCACTATAGATGATCACGATTATATTAGATTAAGTTTACACAATGTATTATTAAATTAATTATAATGATGCATGCTTTAAGCAGTCTGACATCCCTGCATCGATCCATCCGCAAAGCAACCAACCTGAATGTCTTTTAAGTCACCCTGCAGCAACAGAAGAATAAGCCAGTCATAAAACACAAGATGACCGCAAAGATCCAGTTCCTTAGTCCAGTGACTCAGGGTTTTGATGTACGATGATTTCGATCGCATGTGATCAATCTGCAGAAGAGTTGTCCACTTAGCGCTTTCTTCCGATGCTCTGTCACTCATTGTTCCCACCTCCTGTGACTTTTGCTGGGCTTTAACGCATGAACTGCAGGAAATCCTGCTACTAAGCATACAAGACGAAACAGACTCCTCCAGCTTCATAATCAAGTTCATAAGCATTGGTTGGCCAAGCAAAAGCTGTGCATGATTCTCAACATCGTCTTTCATTTCAGTAAGAATTTCATTATCGAAGTCTCGAGCGATTAAACTGATTTTCGGGGTAATGTCAGGATAACCCAATGGCAGAGTGAGAATCATGGTAATAGTCGATGTACACGACTGAGCTGAACATGTAGCCTTTACCTGCTTCATAACTTTTGACTCCTGTCCATCGACACCTAAAATTAAAAAATCTGAGAAAAAGGCAGTTAAAATAATATGACACAATGCTTTCTAATATGATGTCATAGAGTGCCATCTACTGATAAGGACCCTACAAAGTCACTAAATTCACCCTAAATGATGCTAGTACATGCATATATCTAATTGGGTGGGCGTGAAGATGACTGAATGGTAAAACCTTGGCACGAAGATCAGAAGGATGCTGATTTGATACCCAGCAGGGAAGTGGAAGGTCGCAGCACTTGGATAATATCCAAGTCAGTGAAGGCCATATTGTCTATGGTGCGTTTATGGTGATCAGTTGTGGAAAGAATATCCTCAATTAAATATTAGCACTTGCACAATACATGAACTCCCTAGCTGGTTCAAGCCTCCCCTAATATAGCCACTTTGTCAGAAACTTGACCAAGTTATTCTCACAGTTTCGTAAGTATATAATTTTCCTCATGATTAAATAGTAGCATATTTATAATTCATTACGCCTACCATTTTCAGTATACGCTGGTGCAACGATTGTTTCCAAACCCTCAAGTTACCATGAAGTGCCTTAGTTGTATCATTGTTTGGTTTTATGCAAAACACACCTCCAGGTTTCAAATGGAAGCCAACAGAGTGATTAAGTAATGGGGTGCTCAAATTTTGATGTGCTGGTTTCAAACTCATTTTTAACACTGAAACGCTACATACGAAAGTTTATAAAGCCAACGTGAGGTCTTAATATTGTAGTTGTGATAACGTCACGCCGAATCAATTACGTTTACTTGCCACTGAAATAAACATCAAATTCTCCAGGTTCGCAGTATATGGATTTCAACGCTTCTAACTCTTCTGAAACATCACTCAGTATGTCACACGAAGCCATTGCAAACAGCTGCAAATGTAAAATTATGCTACTGTATAAACTTCTCGTGTCCTTTGCAAAGCGTTACTTTTTACACATTCTGATCGCAATACACGCCGTCGCATCAGATGAAATAGAACGAGAAAAAACTTTAAAAATCGATCTGGGCGATATTCGGGAACTCCAATACGGTCAGGTCAGAGCATCGACGTATCAGAGGTAACACTAATCTGTCTGCCATAGATATATAATTATTATGCGTCGCCGACGAATGGCTGGCGTCAAAAACTGATATCTAGGAGTCATCTGGTCCGCTACCACACAATACAATACAACAGTAGGCTACACTTTGATAGACCCCAAGTGCAACAAGGGCTGACTATCAATGTCAGACTGTCCAAGCAGTCATGCACTCATTCTTAGCTAGCTTAATTAATTACTTAACTGAGGCTGCCTAGTGCCTACAGGTAACAGAGCTTCCATCTTCAGCGCCAGTTGAGCGTATCTTTAGCACTGCTGGACAAGCCGAATCAACCAGGCAAAATCAACTAAGTTGAACTACTTGGTCGCAGTATGTCCTCGATCGAATACGAAAAGCTATCTTCTACGAAAATCAAATAAACTCTATTGTTAACTTGTTTTAATGGATCACAATTGAAAACCGTAGTTCGGATACTTCACAAACTTACAACTGAACGTATATTACAATTTACAGGCCATTAGCCCATTGGATGTTTTAGTTTTAAAATAGAGTAAATTAGAAATTGTAGAAAAAAATCTAAATCATTTGCCAATTTCAAAGGAATAATTTAAAATTAATTGGTAATTGAATTACAATCAAAACATAATTGTAACTTAATTACTTCCACAATCAAGTAATTGTACTTGTAATTCAAATACACTCACAAGCATGTAATTGCAATTATAATTGAGTTAGATTTGCAATGTAATTAATACAACACTAGACCTTGTTAAGCAGTACCTTGTTCCTTTTAGGGTCTTTTTTCCCTGTTGTTCTCGGATATCCTTTATTCTACTTATTACTGACAGTACTTCACTTTGTTTGATGGAATCAATACTTCACTTTGTTTGATGGAATCAATAAAATTTATGATTATTGTTACAAGTGGAGTGCCAGCTTGGCGTTAACGCTGCGTTCCAACAGCAACGGTAGTTAATTTCACATAAAATTTATATTTTTGATTCAGTGGCAACCAAGTGTAAATATGCTCTTTGGCGACCGCATGACCTCGACCCTGATGATTTTTGCGATGAATTGATCAGGCAAGATCCGTCACCACACCATTTAGTCCAAGATCTCCGTGTACGGACCATGCTAGCCCAAAATTAAATGTTTGAAATTAGCCATGTGTACCATTGGTATGCAAACCGGTAACCACATACACAGAGGCACCTGGGATGTACGCTCTAACCAATTCAATTTTAAATTCAAAATTTCTACAGCGCCAGTTAAGAGTGAAGCGTAGTGTACCAACTTATTAATGTAGCTGCAGTCAGAATCAGAGGATCTGCCCGGAGACAGCATGCATGATGCTACGGTGTAAATCGTTGGTGGTGGTCAGGTGATGGTGCTGGAGCACAACCAGGGTCAGATAGAACTCTAATGCTGACCAAGCCAATGGTTTACAAATAAGCAAGTCACAAGTCTTCCACTTTTATTCAAGAAAACTGGCATCTTAAAAATAGCTCACCGTAAAATTGAGTACATCAACACTGCCACATATGCAGCAGCCTGAGAACAAGACTTGATACATCATCATCTTTCTCACAACTGATAATACTGAAGTCTGACTTTAAGAACATTTCGTCCATTTCCAGTTCAAACACTCCAAAAGCATCCTTCAATATAAAATCACTTCAATGTTTTCCTTGCACTGTTAGTACTAAGCTATGGGTGAGCAAACAGGGTCTATATGCAAAAATACTCTTTCAAAATTTGGCTCCAATGAATCCACAAGCAGCTTTTCGGTATACAAATATTGCCCATCGAAGGGACTTTCTACTCTACGCATCCAAAATTTACAGCTTAAAGAATTCCAATATGGTTTACTTAAGTGAAATAACCCGTTTTAACCCGTAACCGTTCAACTAAAGTGTATCACATACACACAATGTAAATACTATACAAACGAGTTACCAGAAACAACTCTTTAGCAAGCTAACTTGATTCTATTAAAATAAAGTGAAACTATCAAACATTAACACAACTAACAATAAACCTAACCTTTAAACAAAGTTCACGTGGACCTACATATGAAGCAAAAGGCGAAGAGAAACATCCTATTTATGGACTAGCCAATCCGTGAACAAATTTACATGGACTAGCCAATATTTTGAACAAAGTTCAAAATAATAAAAATAAAAACGATAAACAAAACTCTTTCACATTTCACCATCTAGTGAAAACTTATTTTTAAAGCTACCTTCCAGAAAAGAGGACATTTTATGACTATATCAGCAACGGCTAACTTAGTGCTTTCAAAAAGCCTGCCCTGCTTTTCATACGTTGTATGGTGACTTGGCGAGGGAGGAACCATTCTCCAGTCTGCATTCTACTAGAGATATATTATGTCAACACCACAGAAAGATCTTACTAAACATATATCACTAACAAAACTACTAACAGAATGTAACAATATATAGCACAACACCTCAGCAGCACTCCTGACTAGCATACAATCCACAGACCCATGCAGGGCGTTTTCAGCATTTGACAGATTGTCAAGCAAAGGGCAAGATCACATGCCCTGCTGTCTTCATAATGATCAAGCTGCAAACCATTATCATTCAGATTCACTGATTCGAGCCGATTGTCCTTCGTTCAACATCAACTTTCACATACAGTTAAACCAAAATAACTTCAAACGCAACACACAAAATATGAAAATCACACCAACATACTGAAAGATGCCACAAATACCAAATTTTCGAAGTCTCAGAATACTGTTGGGAATTCCTGCAACATAATCTATTGTCCTTCAAAGCCCTCCCACTTCCTTCCATTCAACAACTAAGGACCTTAGGTCAATCCCAATCTGGTTATACAAGTCAAGGTTGCATATCGATTATATCCCAAGTAGTTCAATAACCCATCAAAAACTTTGCTGTAAAACCTCTCTGAAATCAAATTTCAGCACCACATAACTTATTAAAGTACAACATATTCATTAAACAGCGCATTCTACTAACTCGTTTCCATCAAATAGCAACGTGCTCCTCAGGAATTTGTATCATTTGCAGTAAATAAAAAATATTATTTGAAGCTTTACACCCCACTCTAGTACTTGCAATCTGAAACAGCTACCTTTAAACACTATGCTTGAAGGGCACTGAAAGCGCATTCCTGCCAAATTCAACAGTTGCAAGCAACCCAAGCCTAGTTCTCAGCTGCTACATGATGACTTCTCAACAAGATATTACTAAATTGGCAAACAGATATTCTTCACTTTAGAATACAATACCAGTCACTACATCTAATGCTTGGTCAACTGCACACAGTAACTTACACGATGTAAATGCTTTTCTCAGGCAGGCCAAAAGCATAATTATAATAATTATGACAATAATAATGTTCATAATTTTTTAACAACACTGAATAAGTACAAAATGCAAGATTGTCCAGCTGCTCCACATTGTTTCTGCCATGCATGGTAGCAAACAACCTAAAAAACTTACAAATAAAAAGTCAGTCTAACAGTAACAGATCATAACTTTGAAGCATTAAGAACTACTAAAATAGCATACACACAACTAACAATTACCAATACTTGGAAACAAACCAATTTCAAGGCACAGATTCAAGTGAAAATGCCAGCAATTAAATGTCAATGCAAAATTAAACAGCAGAAAATCTATCCGTAACAATCTTGATAACACAAAGCCACGATGTCAATACAGAATTTCATTTCCACAACTTAACCCACAATTTCATTTCTCGGCAAAATGATGCAGATTTGTTTCTGCAAAATTCCAAAACTCAGTAAAAACTAATTTAGTCGATATCCTACCTAATCAGTCCAAAAATGCCCAGTTTATTAAAATCATTAAGAAATTTTTTATTTTTATGCTTCCCAAGACAGACTGATGATGGAAATAAAATCCAATTAACATTTGACTTCGGCAACAAACAAGTGTTCAATACTAGCATTCTTGCCCAAAACATAAAACTGAAACGGGATCAAAAAACATCTTTCAACATACAAAAAAGAAAAGAATGTTATTGAACAGCTACAAAAACTTTTAACTCAAACTGAAATCTTGAATTCTTTAAATCAATAATACAACAATATGGGAAAAGACTTGGTCTAAAAGCAATCAAAATCCTTTACAGCATACCACTAAACTAACTAGTCATGGACCGCCTCAGGCACAGGGAAATTGCTAAACACTATTAGATGACAACATAAGGCACAATGGTTTGTTTATCTCATCAACCAAATCCATAAACAATTGTTATAGCACAGAACCAAATATCATTGATTGAAGGTAATTGAAAAGTGATAGCAAAGTGGAAAATTTCTCCGAAAATTGCTAACCACAGTCCTCCAGAACATGTCTTTGAAAAATCGTCAAATGACATTTCTGTATTTTATGAAGAAAATTCTTCTCACACAATTGCTATGCTTTAAAAATGCTCATTATTATGGACTTGGGGAAAACAGATTCTTAGTGTGAACACACACGGCACATAAACAAGATGTACCATGATAAAACATGCAGCACGGGGTCTCTAAAAAACACACCAGCACTTCAGTAAAACTTCAAAAATTTAAAACAAGCACCCTACTTGTTGTTGGCAAGAGAATGCCTCAGGCATGGCCCAGTTAACTTGCATGGAAGGGCTTTAGTAAAAGATATGATTGCAGAAAAATTCCCTCGGATCTTCTTTTACGAACCGATATCCCGTCATAGACCAAGATTACGCATTCGACAAAATACTACCAGGAGGCATGTTTCTCATCTTCTTGAAGGAAACCTGGAGAATGCGGTTTCCCAGCTGGTAACCATTGAGGTATGAGATCGCGATGAGCGCTTCCTCGTAGTTTGTCATTGTGACAAATCCAAAGCCCTTGCACTTCTGTGTTGTGTAGTCACGCATCACCTTAACGTTCTGTACAGCTCCAAATGGACCAAACAGTTGCCAAAGGATGTTCTCTTCGGTTTCTGGCGCCAGATTGTAAACAAAGACGCACCAACCATTCACAACACTGCCAATGCCATTCTGCAGTTGAGGAGCAATTGTCGATTCAATGGCAGTATACCTACAGAATTACTACCACATTTAGTTGTGCTCACAAGAAACAGAATTTCTCAACAAAATTATAACCCAACGATGTTTAAAAATCCCTCGATGTTCAACATGCATCCTTGTATGGGCACTTAGCACCTTTTAACCCTTTAACAACGAGCTGCCTATGGTTTCCCATACATTGTAGTACACGCTCGTCGTTAAAGGGTTTAAGGATCTCTCAATCTCGATGAGCATGGAGAAATAAGGGATATGTTAAGGTATAAGGAAAGTTTAAGTTACAGAAAGGTTAAGTTTTAAAGCAAGTTATTAGCTTACTACACATCCTAGCAAAAAGACCCAATTTAATTTAAAATTTCAACCACTAAATTACCACACTAAAATCTGAACCATTAATTTTTTTTACCTGAGGCGTCCATTAGTAGCATGAGGGTGTATTGGCGCAATCAGCTGCCGTGCCGGTGCCAAATACGAAGCCACAGCTGCTGGAAAAGAGGCAATGCTATGAATTGAGCTCGGATGATTGGCAAACTTGACTGTCATTGGCTCGGATGAACCAGGAGGTATTGTTCCATTCAGCTGCTTGATGGCCATTTCAGCTTCAGTTCGCAGATCGAACCTCACAAATCCAACTCCCTTTGAAAAACCTCAAAAGAAAACATACTTCTTAGAATACGAAAATATACTACAAAACAGTGCAGACACATAACTGGCACTGCATTCCGGAACCTAGGAACTGTAACATGCCACATGTTGTAAGATATCCATCTGTATGCAACTAAATATTTTCATAGCTCCCTATTGAATACTCTTGTCACTGCCCCAAGTGATGTTAATTCAACTGCTCAAATAAGTGGCACAGTTACCACTAGCAGGCTCAAGGATACAGAACTCAACAACTTCAGTTCAACACAAAGAACAGTTCCTGAACATAGGCCTATAGGAATTTGACATTATGTGCCAATTTCTGAACCTTGCTCTGTTAATATATACATCACTACACACATGATTCTACTAAAAATCCAATTTCCATGTTATCATAACAAATTATTGGCTTCTCATCTGCATTGTTATTAATAAGAGCATTTTAATGCATGCAAAGTCACACAGAAATGCAAATCTGAGGCACAGTTAACCAATTTGTCAATTGAAGAGCAGTTAGATGTTGAGACGTTTGAAAGTAGATATGGACACGAGCCAAAAAATCATGGCCTGGACAGACCTGCATCAAGCAGGGTCAGTCCGGCCTGCTGTGTAAAAATTGTGGCTTGGTCCAGTTGACCACAGTTCCATGCTGCGTGACAGCCAACAGTTAACGTCTGTGTGATAATACTGATGATTCAGCATCAATAGCCACAAACAACAGATGCCATTATTACCCATTAATGCCGTTTACACAACATTGACCTACCAGTGTGTGATGTGTGCATTGTGTAAGTATTACACATTTTAAAATACTAACTTAAACATTCCAAACGGACTACATCCAATAAAAAAATCATGACTGCAGTCTTAAGACATGGACTGAGAAATATGAAAGGCAACATTTACCAATAATGCAGGCCAAAATTTCTCGACCAGCCACAAACTCGCCCTGACCCACGAATCAGAGCGGGCCATGCCACCCAATCGAACCCAGCCTGATCTCTACTTGAAGCCAACGAGAAACAGCGAGTATTCAGATGTTTCATGAAAGAAGAAAGAATTCGAGCAACAGATAAATATTGGTAATCGGTTCCATTCCTCGGGGCAGCAATACAGAATGCCCAAGAGCCTATGACAGTGCTACATCAAGGCTCAACCAAAAGGACCCATACCTGAAGATCTCAGAGAGGGATGTATGGAGATACTAGTGCTTGAAGGTAGGTCGGAGTGCTTGCTGCAAGGGTTTTATAGATCAGATGGCATGTTTAAATCTTATTCTGAATTCACCAGGAAGCCAATGAACCAGACCAAGCAGGGTTAAGAAGTTTGTACGAGTATTTACATGCACCACCACGGCAGCCATAGAATTTTGGATGCATCATTCCTACATCTAGGCACTGAATGTTGTTGGAGACCCTCTGGGTCATTGTCGTGAACAATGCACCAAAAAGATCTAATTATAAACTGGTAACCTGGTTTGCAACGAACCTACTGTACCAAAGCCAAACATGTCATTGGTGTTAAATGTTTCTGCAACTCTGGAGATACAATGTAGCCTTATACACCACACAGACAACTATCTAGAAACTTAAGAAATGATCAAACCTGTCTGAGGATCACACAGTATGCGAGAGGTTATGATGTTGCCACAAGGTACGAACATACTCTCCAACTCCCTCTGGGTCATCGTCTTAGGCAATCCGCTGACATACAAGTTGGCACCTTTGATGAGGTCACAGCTAGGTCTAGCCAAAGACACCTAATGACAATATTGAAGAAAAACATCAACATCTGTACAGTTGACTAACATATACACATGCACACGGTTTAAACAAAACCAATTTACTGCTAAACACTTACAACTTTTTTCTCTATATTATCACACGATCTTAGACTTGCAAAGCACCTCTAACAGAAATCTACACAAGTTAACCACCATTGTCAGTGAATTGGGGGTGCAAGTGATCCCACGTTTTCATGCTTCAGCATGAGCAAAACATGCATTCTCATGGATTTTGTTTTGGTCTTGATATGCTTATTAAATCCTCTTACTAACCAATTTGTAACTGCTATTGCAATTTGACATTTATAAAGTGCCACTTCAAGAATAAACTTGAGTGGTGCTTCCAACCCAAACCAGTAAAATCACTGTCAAATAATAGACTTCAGATGCTTGCAATACTGTGAAAGTTTGCAAAGCATCGCTGTCCGGCTAAAGGGAAACTGAGGAGCTACAGCTACAGCAGTTGAGAAGTTTGTCTTCACTTGTGTAGACATTTTACTATACAAGTGAAGACAAAACAAATTAAACTGAAATAACTAAATTACTCAGATGTCATCCTACCGATCCAATGTCAGTTCACACATCCTACGGATTCACTATAAATGTCTACAAACAAAATAATGGCCTACATATAAATCCACACACAACTAAATATTCCAAACTGTAGTAAGATAGGCTGAATTTATCAACTGAACTCTACAATAAATTATGAAATTGGTACATTCTAACTGTGCAAATACCCCTCATATATAAAAGCTCGGATAGAATCTTATAAGAAGCTAAAAAACAAATCAAGACACACGTAACAGATAGAACATTAAACAAATAAACCATCTTCAGATTGTCAACATACCATGCAGAATGTGTAACAGTTCAGACTTCCTGGTCGCTCTGCTCTGCGCTCTGCCGCTAGATTACCAAAGTTACAAATACCTTTATAGTTTTGTTCTGAAGCCTTAAGCCATTTAACGCTTCAATCGCTTTCATAGCATGGTCTGGATTTTTGTAATTTACAAACCCATAACCAAGACTTTGTCCTACAATCACAGAGAAACCAATTTAAAACACCATTTAGTACTGAAAACTCAAGTTTACTTTTACCAACATGCATCCATTCACTTTACAGGACTTTAAAAAGTGAGAACTCTTTAATCACACTACAAGCTCCTCAGCAGAAATCTGTTCAAGTCTGTATAATTTGGACAACACTGTAAATGCCACAAACAATATCCTGCAACAATGGTCAAACAAACAACCAACCTGTAAGCTCACAATATACATCAACTGCCAATCAAACCTACTTATCCAATCAGTACAGCCATACTGAAACAGATGTGGTCACACAATACACCACACTCAAACAAAATAAGCAAAATGTAATTCAGTCAGTTAGAAAAACCTACAGACAAGTTGCTGAACAGACAGCTACACATTTAACAACTTAAGTTTCTTAAACTTGACTAGCAACTCATCCAGCTCTCCGTCTTAAACTCTCTGATCCAAAAGTGGTCATTCACTACACTTCTAAAGCCAATTTTGGCAGAGGACAGTTAGCAAAACAGAAGTCTTCAATTGATTCATGTCCTTGCAGGAATCTGAACCACCTGATCCAACTGGGAACAGTTTAGTACACTAACCAGTGGACTCTCACCATTCACGTTATTCAGCTCAAACTACATTCTTTGTTTCCCTTAAGTTGCACCGATTCAGAACAAGCACTGCATACAACCATGTACAGCAGTGCTTGACAACTGCCTGAAATACATAATCCAGAGTAGGACAGTACACTACATGCCTTAACACATAATTATATTTATAACGACTTTAAGGTGCACCAATACAGTATACCCCATGTATCTCTTATTTAAGCAATAACACAGCATACCTGTTGTCTTGTCCCGTATCAGTTTGCAGCTTTCGATGTCACCAATACTGGCAAAAAGCGATCGAATGTCATCTTGAGACATTGTCTGTGGAAGGTAGTTCACAATCAGATTCGTCAGCTTACTGCCATTTCCGTTCTGCATGTTGTCTTCCACGTGCAAACCAAGTTTATCTATTCAAATACAAATGCACACAAAATAACATACTTAAACTTAGTTACTTGCAGGACGTTATTATTATGATGCCTTCCAACCTTTACATCTTCCTCTCTCCACCTCACTTCTTTTCAATTCACGTCTATCACAATTATTCACACAATGCAATTTGCAGGTAGAATGAGGAACTGCCCAAACTGGTTCATACTATGACCCAAGGGTACATTTTTCTCAGCCCACTGCCAACCACATCTTCACTCTTACTGGGTACTTGCCAACCTATGTTCTAGTTTCCTCTTCTATAAATTGTACTCTAGATTAAATATGGCTTTATATTTTTAACACATGGAACCTAAATGGTGGGTATGAACACTTCAGTTACAACATTGACGGGGTCATACTGTCTCGGTTAACTACACTGGGGTAAACGTGAAGTTTAGTGTCGTAAATTATTCGCCATTGAATGGATTTCAGGGTTGGTTGAATACCAGTTGGATTGACGAAAAGAATTCTTGCTATTAAATAGAAGTTGGATTGATCAAAATAATTTTTTTTAAATAGAAGTGGGATTGATGAATCTTGCTTAGCTGGATTGATGAAAAATAATTCTTGATTAAATAGAAGTTGTTGTGATGAGAAATATTTTGTGCTTAAAATAGAAGATGGATTGATAAAACGCATTTTGCTAAAAGAGCCTAAAAGAAGCTCGTGGTGACGTGGGACGGTATGATGCTAAGGTAATTCTTGCCAGAAAAAGTAGAAGTAAAAGTGGACTGATGAAAAATAATAATGCCACATTTGTACGAATAATTTACGACGCTAAACTACAAGTTTACCTACGCTGGTAATAGTGCACGTTGAGGCGCCTCCGTGAGGATGCTCATAAATAATATTATGGTGGTTTATTTCACATTTAAAACACGGGTTATAAAACGGGCCATACACGGGGACCTTAAATGACCCACCACTGGTACTTCTGACATGACTATGCGCCCGCAACTAAGTTTATTCTGACGACCTGGCTTGCTACACCTTGAAAAACGCGCAATTTGCGATTTCATGACCTCCAACACTTGAAACCATTTGTTAATTACGAACTACAAATCGTCCTACACACAGCAACAAACTCAAATCCACAACAAAAAGAGAAAACACAATATTACAGTTCTCTAACTATCAAAAAGTAACAGTTAAAACGTGAAATAAATGAGACATTTGATGTTTTTTACCTCCCAACTCGAACCGACATAGACTCATCTGCGTTGTTCAAGGAATCGAAATGGCCAAAATCCGCGCTATCGACCGAACGACGTATTCATCCGCTGGCATCACCTGCATTTCGCTTAAACCAGTTTTATAGCTATTATAATCACTTAAAATTAACATTATAATCATCTTAACTGATAACTATATAGTAATGTGTTGGATTTTGACTAGAATAGTGAAGCTAGTACAATTATGTTGCTGTATGGAAACTATTTCTAACGCGGATATACACTGTTGGTTGTACACTCCCCTCAAGAAGACGCGCACAGATCTAACATGTTGATTGGCTCGTCCGCTGCCGGACAATGACTCGTTCACGCCATTACTTTTCCGCTCCCTTTCTCTTGCATGGCTTTACTTCACTAGTTTCAGTTTAACTTTACACTCTGTGATAACAAAGACCATTAGCGTTGCCCTCCTCCTTCATCCAGTCTTGGGACTGGCACTAACAGAGTACGCGAAGTTTTCTTCCACACTCATAAATAGTGGTGTTGAAATTCTCCTCTGGCTATTCAAAGCAATAACGGTATTCTGAGAAAATTTACTCGTTCCGGTTTCTTCCCTGACGATTTTCCTAGTTTTGACAAACACTGTTCTAGTGCTGATTCTACTCTTTTCTGTTCAATTCTCTCAAACCCTTGTCACATCCTTCATGGCCTCCTCCCTCCCTAGGTTACTCCATACAATACGCGACCCAGGCCACATGATCTCACCCTACCTAGGGTTGATGCCTTTGGAAAAAGAAGTTTTATTATGAGAATGTTATATAACTTTGCATAAATGTTTCTATTATTTATTTCTTCTGTGTCTGTTGCGTTTGCTTGTAGTGAAATAACGTCGGACCTCCTCGGACTACTCTTTTGGACAACCCTTCTGACTAGACGCAGCGCTCGTGAATAAGCTGGTGCCCTGCGCTTGGCTTTCGAGTGGCGCTTTAGAAGTTTGGAGATTACGATTACGATTACGAATAATGAATATTCTTACTTACTTACTTAATAACAGAACAACATAATCTATAGGTATAATGTTTTACCAACGCCCTCTGGGGAATGAAAGGCTGAGTCGACTTTTGGGACGGTATAGCGAGAAGCGATCCCGCGTCCGTGCTGAATTGCTGATCTTCTGCTCTTCGTGCCAGAATGTTACCATAACTTACAATAAATTGTGCAGGTTGTTAAGATGGCAGACTGATTGGCCTATCAGTTGAAAAACGGTTCAAAATAAACGTACGCTATTCCTGGCTGCAGTTGACAGGGTATGCGGGCATATGAAGCGGCGGTTCGATGGCCTTAATGCAGTTGCAGAAAGGTTCAATGACCCGATGCCGTCAATTCCGGAGTCTACATCCGACGATAAATTTCATGCCCCGCTTCAGCTGTTCAGTACGACCAACTGATATTATATCAACGGCGTTTCCTGTTCAGTTGTTATCATTTCGCACATGTCTTCGTTCACAGTTAGCAACCATGCACGTGTAGGCCTATGCTATGTTTGAGGTTGCCGAACTTCTAATCGTAGAACTTTACGGACTAGCGTCCACTTATTGTTGCGCGTGCACGATCATTCTCAAAGCTCCTGCAGCTCATAAAGAAGTTAGAACTAAGCGTATACTTAGGGGTCGTCCATTAATTATGTCAACAAATTTTAGGCAATTTTTGACCCCCTCCCCCCTTGTCAACAACTGTCAAACATTGACGGACCCCCTAAAAATTATGTCAACAATCCCAGAACCCCCCCTACAAAAAAGAAACAATGGCTCAATACATGTAGAATCATTTTTTCAAATTGTTTTACACTAAAAATGCAATCTCGAATTTCAAAATATATGAGTTTAGTTTATTACCAGCTTTTAATTAGTATTAAACATTAAGCATTTTATACCTTTTTAGCATTAAGCTTACTTAATGTTTTCGCTACCATTTTGAAGGGTCTGTGTTGATTCATTGCAAAAAAATTTGTTGACGTCAAATTGTACCGAACCCCCTCCCCCTTGTCAACAACTGTCAAACTTTTCCAAACCCCCTCCCCCCCTATTTTGTTGACATAATTAATGGACGACCCCTTACGAGGCTCCATGTCTCAAGAACGACTTGGCAATTTGGTCGTTGTGTCAATTGAAAACAAGCTTGCCAAGTAGACTGAGGTAGGCCTAGGAATATCGAATATATTGGAGGATATTTTTGCACAGGAGAAGGCGCACAAATGCACGTTTCAGAGGACGACTATTTACGCCTTCTATTGTATACACCATTCTCAATGCGCAACTTATAGCGTAACATTTGTGTATGGGTCAAACATCTGTGAATATTATGACTGTGATTACCTTACACAAGGCTTACAGTAGGCCCTATACGATAATTAATAGTTAACAAGTTAGACATTTGATCGCTAATAGGCCTATACATGTTTTAAATATCGTATACAAGTAGGCTTCTTTCTCAGTAGTTTCAATTGACCACGTACGCTACTTTAAGTTGTGGCGATGCAACAATTTTAGAGAGGTCAGGCGTGGAAACTTTGGGAGATTGCGTGAGGATTGGGGTGGGGCCCATCGTATTCAGTTTGCACAAGGGCTCTCGGAAGGCTAACTACGCGAATGAATGCTACCATTACCCTAACCCCCTCCCAGTTTTAAATTCAAATGAAATTAATCATTTTAATTTGGAAAAAAATGGCTAAAAAGTAAAAAAACATAAAAAACCTGTTAAAAGTAAACTTAAAACACATAGACCTACTGCTTCCCCTAGATTTTGGCGTTCCAGGCAAGCTGCCTGCTTTGCTTGTGCCTAAGGCCGGCACTGTCTACAGTGGCGGCGCCAGACATTTTTTATAACCAGGGCATGACCAGGGCTATCATACATGTAACAAATGCAGGAGCAATTTATGCCTCAAATAAATTCTCTGCAGGGCAAAATTCTGACAGGGCAACGATCAGGGCAAAGGCTTTTTTACCAGGGCATTTGCCCTTGCTTGCCCTGGTGTAGTGCCGCCACTGGCTGTCTGACAGGTAGGTTGTGACAGCGTGAAGACCCCGAAGGAGAAGAGGGGCTGCCATGGGAGTTGAAAGAGGGTCTGAGAGGATGCAGTTGATGACCATGCACCGTCAGCAAACCACCCAAGCTGTGCCTAGCGGTCTTAGCCCTTGGGCGTGTGTTTTATGAGCCTCTTTTCGAGAATAGGGTGAGGAACGGAGTCCGATGGAGGAAGGGGTGAAACAGCGGGGATAGACGCCGAAGCGTCGGGTCCTTCCAGGGGTCCCGGGGCAATCCATGGTCAACCAGTTTGTGAGAGCCTGGGCAAGGTCTATCCTGATGAGTTCGTTCAAGACCGCCTGTCTGGCAAGCCTACCCGGTCCGAGCCCGCAGGACAGTCCGTGAGATCCGTCTGCCGTCACCATCGCCCCCGCATGGACAGATGTGCGGTTCGCAGGTCGTCACTCCCAAGCGCAGCCACACCGCGATTCTTATTGCCTCATCGTCCATGAGCAATCCGCAGGACGACAGCGCGAGCAGCCAGTCACCAGCGTGGGCCGCAGCCACCGTTTCGAGACGTGCCTGACGACGTGCGTCTCCTCATCCAGAGCGAAGTGACATCGCTTCCCTCCCGAGTTGTTGAGGGGACCGGGCATGGAAAAAATGGCTAAAAATATCGGAGCCATTGAGAAAAAAATGCCTGGCTACCTATGGATTGGTGACAAACAATGTTTGACAATTGTTGAAATAAAAGCCTGACATAATTAACGATGTAATTGGGCCTATGGGTCAAACAAATCTCGATGTTATTGGCCTGTTTTAAATCCATCTCAAGGATATTTACATTGTATGTGGCGATACCAATGCGTAGACTTTGGTTAATATTCTGTGAACATTATCGTCTCATAATCTCAAGATTTCTCAGAGCACGGAAAAATTAATTATAGCGAGAAGCAGCTTATTCAAGTTACTAGAGTTTCATAAATGACAAATGCAGAAAGTAAGCTTATTACTGGCTGTGCAATGTGTGCATATTGCATTTCTGTTTCTATTCAGTGGTTCGACGTATCGCCTCTTCATAGGTTGGCGGATGAATTGGCGCCAGATAAATGTCATGGTTTGCTGACGTTCGACTGAACGGTCGTTGAACGTCGTCTGCTTCGCCGTGCGTTTGAGTTTCGCGCGTCGTCCGATGGCAGCCAATCAGAAGAATCGGCGAATTTGAATCTGCACCGTTGCCGTTGATCGGTAGATGACAGACGCGATATTCCATCGTTACAGCGTTTTCGGCATTCGCCAGGTGGCAGCCGTCCGTCACCAGGTCCGAAAGCGGCGGTGCTGACGGCTGCGTCGTTCGCCAGAGGGCGGCTCTACTGACGAGAGGAATGAGGACCGTCTGACTTCCTTCCTCTGTTGAAGAGGATGAGGACGACGGATGCGATTCGAGGATTGGCTGGAGGCGCGTGTCACGTGACGTCGTCGTTATCAGTTGGGCGGTGTGTCCGTCTGGAAGACTGCTGGTCACTGGAGGCTTATTCGCTTCCGCTTCTGGAGGACCTGGAAGAGTAGAAGGAAGATTATCAGTTCATCCACATCTGTAATCCTGCCTGTCTAACCCTTGGAACCGCAATTGACCCTACCTGCCTTTCATTGTTGACTGAGCGCCTGTGAACAAGCTCTCCCCCTCTCAATTAGCTTTCTGTAGTAATTTCGAAAATAGTATTATGTAATAGTAAGATGACGATTCCTTCTGTATGTTTGCAAGTGTGTACGTTCGTTCGTTCGCTAATTCAGAGTCGAACTGGGACTATTTTCTGGGCATTTACATTTCACTCATGCAAGGGCTCCAGGCCAAACCTGGGCCATAATGCAGCATTAGACGAATTAATTTATTTTAGGCATAATCTTTCACATAATCAACAATAATTACAATATTAATATTAACAACAGGCCTCAAACGTTGATGCTATTGTATTGTTTTCAAGTGTTGAATAGATCGATTGTGGCGACATCGTTGTCATTGGCACTTTCAGGGCCGCATAAAGGGGGGTGCTAAGGGTGCTGCAGCACCCGGGCCCGCAATTTTGAGGGACCCGCATTTTCGGAAGTGAAGAAATTTTGTATGTGCTTGTTATTAAGTTACTGTGAAATCTAGCGAAATGCTGCAACATAAATAAATATGAAGTAATGATTAATTTAATTACTTGTAGTTATTTAACATAAATAAATACGAAGTCGCAATTAATTTAATTATTTATAGTTATTTACCTGACACTAATCATTGCGTATACAGATAGTAATATAACGTTAATTGTGTATTGTGTCTTTAGGCAGTTAATAGGCTACACACTATAGTAACTTAGTAAGCATGTTATAAATATATATGTGCATGGTGGACCGGTGGTTTCAGAGGGGCCCTTGGAAGGTAATCTCACTATCACAGCACCCGGGCCCGCACTAGCCTTAATGCGGCCCTGGGCACTTTAATGATCGCCTTGGGAGTTTGCATATTTAGAATATTTGTGTATCGGCGTATAATTCATTCCTTTCTGCCCTATGGGCCTCGCATGATGAAACCAGAGGGGTCCATGTGCCATGGCAAACGGGCACAATGACCGCCAGACCGCCGCAGCGCTAATTCATGCGCGCTTTCCTTACTTTGTTCATTACTAATAAATGAATTTCGGCCTATATCTAATTAGCTAATGTAATAAAAGCTTCGTTCGTGGAAAACTTACTCCAGGCGGATATGCAGAACTGTGAGTTCGTAGAGGAGCTGCGTTGGCATCGCAGCAACCGGGAGGCAGGAAAGAGGATGACGATGAAGAAAAGCAGAAGTCCGAGCAGAACCAGAGGAATCAACAACTCCAGTTGAACTGAACGCACTTCCTCTCTGCAAGTAACAAACATAGACTGACAGGCAGACATGCAGACAAACAGGCAGACAGACAGGCAGACATGCAGACAGACAGACAGGTAGGCAGGCAGACAGACAGGCAAATTACTAAGCAACATCCGAGCGCTTCTGTATAAAGATGCTGTATAAACTGGGCCCTAAAATAGTGTGTTTTCTTAAACAAAGTATTGTATTGTATTTAAGCATTTGTAAAGCGACTATAGTAGCAGTTCTATAGTACGGATAGTCAAGAGGTCAATTCTAGTGTTTGTATAGAGTGTGTAGTATGAATGTTCGAGAGATTAGCTCAATTGAGCTACACACACGATTTGATTCTATTGTCTGAAATTTAGTTTCCAGTTCAAATGCAGTTTGACAGTGTTGGAAGAGTGTGCAGTTGATATTTCTGAATACTTTAGACACTGATGTAAACATGTTTTACTTAATTTTCGGTGCATTGTTTTGTTACTGTTTTAGCCCGGATATAGCATTGCTACCATAAGTGCGAAATTAAAACTAACTAAAAAAGTACATTTAAAAAATATACCCCTGACTGGGGACCCGAAACCCTTAGCCCCCGCTGGCTCTCTACTCCCTGTAATGGTACATGATAACTGATATTCGGCCCAAGACAGACGGTGCGCTCTACGAAAATCACGATTCTGATTCTAGATTGTCGTCGGATGATTTGAGAGGTTGAGGCTTGGATGACGCCACTCGCAAAATCGGATTTAGAGTCTCGGAAGCCATACAATATGGGAGTCCATTTGATCCACCGTCTCGGAGATTAATTGCCTCGGATGAACAGGTGCCCCTTCCCCAAGGAATGCGACAGCGACAAGTATTCACACTGCGTTCTATAGGTTACTTAGAGACAGACAGCAAGACAGCAACATGGACAGCTAGATAAATTGATAGACGTGCTGGTAGATAGACAGGCAGACAGACGGACGGACAGACAGACAAACAGACACACATACAGAGACAGGCAGGCAGACAGAGCGAAATACCAGACAATCAGATACACAGACAAAACCAGTGTTTTAGATTGCGTTCCCTATACCGAGACAGACAGACTGACGGACGGATGGTTGGACGGACAGGACATAACAGACACTTTGATAGACAGACAGACAGAAAATAGACAGAAATAGATAGACTGACACGAAGACAGAGATAAAAGCAGATACACGCACACACACACACACACACACACACACACACACACACACACACACACACATATATATATATACAATATTACAGAGAGAGACAGAGTACGTTAACTGACTGTAGTCTGTGGACAGTGTCCTCCGTTTCGACGCACCGGAAGTGATTCCAGCCCTGGTGGTATCGACAGCAGAGGACGAGGTTCTGGTGGACGCAGCAGCAGGAGTCCGTCGTCGGAAGGTAGTTGGTCACTGTGCAGATGTGTGTGAACTGGACATACTGCCGGACGAGGCACTGACCACCGCTCGGCAACAGGTCCAGGTTGTCCTCAGCCGCTGCGTATTGCCAAACAAAGGCAACGTATTACTAAGGCAGTGCAAGGCAAGGCACGGCAAGACAAGGCAAGGCAGCGTTGCCTTGCCCTACTTAACCCTGCACCCGCGTGGGCAAGGTAAAAGAAGTAGGGCAAGGCAGGGCAGTGCATGCTATAGGGTAGGGAAAGCAAGCGAGGCACGGCAATTAAGGTAAGTTAATTCAAGGTATACGGCAGGGCAAGGCAATATAGGACAGGTTATGGAAGTACTATGGTGGGTATGATAGGGTAATGTTTACAAGGTTAGGTAAGTCAAAGCAAGTCAAAGCAAGACAATGTAGGGACCTTAGTACGTAAGTCAAGGCAGGACAATATAGATAAGATTAGTGGACGGTAGGTTGAGGTATCTAATCTATTCCAATGACTTCTATAGCGCCGTTATCGTACTATTCAAGACATCAGTGGATGGTCGTTTCGAGTGAAATCGCTGTCAACAATCAGAATCCACTAGAGAAGCCATGCAGATCGAAGTCCGATAGATTAGAGAAACCAGGAGCCAAGCTGCAATGAGTCAGTAAGTTGAAAGAGAAGAGCGACTGAAGAAGAGATGAGTCTTAGTTTTAGACCTGAATGACATCAAAGGGCCGTCCATAAATGACGTCAAGCACCTAGGGGGGATGGGGGTCGGAAATTTGTGACGATGTGTGACATGGGGGTGGGGGGGTCTGAGTAGTGTGACGTCACACCAGGTCTATGTTATTAAATTTAACAATTAGCAACAATTTAATTTTAATAATAACAGCACTAATTTTGAGGATTAAATTTTAATTATTTTTTAATTATTTTAATGTATACGGGCACAATTATTAATAATTTTCTAATTATTTCAATATTTGGTTACCGTTAGATTTTAAAATATTCATGCTTTCGCTATTTGTTCCATGAAGGAGCATTTTGCTTTGCCATGGAAATTGGTTTTAGGGGGGGGTCAGAGCTTTGTGACGTCATTTTCAGAGGGGGGTCTTACTTATTGTGACGAAGTGTGACGAGGGGGGAGGGGGTTAAAAATCGGCCAAAATAGCGTGACGTCATTTATGGACGGCCCCAAAGAATTCAAGACAGAACAAACTGAACTGAGCTTGGACGAGCGACCGCAATGTCTGAGATACGAACACTGTTCGGGTGCGGGGCACAGTAAGATTCACAACATCCACTAATAGAGTGCGGTAGAGTTGTATAATATATTTGTAGGAGAGGCGAACATGGAACAAAGATCGGTCGGTTCGTTCAAATGCAGTAATGGATTCTTTGCGGAATGACTGCAATAGAGGCGTGCTATTCTGCAATTTAGCGGCCTTTGTATTGGCCCTGCAGGCAAGAGAGTACTTTAGAACCATTGTAATTATACCGATTTCCCTTAGCGATACCAATGCCCACAAATGAGAAACGTGTCAGCACGATGATCCTGAAAGCCCTATACGCTTAACAACAGGAGGCTATAGTGTAAGTCATATATGCATCATCGTGCTGTATTTCTGAAGCTCCGTTATGTTCAACCTAAGTAATTGACCGGTATAACAACGTAGTCGTTCAGAATTTTTATATATTCAATGTTCCAGATAGCGGTGTGTCTATCTGTTTAGGAACCAATAAACGAATATAATAATAATCATCAGCATCACCATCATTACTCAGCATCGTAAGCATCACAATTGTCATTTTGTCTTGTGCAGATCATCACTTCTTTGTCTCCTCATCGCTGCTTTATCTCAGATACGTAATTGCTTGACACTTGCGCCAGCTTCTTCAACCGACTAATCTGACGAAGTCCAGAGCATCAACCACTTCTTCATCGATCTCCCATTTCTCCCTCATCCGCCACTTTAAGAAGCTAGTGAGCTCCAATGCACATGCATACACGTATAAACCGACACACGCGTCGGAATATATATATACTGTATATACATGTATATATATAATATATATGGGTGGGTGTGTGTGTGCGTGCGTGGGTGTGTGTCATTCGACGCTGTTCAGTAAACACTTTAAAACTGTCTTTAAAAACACTTATTTAGATTAGTAATAGCCAGTGCTTCGTGCAGAGCATTTGTGAAATGCTTAAAACGCGCTGTATATATATAGTGTGTTGATATTTACCTACCTACATGCATACATACATGTATAATTGTATATGTACATACATACAAGCATACATACATACAGACATATAGACATACATGCATACATACATTAGGCGCTAGGCGCCCTTGTAACGGCATGGCCGTGTTACGGCGCCATATAAATTGTCGTAATTATTATTATTATTATTATTATTATACATACATAAATACAGTACATAAATATCTTAGGATATCTACAAGCATATCAGCACATATGTATCAGATCTTTATCCACTATGTATACCCGATGATGTCTATCTTACACATATATAGCCTATGGCAGAGCAGTGGTTCTACGCTGTTTATTGTCATTCTTAATTGTGACTGTCTTCGCAGAGAATATCCTTTCGAATAAAAGTAGTAGATTACCAGAGTTATGACGTGAATTAAAGGAAAGTGAAAGGTCCACCAAAGCGAGTGTTAGTGAATTCCGCAAATCAGAAAAAGGGTGAACGAGAGAAGGCGCTGAAACAACAATTCCATTGGCTAAGTTGAAATTTAGGCAGTTCATCTGAGAAAGCTCATCGTATACGTTTGTCCTGGTGGCTTTAAGCTTGAAAGGAAAGGATGAAGTGACTTATGTATAAGGACAAACACTTTTAAGCGGACCTGTGCAGGATAAACCATAGTAATTTTTGAAGTCATAAAGTTTGTTTAACTGGAGATCTTTGGAGGAAACCGAAGAACAAATCGAACAGTTGCACGCAGGACTGATTGTAAGGAGCTAAAAATGCACCGAGCATGAAAACTAAGAACCGGCATCGAATTACGATAATCCAGGCTTGATAGGACAAGCAAATGAACGGAATCATAGGCCGCATCATGAGTTATAGGCCGAAGGTTGAAGTTGACTCAGATAAGAAATTAACAGGATTGTGCAGTGTTGATTAAATGAGATTCCAATGTATACCTTGAATCAAGAGTCACACATAGACTAAGAACTTGGACCACTGGTAGAATATATCTTGCAAAGAGATAGGAATCCTAGGCATATTATATCTTGGAGGACCCACTAGATAACTTGAGTTGTTTCATGTGAAGGTAGTCGGTTTTAAGACATCCAGTCTTGTATTGCGATGATAGAGCGCATCCATTACAAAATTGTGTCTCTTATACTACAACGCCCTTCCAATCCTCAACCCACTTTTATTCGCCAGCTATTCTTCATCAAACCGCCCACTCGCCCATGCAGTATACTCGCGCCCATATCGTATCTTTCACTATCTCGGCCTCCAGTCTCTTCCTATCTTAAATTATGCAACCGCTTCTAGTTTATGCTGCACCTGCTCTTTAGAATGAACTCCCAAAAGACCTCTCACCTGTTAATTTAACCTCTCTTCCGCTAGCACTCTCCTATGCTGCTCTCCGTGCACTCACGACTGAAAACCGAACACTTCAAGCTCTCCTATCCTGAATCTACTCCTGCGCCATCACACGACCGCCATCATCACAGGCTCACAGCCATCATCACCGACTGTCACTGTAGCACCATATGCTGTCTCCTCAGCCTGAACTCCCAGGATTCTGACCTGGCGGCTATAATTGCGCACTTAATTTGATTATTGCGCCGGTGGATAAACTGGTCTCCCTGACGCGACTTTTGCGCTGAGAAATTTCAAATTTCAATTACATTACATTACATACGCCTAAACATATATAAAGACGGTTCTGTAGCCGAATAAACTAGAGAAGATGAATATATATATATACTATATATATAGGTCTCTTAATAAATACGATGTTCATCAGAATGTGCATGAATGTGATGAATAAATTCTGAAATGAAAGCCTTGGAGCAGAATACAGGATTACTAGTAAGGGACCTAGCACAGAAACCTGATGAATACCAAACATGAATGTCATATATGAGAGGATAGGACATGCAATTTCACATTGCATTATGGAATTTACAGATATGCGATCGACCAGGCATGGACTTGATCAGAACACAAAACATGTTAGCTTCCGTGGAAGGTATGACCGATGGGCACATTGATTACGAGGGAGAAATGAGGAAAAGGGCATGAAGTTGTCATTTGTAAGACTCAGACTTGGATTGTCTCGAGACACTGTCTCGGTCTCAAGACGTTTGGAGATAGGTTTTTTGATGTCTCGGTCTCGAGGTAATTTCTTGACTCTTTGGAAACTGTCTCGAAGCGAAAGCGGTAGAAGCGGTCTCCACAGTTCTCGCGCAAACTCTCTTTAGTTCTGAACTTCTGACAGTATCGCGCTACAAATTTGTCCTGTGTGACTGTGTCGAACGGATAGCTAGTTAATCGAAAGTGCTAAACAAACCGGAAGTTTAGAAAAGCGCTGTTCTTGGTATTAAAAGATGTTGAAAAGAGCAGTTTTAAGTTTGTTCTTTATTACTTTACTTCAATTTTCTAATTTCTATCAGTACAAATATCTTAAAATGTCTTATAAAGAACCTGAATAGTGATATAGGCATTCACGCAATTTAAAATCAATGAAAAACAAAATAAAAATGGCATGCCGTTTGCCGCTGGTGTAAAGCCAACATCTAGTTTCTCAAGGTGACTGGTGAGTGATGTGACTTGTGTCGCTAATATATGGAATGTTGTTGGTTTAAATTTTAGAATCGTTTATAGAAGATTTCAGAATGGCTGAAATATTTAATTTCAGTTGATCAGCTGATTTCAGTTACTTGTCCCAATGTCAATGGTATCAGACTTCAAAAGTTGAGAGAAAAATTGTTTCGGGATTTGGGTCCAATATGCATTTCACTCGTCTTGAATTGTCTTGAAATGTCTCGGACCTTGAGTCTCGAGTAGGGCAATATATGCTTTTCCTGGTCATAAGGTGGGTGGGAGGTGAACGAAAAGCATATCGGACCCTACTGTCTCGATCTCGGAGTTTGATGTCTCGTATACAAGTCTGGTATAAAACTGCTAAAATTAAGAGGCACGTAACAGAATTTAGGAGACGTATATAGTTTACGATTGCCCAATTAATAGTTGTATGTTACAATTGCAAGTATAAAAATAATGATCGAGATAAATCTATATAGTATAAGGTCGTTAGGTGTCTGAAATGTTTGCAGACGATTTCTCTGCACCGGAACATTAATCAATCAGCTGAAATTGCATCCGTCATCGAGATGGCTTCAGCCCGGGTGAGTTGCAGCAGCAGATGCTCCAGCTCCTCCTTGACTGACACTCCACGGATTTAAGAGCTGAAAAGGGATGAAAAGATAAGGAGGGGTCTGAAGCCAGCCAACCACACAGACAGATAGACAGTTACACAAACAGACAGGCAGGAAGACTGACAGAAAGACAGACAGCCATCTATCCAGACGGACAGACCGACAGAGTCTGGGACTTCATGGATGAGAATTCTTCGGTTGGACTCTGTGTGTGTGTGTGGGAACCAGACATTGGTGACTCCTCAAGTTGTAATATTATGAGCATTATTTCCACACTGATTTTTCTGATTGAACTTTAATAACATTTCGAATAGGCAGCGCCTCTGTGAATTGCTAAAGGATGCAATATGCCTGCTTTCTGCCGCCTTCTCAAGTCTTCTCTGTTTAACCGTGGCTTGGCTGGGAGCGCCTCTGAGTAGGTTCCTTGAAGGGGCGCTATATGAATTATCGGAATGAATGAATTAATTAAATATGTCTATATAACTAATTATCTAACTAACTACTTCACTACCTAATTAGTTAAGAAGATCGACAGACACTAACATACATGCGAACAAACAGGCCAACAGAAAGAGGCAGAATACGAAAACTCACCTGATTTGCGACAGGTTGATCTTTGTTCACTGTTGCACGAAGCAACTACAAACAAAACAGCAAAACAGCTATTAATCGGTAACTCAATGTGAAAACAGGAGCAGGAGTTCATATAGTGTAAAACTCGCGAACACTTAGAGGTATGTTCCAGAAGTAAATAAACACGGAAGTAAGACATAAAACCAGGGCAAGAATAAATGATGCTGTGATACAACTAATTTTTCCAAAATAATGATCGGAATGCTGGACAGTGAGAAAGCAAGATGGAAAAAGAATCATCAAAGCATAAATGAATTGCAGAAATCTCATGCCTACACAAAATCTGAAATGATTAATTATGACAACCCTTGGATATGCAGACGACGACTCTGTGATCCTCTGTGACCCTCTTTGAGCGATGTGGAAAGAATGCCAACTGACTGAATACCGGTACCATAGAAAGCGCTACACGAAAGATTCGAAGGAAAGAGAGGCTATGAAAGACAACGATGGATAGATTAGACTGTATAAAAAGACATATTAAGACTAAACATCAGAACAGCACTCAATTTGATGTATAACCAAAGTAATGTAGGCCTGGTTAATTTATTCATACCCTAAAGAGAGGTTTTCAGGCGCTTGCGCAACTGGTCAAAAGAAATAGAAAAAAGGTCAGTTCTGAGGGACTGAGGTAACTGGTTCCAGCTATTGGGACCAACAATAGCGAAACTCATAGACTGGGCCGTAGAAGTACGCACCCAGTGGCGCAACTAGGGGTTCGTGCGCCCGGGGGCAAGAATTTCCTGAAAATTTTCTTTCTTACTTCCGCCCCCCCGCGCCCCCCCGTCCAAAACTCATGTACAAAAGCTACTTTTTAACTATTCGTGCCTGATTTCTTACACAAAAACAAAAACCACATTTTCAAGCCTAATTTTGCGCCCCCGTCCTGCGCCCGGGGCGGCTGCCCTCTGCCCCCTCCTTACGCCACTGTACGCACCCGCGGGACAACCAAGTAACCACGGGCCGAGAACCGAAAGGAGGAACGACTGTGCAGAGAAGATACTGGGGTACAAAAAGCTCTAAGATAGTGAGGAACAGAGCCAGCAAGACAGCTTCGCATGAGGGAACAGACCTTGAATTGGATGCGCTGGCGGATGGGGAGCCAGTAAAGGAGTCACGGATAAAATAGGAGATATGGTCAAACTTTGCAATGCCCCTTATGAGGCGGGAGGCAGCGTTTGGAATGGACTGAAGTTTAGATGTATTTGTAGAGGAGAGACCAATGTACACCGCATTCCCATAATCAATTTGACGTATAACCAAAGTAATGTAGGCCTGGTTAATTTATTCATACCCATATCCGCCAAACGACTGGTGTCACGAATCGACGATAGTGATGATGACAGCTCCTGTTTATAACGTCCACTAAACTGCTATAGAAGTCATGTTGCTAACTGCACATCAGGGCCGTTTTAAGGTCGTCGTAGGCCCTAGGCACTCTTGCATTCGTAGGCCCCAGCTGCCCGTTCTTAAATTAAAAGCGAGTTAATGCGGGAAACAGTGATGGGTAACTAATTAATTAGAAATTAATTAATGAGCTAATTAATTAGATTGGTAGCTAAATTCTAATTCTAATTAATTAGTAACAAAAATGTTGCTAATTCTAATTGAATTACTAATTAAAAGTTGTCTAAATCTAATTAAAATTGCATAGCCTAATTAGCTTCATTGTTACCTTGCCTACATATTTCTTTACTTAGTTTTTGTTCGATGCTTCCATGTGACTAATAAACATCAACCAATTTACTTGAGTTTTTAGTTTTTTATGATATCTTTCAAGGAAGAATTTCCTTTTATTATGAGATGTGTTTATGAAAAATTTCAGTAGAGCCTACATAAAAGAATCCAACAGTAAAGTAAAATTAATTGGAAAGTGTCTGTTTTAGCAATTACATTCTATAAGCTTCTAGTAAGAATATAATATGAGATCATCAGCGTTTTCCAGCTGCATCTGAAACATTATGTTGTAAGAATTTGCTTTTGCAAGATTTGTTACAAATCAGCAAAGAAACAGGCTCGAAGACAATACGTTAGAACGCATGATAATTCCAATGTGCAAGTCCGATCTCAAATAAATATAAATATGTTCCACAGTAATAAGAAGAAACTGGATAAAGATCATTGAAATTTGAGTTTCATCATAATCTGAAATATTTGCCTAATAGATTGAACGCCTAACTGGCAAAAGAAAATTTTTGAGTCGTTCTAGTTAATTAGTTCAGCGTTAATTCTAATTCTAATTAAGCTTAATTAGTTATCCCAAAAATGGTAATGCTAATCCTAATTATGAAATTCGAAGTAATGCTAATTCTAATTAATTTGTTAAGAAATCTTAATTACCCATCACTGGCGGGCAAATGACATTTGAAGACGTTATAAGTGATCTTGCTAATGCAAATTAAGAGCCGTAATTTAAAAGTTCACATAGTTTATATTATGCTGTTGCACAGCGTAACTTAGCCTAACTTTTTATTAATAAGCATAAAAGTTAACTTGTTTCAGTACAATTATAAAAATTATTAAAGTAGAATTTGAAATTTCTTTCATTTTCGTGTCAAATTCAGCCATTAAAATTATTTTTTCAATATATCCTTTTCAGACTTTCGTGGGCCCCTAAAATGTTCGTGGGCCCTAGGCACAGTGCCTACTGTGCCTAGTGGATAAAACGGCCCTGCTGCACAGTGCACATGCTAGTGTAACTCGGCAACTAAGGTTTGAGCTTCCCGGATCCCAAAGAATACTTTCCGGTCGTTTCAGACCCCTTCTCAAGATTAAGTTTAGCAGTTGCTATATGTGTATAATGTGTGTTTTTGTTTCTTTCTTTTTTCTTTTCTTTTGTTTTGCCTTATACATGTATATATCCAAGTCGCCACCGATGATCTGGCCAGTCAGAGGAGAAGAGGTCAAGTATTCGATGACAACCAGGCTAAGGAAGCGAATGAAAAAATCGAAGAGATAGACGTGAAAATTCGCATCGGCTCAGACGACCTCGCCCGGTTTACCAAGGTTCTTGCATTCTGCCGGAGGGATGGGACCGGATGTGAAACGCTTGCTACCAGGATCAACAACAGCAGCAGCAACAACAACAGCAACAACAACAGCATCAACAACAACAGCAACAACAACAGCAACAGCGGCAACAACAACAGCATCAACAACAGCAGCAGCAACAACAACAACAGCAACAACAACACCAGCAGCAACACCAGCAGCAACAACAGCATCAACAACAACAGCAGCAACAACTACCGTTCTGTGCTAAAAGACCTGAAGCTCGTGAACACATTCTTTAAACTCAGTGGACATGGACAATTGGACATCACCCGACGGAGGTAAGTTACATAACTTGCTCACAATCAAGAAACAATGGATGTAAAAGTAACCACCTGTCGCAGGTTGGTTCAGATGACAACCTTGAAATCACCAACTTGAAGATGAGAGGCTAAAGAGAGGAAACCGATCACCATAGAAAATCAACGTACGATACCAAGAGGCTGAAATTATGAAGACGTCCGAAAGCACTAGGAAAAGGAGATTTAGAAAAATAAGATAGCAAGACAATTTAGAAGACCTGTGGACAAGCATACAAAAGGAATACAAACAGCATGCAGCCAACAACATAATCGGACATGCTCGCAAGAAGCAAGACCAGTGGATACCAGACAAGTGCTAGAACTTGTACACGAGGAAAGAAAAACCACGACTGAGCAACAGACTAAAACTAGAGACAGAAACAATTTACTGGTTCACAAGAGAAATCACAGGAAACGACGAAGACCAGAGACAATGACTAGATACTACGAAGACGAGACAATAGCAATTGGATACAACAACACAGCAGCCTGCAGAGGGACAGAAGAAGCTTTCAAGATAATGGAAGGAAGTCTACGGTAAGAGGGGGTGCGATATATGTCTAATGATTGGCGTGCTGGACTGAAGTCAAAAGTTCAAATTCTCGCGAGATTTATGTCGAGATTCGTGCTCCGTGCAGCTGCCTCTGCTCTGGGCAACTCAGCTATAATGAGCACACTGACCGTACACTGTTGGTGGGAAGATGAGACGACGAGGGAGAGGACTGGCCATCCGCCCTCATATGCCGATGTTAAGACAAACGAAGTTACTAACACTTTCGCACCCATGACTTCTTCTCAGGCTAGCTTAAACGGCTGCTATATTCTTCTTCCTCCTCTCCCCTCTTCCTCCTCTTCCCCCTCCTCCTCCTCTTCCTCCTCCTTCTTCTACGGTAAGATAAAGCTCCCTGGTGGACAATTTTAACCCAATGTTGTGTCGATTAAAAAGACACAAATTGTGAAGTACTAAAAGACGATGCAGTCATATATTGTAGAAACGGTGGAAGAAGGAACACTGAATATCTACCAAACGTCGACTCTTGACGAAGACCCTACAGTTCTCGTAGAGTTGCCCGTAAACAATGGAGATGAACAGAAGCCAAACTTTCTACAGGAATAGGTATGGGATGCTATCAACAAACTGAAGAAGGATAAAAACCAGGCATGCAAGACGGAATCAATACGTAGCTATCCCAAGGAGGAGCTGAAACAGTCGCTGAAGCTATGGATACCATTGCTAGTATACAAAGATTCAGCAAGAAGAAGAAACCAGAAGACTGGGCAAAATCAACAATCGTCCAGACGTGCAATAGAAAGGGAGATCTGCAAGACTGCAAAGCTTTAAGCTTACAGGAGTGTTTTAGCCTATACAGACCATCCCAGGACAAGCGTTCAACACTATGATAGAACACAGATTGAAACAACATGTTGAGAGAACACTTGGATGAGAAGAAACAGGACTGAGACCAGGTAAAAGCGCAATTGACCAGACAATTCACAATGACACAGGCACTTAAAAGAGCATTAAACACAACCAGAACGTCTTCATCAACTTCACTGAATTCAGGTAAGCACTATATGCAAGACTCGAAGGATAGAGAGTTAACCAAAACAAGATGAAGACTGCTCTGCATGGACAGACAATGTGTAGACGAAGGCATTGTAAACCGTGGACTAAACGTTTAGAGTAGCGTTGGACTTGACAAATGACTGACAAAATGAAGATATTGCACACGCACCCTTCGCCAGCACGTGGCTGGTTATGATGATGATGACGACGACAACGACGACGATGATGATGACGGCCACAATGGTAATGATAATTATGACGATGGTCATCATCCTGATGATGAAAATATTAAAATGTATAAAACGTTCGTGTACACAAGATAATGGTTAGGGAAAAGTTGACATCAACGGCCCTGGAAGCCATAAGATTTAATTATAGCGTTAAAGTTTTAAACGTATACGATAACGCGATGTCTTTTTGGACACCTTCAAAACGCTCCCCGCCGACACTGCATGAAATTCAATCGTAATATCGTTATCTCAGAACTCCGCCACTGTTTGTACTCTGACAGTGCCAATCCCAAGCCTGGATAAAGGAGAAGGGCGACGCTAATGATCTTTGTTCTCACACAGTGTCGTTAAACTGAAAGTACTACTGTTATCTATTATCCACGAAAATGGCAATAGACTCCTTTTAAATAGCAGTTAACTCAGCACGATCTCCTCTACCACCAAGTATAGTAGGCCTAGATTAGGTATTGCCTGAGGATATAGGAGTCAAAGGTCCTTGTGCGACTGCACGAACATCGGAGAAAGTGCGTTCGTGGTAGTTAAGATCTTAGATCTACTTAATCGCGGTTATTCTTCGCTTCATATTGGCCACCATCTTGGTTAAAATGCATTTCTGGGGGTGATCCCGTTGTCGGACTTTGTGGGGTTTTACATATGTTATTCACCAATGGAAACTGAGCAGGAAACAGTTTATAAAGCTTCTGAAGCAATTTTGCCCAGGTCTAACTCTAAAGTGCCTGGACTAAATGTAAATTAGGTATACTGCTCACTTTAGAAGAGATGCAGAAACATCGCTATAGAAAATGAATGACTTCGATGACTATACAGATCATATTTGGCACACGTAATGTGAGGTAACGTCGATTTCAACGGCCCTGGCGGTGCAAGATAATGCCTGTATAGACGATAGCATGAGCCAATTTAAATGCAATGTCTGAAAACATTACGCACTATAATAGTGTGGGTTGATCGTTCATAGACACAAACTGTCGGCTGTCGCAGCACAATCGTTATAGTTAGGAGTTCCTAAAAGGCACACTCAGGGTTCCGATTACTTAGCATGGAATGCACACGTATACAGGAAGAAAGGCAGACATCCGAAAAAAGACATTCTTACAGACAGATGAGTGTCATCAATCTGTATGCATGTCTGTTCGCGACCATATTGGCTGTTTTGCATTTTAGTGTTCTTACCCGGAAATTGCTCCATATACTCCATATTTTTCGCATATCTGTCTGCCTGCCTGCCTGCCTGCCTGCCTGTATATCCATACGTATGTATGCATGTATGTTTGAATCATCTACTGTGATCGTGTCGAGCTTCAGATTCACGCATATGTATGCATGTATGTTTGAACATCTACTGTGACCGTGTCGAGCTTCAGATTCACACATCCTGTCTGCAGCTGGAAGGGATCTTTGCATCGCTGCAAGAAAGGCTAAAGGAGAATTTTGATTGGCGTCGGTCTTCAATCACGGAGAGGTTCCATAGGTGACCACCTGGCCAGCGACAGATGAATGCCTGTCCTGCATAGAGACCTGGCGATTCGAGAGATATCCGGACGCTGCACACTCTCCCATGCATCTGCGAGGGGATACAGGACGGTGAGGCTTACGTGTGCTGCGAAGTTCATCGGCCATCCAACCATCTCACCACGAAACTATTGTCAAACAGTTTAGATTTAACTTAGAGGATGTCTTCTATTACGAATGGAGTACTTGTCCTCACGAAGAGGTGGCAAGAGCTGATGAATCCAGGGTCCGGGAAACTGCCATTTCTGGAAGAACTTCCTGTCGGCTATAGACTAGTCACTAGACCAATCAGCTCTCCTACAGCATAGGCCTAGATTTTCTCCACATATTTGCCGTACGCGAACCTCGTACATAGCTGCATTAATGAGCGGTGCAGCATGTGAGGTATGAAATCCAGCATGCAGTGTATATAGGCAGGTACTAATCACATGATTCTTGAAAGAACGATTGCTTTAAAAATGACGGCTAGCTTTTAGGTCTGTAGGCGTGTTTTCATAGCTGACTGAAGAGAAAGTATCTCTGGTTAATGAGAATAAGAATGTAGTTTACATGGTTTGAAAATGAAAGCTTACTCTGTATCATGAGACCATTCAATTTTGACATTTTCTAGCTGCTTATTTCCGGGTAAGGGAGACAGTCTTCTAAAGGACAAACAGGATCAGAAAGAAGGACAGGTAGACAGAGGAAAACGGAAAAACACAGAAACCAAAAAGAGAGGCTAAAGGTTGGATATGAAGGAAGATACAGAGAGTACAATAATATGTCATCCAAGCGACAATATTGTCGAGCATTGCTATCTAGCTAGACATGGAAAGTTATTTTGTTACCTCCTTGTAATCTAATGTGATGTAATGCACAATTTATATAGCGCCCCTCAGAGATATCTACTCAGAGGTTGGGAAAGACTGAGAGAGGACAGTTGCTCTGTTGCTTCTGTAGCGTCTTGTAACAGCTTTAATCATTCGATTACTTGAGCTTAAAGCGCAGCTGTCAGAGACGAGGATTTTATGTTGGTGGCCCACCATATGCGACCGCTTCATCGTCCCAGGTCGTGCATAGTGTATGGATGGTTGACAGGGCGAGTGATTTACTGATCGAATGACTGATTGAATGACATCGCAGTTAATGCCTATGGTCACCATGTTGGCTGAATTGCTCTACCTCCCCCTCTCCCTCCGTCACAGCCTCATGCATATCCCTTGCCACTCAACATCCATCCATGTCTCTCTGTCTCTCTCCTTGTCTCTCTCTGTGTCTCTGCCTCCCTGTCATTTCGCATCCCTATCCCGAGCTCCCTGTCTTTTTTTTACCTCACTCCATCTCCCTCTGTCTTCTTCTCTGTTTCTGCCTCCCTGTCTCTGCCTCCCTCTCTCCCTTTATCTCTGTCTCCCTGTCTTTCTGCATTCCTGTATCTCCACCTCCAGGCCTTCCTGTATCCCTCCCTTATCTCTGCCTCCCTCTCTCTGTCTCTCTGCTTTCCTATCCTCCAATCTTACTCCATATAGCTGCCTCCTTCCTACTCTGTATCTCTGTTTCCCATGTCTTTCTGCCTTCCTCCATGTCCCTCTGTCTCCATCTTTGTCCCTCCCTCTCTCTGCCTCCCTGTCTCCGAATCTCCGTATCCCTATACCTCTGTCCTGTTGTCTCTCTGCTTTCCAATCTTCCCGCTTCCCTCTATGTCTCTGCCTCCTTCTCTGTATCTCTGTTTCCAAGTCTTCCTGCCTTCTTCCATGTCCCTCTGCCTCCCTGTCCTATTACGTCTTTCCCTGCAATTCCACCTCACCTGTTTTCGAGACTGCCAAGGTCAAGATGAGCCAGGCGGCTGCGACGAAGAATGAGGCGAAGTGGGTCGTGGCCAGGGCCTTGCCACTCCTGTCACATCCGCTCACCGTCAAGGAATTCATCGCGGAACTTCAGAACCACTTCTGGGTCCCTAGCACTATTGGTCCCCTCACGTATTCGGATCCTTAAGTCCTCCGCCGGTCCTCGAGTCCTCCGATCTCAGGGATGTTTACGAGAAACCTGAACAGTCGACAACAAGTACGGTTTGGAAATATGTATGTATGTATGTCTGCATGTATGTATGTATGTATGTATGTATGTATGTATGTATGTATGTATGTATGTATGTATGTATGTATGTATGTATGTATGTATGTATGTATGTATGTATATGTATGTGTGTGTATGTATGCATGTGTGTATGTATGTATGTATGTATGTATGTATGTATATATGTATGTATGTATGTATGTATGTATGTATGCGTGTGCATGTATATGTATGTGTATGTATGTATGCATGTATGTATGTATGTATGTATGTATGTATGTATGTATGTATGTATGTATGTATGTATGTATGTATGTATGTATGTATGTATGTATGTATGTATGTATGTATGTATGTATGTATGTATGTATGTGTGTATGTATGTATGTATGTATGTATGCATGCATGTATGTATGTATGTATGTGTGTATATATATATATGAATATATATATATGTATGCATGTATGAGTATCTGCATATTTATATAGCAGCATTTAGTCGCCTCTGAAAGTGCTGAAACACGACAGTCAGGTAGATTTTAAAAGATCTAACTTCAGGTAGGTTGAAATGTTTCTTAAAATGCCTCTGTTGCAGCAGAGTATATCCTACTAGTAAATAGATAATTTTAGTCTGACTGACTGTCTATAGCTGACTGAATGATTGGCTGGCTGGCTGGCTAATTGAGCGAATACTGCCTGGCTGAACGACTGACTGGCTGACTGACCGACTGACTGGCTGACCGACTCCAATTTCGTTTCCTCTGTTCCTCCATCTGAACTCACTATGTATAATAAATCAACGTGGTCAGCACAGATTGACCAAGAGTGGAAACCTCAAGATTCGTTTAGAGGTCGATCAACAATGCAACACTAGACGAAATCCAATCAACAGCATTAATAAAGCATGAAGGTGTTGCAATTCACCTGTCGGAATAAAACGGAACAGGTACATTCCTGGCACGCTTCCAATCAGACTACAATTTTTCAGGCCACAGCCATCCAGACCTGAGTGTATGCAACTATATGTCAGTTAGTTAGCATATTGTTCTACATACCTCCACGCGGCAGAATAATAGCTCCCACCAAACACCCATAAATATTTAAAACTAAATAGGACCTAACACTAATTATTTAATGCTAACTATATTAGTATTACAGTGCCTAACATGTATAACATATTAAATGCATATTACACATTGGTACAATACCGCTACGTGAAAGACATACCGTTAACGACTTCTAGTTCTTTGCAAAGTCCCATATATCTGCAACGCTCTTGTTATTCAGTCCATGTTTCAAGGAACCCGGAAAACGCATAAATAAAGAATTCCACTCATGGAAACGCGGTCCGTTAAAACTGCAGCAAAGACGAACCAGTGCAGACTGCACAGTCTAGAACTCTAACGATAGGAACATTCTCCTTTATCCTCACATTCGCTTTCTGTTCCATCATCTCCCTTTCGAAATGGCGAATGTCCGCACCGACTTACAGCGATCCTCTCTCGTTCAACACAGAACGCAAAACGTTCGGACTCTAGTTAACAGATGGCAAAAGCGATCACGGAGTCCTTTATATAGTCGGGATAAGTTGGAAACGACGACAGTAAAACGTATCGTATCGCCCAGGTAATATTTACTATAGCGTTTATTGTAGGGCTACGTCCAAGCGACACAAAGACTCTTCGAAGTAAGTCAATGGATGCAGAAATCGACGTACAATGAACGTTGCATTGTAAACTATTGTCGGGCGCGCTCAGCACAAAGACGGGCGCGTCCGGTCACGTGTTACAATATGGCTGCTCTGTCGCTCCGCTGCTTGTGCCGACAGTACTTCGGGCAATCGGCCGGGGAGGAAATGGCGGACGGGGGTGGGTTGGACCTCGGTGGTAAATAATTACCAGGCGGCAGATGTGCGTGAATGGACAGGGACGTTTCTACAGAGCAAGGCGCCGGTTAGTCTCGGGACCGCCGTAGAAACTATATACGGGCTTTGTTTTTGCCGTTCAAGTTTGAAAAGTAGGCGTCGGAATCCGTCCGTGCCAGTCACTTCCGGTGAAAAGGAGATTCGGGAATCGGAAATTGCAGCAGCAGCAGCAGCAGTCGCTTGTTTCTGACCTGTGCGTCTCGTTCGTTTTATCTCTGCCTGCCTGTCTTTCTGTGTCTGTCTCTCTTATTCCGAAACAACTTATCCTCATCCTTGTAGAACTACGTCGGGATATATATACATATATATATATGTATATATATATGGAGTGAGATATATATATATATATATATATACAGTATATACGCATATATAGATCTACCTGTATAGTCCAAACAATGTTAATTAGATTTAGATTTATATACGACTATAATCGAATTTATCATAATAACAATCGCTTAGCCATCTGTGGCCTAAAGCCTAACTGTATTAACGGAGAAGGGTCAGCTCTGCTCTGGCGGATTTGTTTATCCTTTAGGGTTGTCCTGTTGACGATATCAACAGATTAACATTTGAAATGTCTGGATCATTAATGAGTTTGTTTCCTGTAAGATTTCCGTTGCTGCTGAGCCAATAAACACAGTTGATTGATTGATCGATTAATTGATATTATATTATATTATATTATATATGAACATGATTACAGTCCTTACTTGTAGTTTTTAATTATTTATCGCAGTATCAGATATGTTATGTAATTCTATATTACGCAGGATTTTCAGACTATATGATTACAGATGTATTTGTTATGCTTATTGTGCGCATAGGCCTACTATGTGCACTGTACAGAAATTGGGTCAGTGTTGGACTTACTGTAGGAACAGACGAAGCCATTGTTAAGTTCACCCTTGAATTGACTTCGTTATAAGTAGTAAACACAGCATGATGAAGACCGTGGTGATAATGGCGAGACTGGTGCCCAAGGACCCAGCTGCTGTCACCGACTCCGCCTCCTTCTTCTCCCCTAACAACAATGCTGGATAGGCCGCTGACAACGAAGACGATGTCTATGATGAGTCCTGTATATATAGTTGCTTCGGCGAGTACAGTCTCCGCCACTACCCTACCTGTGGTAGTGCCAGTCCCAAGCCTGGAGAAAGGAGGAGGGCGACGCTAATCATCTTTGTTATGACACAGTGTCGTTACTCAGCAACAAGCCAGTATAGTCCCCTCCAGTGCACTTTTGCCTATATATGCATAACCAGCGAAGACGATCAAAATTGCGAATTTGAAACCTGGCAGTGGATACCTCAGCAGCTGTAGACGGTCATCATCGTAGATGTGCAGGGAGTCGAACCGGTGTCTCCCGGTTCTTCCCCTCTAGGCTTCATCTGCTCACGGTCAACGGTCTGTTTCGCTGCATCGGTATGCGCCCAGCTCTCGTCACACTCATACATTAAACATATCCATCATCTACACGATTGTCGCATATATAAACATAAAATTAGTCGTGCACATGTGTACTTCTAGGCCTGTGTATTTGTGTTTGTGTACAGGTGTTCGAGATGTAGGGTTGTTAGAGCGAATGAAGGAGGAAGGAGAGATGTGGATAGGAACAGAATGGAAGAGGACGGATGCTCTTCCTTGGGAAGTCTTACCGCGGTCCAGATTAGAGCATGTAATTGATGCCTTGTGCATTACGATATAGGTGCTATAGAAGTCATTGATTAGATTAGATTAGATTAGGTTAGATTAGATTAGATTAGATTAAAATAGATGTATTATGGAAATATGTTTGTTTTTCAACTTTCTGTAGTTCATATTCGCTTATACCGTTATGTATGTATATATGTATGTATGAGCACTTGTTATAGCGCCCCTTCAAGATTTCTACTCAGAGGCGCTTCCGACTACAGCGCGGACACTGAATCGGAGTTTCACGCCGAAGCGCATGAGCAATTGCGAGTGAAGGACTTAATACGCGGCGGCTTGAGGTGGATTCGAACCCGCAACCCTCCGGCTGCAAGGCACCGAACATAGCCCCCTACACCACCGCGCCTCACAAATACATACTGTGTAAGGTGCTATATAGGATGAGTTGGCCCCTTGGTGGGGATGGAACTTATCAATCAAATGTCTATGGTATTCCAGAATTAGCGGAGTCTTCTTCTTTGATCTATAGCATAATTTAGCAAAATGTGTTTTTCTGTTTTGACTGAAATGGAGGTCGTTTGCAATTAATTGTTAACTTCTCCAAAACATTTTCAGCCCCGCTGTTGTTACATGTATTTGGCATTCATGGTCTTGTCTATCTATCATATTCATAAGGTAAATGCTGTATACGAGCAGGTTCATCAGCCATTAACTATAGAGGTGAAGGCTGTGATGATCTGATGGTGTTAGCACAGAAGTACCACAATTTACTGCAAAGGAAGCTGTAAGTTATGAAGGTACCATAATACTACTGAAGACGTTGATATTATAAGCGTAACATATTCGTGTCTTCAATTAACGTTCAATACATAATATTCCTGTAACTTTCTGTGTTCAATTCAAATTTTCCACTGGAGTGCTTAGTGCTTATACCATTACTCGCCCCGGGGGCCAAACACTTAGCTAAGCCACTGAATAAATGTATATTTATGCTATACGTGACTGTTGTCATGTAGCGCGCATGCATTGTCCTTACTAATGAATGGAAGCTTTCCTCCTGCAGGGCGTTAGGTGGCTGCGGGTGTCCCTTTTATGTAGTTTTAATAACTATCATAATGGCTTTTCATTCCACGCCTTCGCTTCACTTTCTACTTTCCACCTATTTTCCTCCTTTCTCTTTTGCCTCCTCCTCCTGATCCTCCTTTCGTCATCCTCATCATCTTCGTGATCTTCCTCTGAATCCTCTCCTCTTACTCCTTTTTCTGGTCTTTCCCATCGCAATTGTCATTTGCTCTCTTCCTTTTTCTATCCGGTTGTCCTCAGCTTCCCTTTCCCTTACTCTCCTCTTTGACCTCTATTTCTTCTTCTTTCCTCCTCCTCCTCCTAATAGCTCCTATACTCCTATCCTGTTTTTTTCTTTCTCATTTACCCTATATACATCTTTTATTTCTTCATGCTCTCGTCCTCCTTTCCTCATCCAACTCCTCTCCCACATGTCCTAAGCATAAACGCTTTCCATAACTCAAGGCGCTGTACAAATGTCAAGCCATAGTGCTACATTACAGAAACGGCTGCGATGCATTTGTCCATAGGCTGAACATAACTCATGGCTACCCTCACGGCCATCGACGGTGACCCAGGCCAGCGTCCAGTGTGACTCAGACCCCAGCGCCGAACTATATGACCTGCAAATCGAGAACAGTTCACCCGCGGTCTTGTCGGGGTCATGACTCGTGAAGGGCAGTTCGAATACCTTTGGGCGTCGGCGCATCTTTATATAAAATATTCAGTTGCAATAAGTCCAGCAGCGGTGACAAAAGGCAGGAAACTCGTGTTTGCCTACTACAGTCTCACACAGCCAGACAGCTGAATAATAATAGAGCGGAACGAAATTCTAAGCATATAGGGTATATATATATATACAATACATATATATATACATATAGGGAGAGAGACAGAGACAGACGGAGACAGAGAGATACAGAAAGAAATACAGACAAAAAGAGAGAGAGAGAGAGAAAGAGAGAGACAGAGACAGAGACAGACAGACAGACAGAAAGAGAGAGAGAGAGAGAGAGAGAGAGAGAGAGAGAGACATAAAAGCCTACTCGTCCATTGCATCCTAAATGTATTTTTTTATTGCATCGCATAATATTCTATTGTATTGTTTAATATATATTGCATCACATTGTATTGCATCGTATTGTCTTCTATCATAATCATTGCACAATGGATTATATTGTACTGTATTGTATGGTAACATTGTATTGTTTCTTACTGTTTTGTACTGTATTTTTTACATCATCTATATACTGTGCTCTGTTGTTCTCGCTCATTCATATTGTTCATACATTATAATAGGCCTACTCTAGTCCGTTCTCTTTTTGTTCTGTATCACCTATGGACTCCGTGAAAAAGCTTCTGTATTGCCAAACAGTGTCGTAAACGGTCAACAGATTTTGTTTTAATTGTAAGTCCGGTAAATTTCCTTAAAACCGTTGGCTCTGTCTGGCCTGCAGCAGGAGTCGCGTTCTTATAGTAGTGCATAGAAGTCCATGTTCTGAGTCATTGTTCGTGAATGGGGTAGAGTTCGGACTTCCAAGGGATGGGGTCGTGTAGGGGAAAATCACTCAGAATTGTGTTAGGGATGCATGGGGTCGTGTAGGGGAAAATCACTCAGAATTGTGTTTACCTTGCTGGCGCTGCATAAATTCTCGTCAGGTTTATGAAGTGCCCACTTGATATTGGCGCGAGAGAGGGAGGGCACGCTGAGTGCATTGGCGGTGGGAAAATTAATCGCTCGAAGGAAAAGGCAGAGATAGCACTGCAGATGATATTGATGTAATTTAATACGTGTTTGACGTCATGGAGCGTAATGTAATGATTTCATATATAACCTAATGATATTTATGCACAGAGTAGATGACACTTATTTATGTAGACAGGAGTGAGACAGACAGCAGACAGTTGGAAAAGGGAGGAGAGGAAGGAGAGAATGAGGAAGAAAGTATAGGATGGACTGATGGACGAGTGAAAGGACGAGGAAAGAGGAATGAAGGAAGACAGAGGAAAAGCAAAGGACATAGGTAGAGCAGATTGACGGAAGGACGGACGCAGAGAGAGCAAAGGAGGAACTGAGGGAGGTGAAGTCAAGTGGAACGAGGAGACAGACAGACAGAGACAAGGGGAGAGATTGATAGGAAGGCAGACAGAGAGCGTTGTGTGGAGGAGGAAAACAACAGGCGGTCGTGAGCGAGAGAGAGAGAGACAGACAGACAGACAGAGGCAGAGACAGACAGAGATAGACAGAGGGACAGATAGAGGGACAGCCCCGAGGCGTGCAGTGACACAGCGACATATATAAAGAAATACTGCAGCGTCCATTAACCCATCGCCGGATGACAGATGACACAGACGGAGTCATCCGTCAAGGACAAGATGTCAGTGGTCATCCACGGCTGGTCAGTCGATGTCCGATGCAATCGTTGCCTCCATCTCTCATCAACCGCAACACGGACTCCTTCCCCTCCAGAACCTCAGCCTCCGCCCTCCGAGCAGCTGCTCGGAAATTCCCCCAGAGGAGGACCCACAGGCCTAGGTATGTAGCGCTTTTAAGGATACCATCTAAAATAAGCGCTTTCGGATGTGCACGCGTGGCAGTTGTCAGAGTTATGGGTCTTAGTAATTTTGGGCTAATAGTGTGGCTAAAGCATGCCGAAGTGATCACGTTTGAGTGACACTCAACAAAGAAATGGTGTAACATATTTTGAGGTGACAACTGTAGTGGGAGGAATTAGGTCGGACTTCTGCAACAGATTTTTGATTACATGTAGTTTCACTTGATCTTCGGTGTGGACCTTGTGCACTATAACAGATCTGCAGAAACCATTGGACTATAGCTTGGATGGGAGAGCGTACACATTAGACAGGATACATATCCATTACATCGAGAAATTCCAATGTGATTTATAGAGAAATGTAATTTGTTCAAGTCAGTAGCATTCTATAGTATAGACGGAGCTTTCTTTTCCGAAACTCAAGGAAATTATACACACTGGAACTCGGAGGTCAATGAACGAATATTTGGGGGCTTAGTTGTCCAATGATGGTTGTCCGAATATATAGTGTGGGTTAGTGTTTGCCGATGCTCATGAGACCGCCTCTACATTTAGGGGATTATAGCAAAGCGACTGTGTAAGTGTGTACATGGTTGACGAGTTGTGCTCAGTGTGTGCGGACTGCGGAGGCTATCTTGTGCATGGCTTCAACGTTTGTAATAAAGTAAAACTTGGTTATTGTCATACAAGTCCACAGATATCCATTTAGCTGAGGGTCAGAGTACGTGGAGGTGTCTGGCTCCTATATAAGTCCAAAGGGGTCCTTAACTTAATATTTTGTGACGACGGGCCTAGCTGTATCCTCCGGCCAGCCGATCGATGTAATGACGTGTGTAGCAAAGGTCTCACTGCCTGCATGTGACTGTTCGTATGACTGTCTCAGTCTATCTACATCAGTACATAGGCATACTTACTTATGCATTACATGCCTATCTATATTTCTGCCTTACAAAGTATTCTGGGCTTAAAGAGAATTATAGATTGTAATTGGGAACTTCTATCATGCAGGCTGCAGTTGTCTAATGCACAAGTCATGAACCGATGGCGTATACTAAAACCAAGCCGTAATCAGGTCAATATCCAGAAGATCAGTCCGTAAGACAGAGAGGCAGCTTGTAGTGAGCATACAATTTGAAAGTTGTTCCATATGCTCAAGTTCTTTTTAAAAAATAATTCTGGAAATAAATTAGCAGAATTTATGACATGTCGGCGTTCTGGAGCGCACGTTTTGATGCTGAGACACATACTTCCGGTATTGGAACACTTACCCAAACGACCCCAGCACTGGCTGCATGGCCAGGGGCTGCAGCTGTTTAAATGAGGGTTACTGCATGGAATCACACATAATCTTCACTCATATCACATACACATATTATACACATAATATAGCCATAACATATACATATATACATATTTATTTACATCCGTATATACATATCCATATATTCATATATATGCTTATGCATATGTAGTTATATATGTATATGTGGGTTAGTGCTTGCTGATGCTGCGGCGCTGTGTCTGGCTTCTATTTCCCATGATGTGATGTTTGTAAATCCGCTTGCGACAGAGCTGAACTGGAAAATGAATGGAAAGAAATTATCTCGGACTTAATGGCCGATGGTCGTTTTGCCAGATACATGTATTCACCGACATACCAATCAGTTTCTCCATCCCCATTCCCAACCTCTTTCCACACTCATCACCGGGATGCACGAATATGTATGTATATATACATGCTTAAGTACGTATAAATACATTCATGTATAGACTATGCCTGCATGCACAAAGATGTATATTAATTTATGTGTATATAAATACATGGCATTGTACACATAATATGCATTGTGTGTATTGTATACTTATATGTATATAAACTAGAAGAAATTTAAACGTATAATAGAGATTACTACATATATATATATATTATATATATAAGCGTTCATGTACGAAAACTGTACATAATTATGTATACAATATGTATGAACAAAAGACAATAATAATAATAATAATAATAATAATAATAATAATAATAATAATAATAATAATAATAATAATAATAATAATAATAATAATAATAATAATAAACATTTATAAACATGTGCAATTGTGCATATAAATATGCTCATACCTCACGTAAGATGTTAGATTCGGATTTCGTGTTTTCTCGTATTTCAATATAAATTAAAAATACAGTACTGTACAAGTGTACATAGAGCATATATATATGAACAGAACTATACAACTATTATAGGCCTATATACACGTTGTGTATACATGAACTGCATGTTCATACACTGCTGCAGTGAAGATGTCAGAATTATTCTAGTGGCGCAACATCATGAGTCGAGCCATCAATCACAGTCGACGTGTGATTAGCATCAGATGTCGACGGCAAAAAATGACCATTTCCTTAATGGCCACTGAAGCGGGATGCTTTAGCACAGCAGCAGCAGCAGCAGCAGCTGCAGCACCAGCAGCTCAGTCGCCAGCATCCTCGCATCGGTCGCTAGATGCCGCGTCTGTCGGTTAACACAGTCACGTGTCCGCGCATCCTGCACGGTTTTTCTAAGCGAAGGTTGTGCAGTTCCATGATGTGCGTTTGGCAAGTCTCGGCAGGCTTTGATCTTTGTAGGGCGGATGCAGTGTCGGATAACCGCAGAAACTAATGAGGCTAGATGGAAAAACGCATGCGTACAATATGTCTGATGATTTAGGGCATGATGATAGTTATAAGGGAGACATCCTCACTTTTTGTCTGGTATTTAAAGGAGAGTGTCTAGGTCTACGATTGCAGGCCTACTCTCGCATCCAGCCATCGGCTGCCCCCGAAGCCAACTTAGCTATGATGAATACACTCTCACATGAAATTAACACAAACGTCGTCCTCTATAATGATTGTTTCCTCCTTAAATCCAAAAACAGAGGCATCGCTCTTTGTCTTGTCTTGTCTGCAACTGTTCTGGATCCGAGGATTGGTCGCACCACGGTCAAATCTGTTCCATCGACTTCTGTTTCTGTTCTCTTTTAATGACCGGTCGAACGATGATCCTGACCACGCTCTCTGTTATCAATCAAGGCCATTCAGGTCTTCCTTGAGTTCAACACTGCAATAGGGATAAATTATAGGTTGCTGATGATTGCGGACGGTTTCCGGGTATTTAATCTGTGACTGTTTTCGCAGTTTTTCGGTCCTTCCATACACAGAGGGTTCGGTGTGCTTCGGGATATTTCCATATTTTGGAATTTCCACAGTATTTTACTTTTTATGGTGTGTTCACATTTTAAGGGTGTTTCAAAACTACTATGGTTTATGTAATAATTTGATAACGATGGGATTTTAGCCCAGAATTAGTGCTGAAAGTAGTTCATATGAGGTTCTTAAAAGGCGTTGAAAGTCCGTCGAAACATACAGACATAGACCTACATACATTCATGCAGATCACTTTCGACTGCCTCTAGTCTAGTCGGTAACTCCGCTCTTTAAACCGGCATATGATCTTCTAATTCTTCTTGTGCTTCGGTCGCGGACTGATACTGCTCAGCATCGACTCTGTGCATCTGTCGGTGATTTATGCTCTGGTATGACCATTCCTCTACGATTCGATATGTTATCTTAACTGGGTGTATTACAATCTCTTCGTACAATCTCTTCGCTGTCTTGTTTCGTAGGGCTCTTCGAACTGGAAGCGCCAGTGATTGGGTATCACGTGAAAGGCGTCTTATAAATCTGTAAATACAATACATCACAATACAATACATCCAAAATAGGCCAACTTTGTATACCTGATATATAATTTTTAGCCTATATATTGCGTTTTGTCTTATGTGCATGTCCAGACGAAACTGTTGCCTTATTCAGAACATTCTATCATCTGATTTACTGTTTATAACACAATAAAGCCAGCTCCATTAGTTACCATGACAAAAATGTGTGCATTGTTTCATCACGTGATCCCACAGCCTCTGTACTCCGGCTGGAAATCTCCCACGTCTGACCCGAAACCCCGGAATATATTGCGGAAGCCGGAAAATAAACGAAGCGGCCCTTGCAAGGAAGTCATGCGGTCTATCAGCTCGCTTTCTATTAACCTTTGTGACTGAACTTCTGCCTCTATTATCGAACCTTTTATGTCGACCGAAGGAAAGTTAGTGTTTCCCAACATGCATCTGATCTCCAGAACAGTCCGCCGTGCACGCATGCACACTGCTCAGTGGTTTCGGGATTGTCATTAACTGCCGCTGTCTTGATGGTAATCTAATCTAATCTGATGACTTCTGTAGCACCTTTTTCGTGCTGCACAGGGCTCAGATGGTAAAACCACAGTATGAAGTCGGAACCTCTGGAGAAATCTAGTAGATTGCCAAGATCTGGCCTTCTCTGATAGGTCAAATAATACAATGCGTCGTATTATATTGAATGCGAAACGAAGCGGTATAATGCACTACACTACACACCCGCACTCACGCGCACATCCGCACCGACACACACCGACACCCACCCACCAACCCACACACAGACACACACATTTATGTATAAAATTGTATAATAGCGTTTTTGTTTTTGTTTTACGCAAAATACACTTTGAAGCAATTGAGATGTAAATGATTATTACAACACACAAGATGATAGGCCTATAGCCCATAACAGTAGGCAATGTGAAGTTCGTTACAATGCAATACCAAGTTGTAATTAGAAACTTTTATCACGCTGGTGTTTAATGCACAATGTATCAACCGATGGCTACTATAGTAGACTATAGAAGTGTACGGTGATGTATAGTATAGTGTTTTACTCAGCAAATCTTAACCACACTTTCCTCTATTCCCTTTATTATCCTTCTTTTATTCTCATATTCATCTTCCTCGTTCTTCTTCTACTTGTCCTCATCCTATACTCGCCTTCCTCCATCTCTTATTCTTCCTACTTCTCAGTCGTCCTCTTCTTTTCTTCTTAGTCATCGTCCTCATCATCCTCCGTCCACTCAGCTGCTGCAACAGGTGTCCACAACTCGCTGAATACTGGACGCCGACTCAAGGAGTGGCAGCAGCAACGAGCTATTCGAATTTTCGCTCGCAACAGAAGAGGAATCTCTGGGTTGAAGTTCAGAATGCATGAACGATAATCATTTGACAATCGCGAGTCACAAATATAATATTATGCATAAATTACATTTATATAGTTTGTTAGTGGCTAAAATGTCATATCTACTAAAAGTGTATTCATATATTACACCATGATATGATCAGATATCAGTTAGGTTGGCGTAGCGCGTGCAAGAGTGTCTAATATGGAAGCGCTATATAAATGTCCATTTGTGTGTTTGTGCTTTATGGATGTGCATAAGGAATGAATCTGTCTGTGTTTTGGACATGACACTCTGAACCGTGTTGTTCCAGTTTATCAGATTCGAATCTGTTAATAGCATTCTGCTGTTTGGGAGGAGAGGAGCTCGAACAGCGCTGCAAACCGTTTCTATATATAAGAGGTCGTTGCTGCAAAAACAAGTCATACACGCTCCGTTGAACAGTGCTCTTAAAACACTGCGTATCTTCTCTCTTCTTCCTTCTCCTCTTCCTCCCCTCTCCCCTCTCTGTCTCTCTCTGTCTCTGTCTCTGTCTGCCTCTCTGTCTCTGTCTCTATGTCTCTGTCTTTCTCTGTGTCTGTCTCTATTTTTTTTCTCTCTCCTTATCGTTTCTCAGCAACTCAGTTTCTTTCACCTCTTCCTCAGTTTATTGCTTTCTCGTTTTCCCGCCGTTCTTTGACCCGTGTGCATGACCTTATGGCACCCTAACCCAGATGACCTTCCTTTGCCATGGCTCATCAATTGCAAAGGGAGGCTCTTTGTGGCAACTAGATCATCGATGCCCGATATAGTGTCAAGATATAAGAAACCCTGCAAGTTTGACAACATTCTACATGACACAAACAAAAAATATATACAGTATATATATATATACTATATGGCCTACGAGATACGCAGTTTATATATGTACATATATAATTTATATATATAAAAATAGGTACAGTATATATATACTGCACGCATATGTGCACACATGCGCACATGCATAGATACATACATACATACATTCAATTCAATTCAATTTATTGTTCTCAACGATAAGATAAGAGACAACACAACAAACATAAACGATTAAACACAACTCTAGCATAGTTAAAAGGTACAACATGTTTGAGTAATGAAGAAGATAAATGATCAAAGAAGAATATAACCAATTAAACAGTAGTATAGGTCAACATGAGTTACAAGAAAATACTAACAAAGTAAAGTGATGTGGGAGCAATAGGCACCCCAAAGGGACAAGTCCCGCTAACAGGCCTAAGATGATACAGCAGAATAATTAAAAGATGACGGAGGTTATACATAATCAGAATAAGGGGAACACTGACTTGTGTAATACATACATACATACATACACTCAGGCATGCATATATATATATATTGTGATGCGATTAGGCTTATATAGTGCTTCATAGTTTTTGTCCAGTTCATCTGGGGGTGCACGATAGTCTTGTGGTTAGTGTTATGGATGTCAACCGAGGGGTGGGGCGTTCGAATCCTCGCCAGGGCAGCTGTAATGAATACAATGACCGAACACTGTCGGTGGGAAGGTGAGACGGCGAGGGGAAGACTGGTCGACTGCCCTCGTATGCCGAGGCCCAGTAAAATGAAATATCTAACACTTCATACCCATGGACGCCCCATGGCTATCTTAGGGAACAGGTATTCTACTAAGTTATCTTATGTTCCAGTTCTTCCAATAGGGCTGCACGCAGCAGTTAACTTAACATTTCAGGCTAGAGTACACTTTAGTGCAAATGAACTTAATTTAATCTAATCTAATCTAATCTATTGACTGCTATAGCGCCGTTACAATAATGCTAAAGGCATCGACATAGATCAAAATGGCAATCTATGACAGATTATGGCCAGGATGTAATGCTGATTGTTTCATTCGATAGATGACAACACTATACGCAAACGCTTGGGTCAACACGCGGAGGAAGTGTGTTGCGTTTCAATTTCTGTTAAATCTTATTAACGCATTTTAAAATTGATTTAATCTTAAGTTAATAATTCCTATACATTCATTTTATTGTCTCCGGGCATTGTTTTAAGAGCCTGAGCGATAATATGGGCTATCACGGGAAAATGAGCGCTAATAATAATGAAATAATATCAGTGTATTTATATAAATGTATTAGGATGTCAAATTCTGATACCCCGCTTTCTAGACCAAAGTTGCGCCCTTGCTTCTATCCAAAGGTCACTGCGTCCACTGTTACCAGTCGCCAATGAAGGCAATAAAGTTTTCTCCTATTTTTGTCCACTAACAAACCATATTTGTCCGTGTATTCTGACAGCTACAAGTTGAAAATAAGATAATTAGAATAGTGGTGTTGTAAGTTACGGCAGCTTAAATGAGGTGATGAATGAGCGAATGAGGTGATAAACATAATCCAGTCACTATTAAAGTGCTATTAACTAACATTGTATTGTTATAAATCCTCGAAAATATCAACTTGACAGTATGATAATAATAATAATGAAAGTTTCCAGTTGTGTAATACAATAAGGTCCACTGTATGTCTTTGAATGTGCTTATAGACTGGGGGGTAGGGGGGTAGGAAGCATATCTGTTATATAATATAGGGGTGGGGGGTCACAGCTGCTGTTATGTAACGTTATTAGGGGTGGGGGTAGGCAAAAAATTGAGATTTTTGCGTTATATAATATGTGAACGGCCCCTTAAATGCTAAAGGCATCGACATAGATCAAAAGTTCAATCTATGACAGATTATGGCAAGGAAGTAATGCTGATTGTTTCATTCGATAGATGACAACACTATACGCAAACGCTTGGGTCAACACGCGGAGGAAGTGTGTTGCGTTTCAATTTCTGTTAAATCTTATTAACGCATTTTAAAATTGATTTATCTTAAGTTAATAATTCCTATACATTCATTTTATTGTCTCCGGGCATTGTTTTAAGAGCCTGAGAGATAATAACTATCACGGGAAAATGAAAAATAATAATAATGAAATAATATCAGTGTATTTATATCAATGTATTAGGATGTCAAAATTGATACCCCGCTTTCTAGACCAAAGTTGCGCCCTTGCTTCTATCCAAAGGTCACTGCGTCCACTGTTACCAGTCGCCAATGAAGGCAATAAAGTTTTCTCCTATTTTTGTCCACTAACAAACCATATTTGTCCGTGTATTTCAACATTTTCCGTAGTTTCACGTAGATTTTCTTCACAGCTTCACACCTCGAATCCCACCGAACTGTAAGTAGGGTACTATAACTAGGGAAGAGATGAAACAATACTCTCCTCCAATTAAACAATTTGTTCATGGATATATTTCGCTATTGCTCTTCTTCACACTAGATTGCACTGTTCCATTGAAGGTACAGTTTGCCCATGTATTTTTCTCCTGCCTAATACGTTGATTCCCACTTAACTCCACAGTATAGACCGCATTATGCCTCTGTTAGTATCTTTGATTCAACCGCAAATCAACGCCACATCAATAACTCTTTGGTCGACCTTCCTTAAGCACAGGCGATCCACATGATGCTCTCCACTAGGTATTGAGCCCCTGACGGAGGATCTGCCCAGAAGAAACCATTGGTACCGACGCCGTTCAGAACGACTTGAGTGGCATTACAGGGGTACCACCAACCACCCTTTAGATCCGACGCATAATTCGGTTGTTCTGATCCTTTGCGCTGAATCTGCAGATACGGTTCGACTGACCAAAGCTATCGGAAACGTTTCCGTCGAACCCAGATGTGGTGTAATTGTATATCATCGCTTTCGTTGCCTACGACAAAAGATGTGTAGATGGCATAGAGCCAAAATGCCGTAATGGGTAGCATGTCGATGCAGAGTTGGCAAGTTGTACCGTTGTTTGTCATTCCATGGAGGATCTCGTTTCCAATCCAGTAACCACCTGCCTGGTCATTGAATCCGTACTTGTAGGCCGACCATGACTGGTCCAATCCGTTTCCGGTATTCTGCTGGATCAGACGCCAAGGCACTGTACCTTCTAAAGAAGAGAATTTGCGCTGTATTAGCTGAAAATTAGTGCTGTACAAGCAGAGAATTTGTGTCCTAGAAGCAGAGTATTTCTTTGTTTGCCTCAATCGAAATTTAACAGTTATAATGCGAAATGTCCGAAATCTGTTCGTTGTCGATGGAAGATTAAAATCTCTATTGCCCAGAAAATGAGTGTTATGTCAATTTGTTCTATGGCGACATCAACCGAAGACTGGTGAAGATTGTTTAGCATGCTGTTGTGGCACCTACCGAACAAACCATGACTTGGCATTGGCGACAAACAAATGAAAACCTCTGTAATACGATGTTGGTAATTGGGACATAATTATTGTCAGCTGTTGTTGGTAATTGTTAGTATTGGTTAATAGTTGTTAGATGTTGGCAAGTTCAAAGCGTGCGTTTGTACAGAACATTTCTACGATATCACACTGTATTGGTACTTGCCAATAAACTTGCAGTAGAAACCTGTCGGGGGTGGAAATGGCGGAGGTGCAAATCAGGCAGATCCGATGCGGTTGTTGTAGTTTGAATCAACGGATCATTTGATCCGGTTGAGCTGATGTCTGTGGCAGTTGCTGCTGCTGCTGATGATGAAGACACGACGTGCCTATCGGTTGTTGATGGGGCTGCAGGTGCTTTGTGTGTAGAGATGATGTCAGGGATATCCGAGGTTGGTGATGCTGACGATGCTGTTGATGATGGTACGTTAACCGACTGAGCTGTACTGGTAGGTTCGCTAGCTGGATAAGCTGCACCGTAAAAACAACGACGCAGTAAGTATTCAATATAGACTATGAGCTTATCAGGTTGCCATAATTATGTCATACTACAAAATCTGTAACTATCAGTGAACCTACCGTATTTCACTATTGTTATTATTATTATTATTATTATTATTATTATTATTATTATTATTATTATTATTATTATTATTATTATTATTATTATTATTACAAATTATTATTATTATTATTATTATTATTATTATTATTATTATTATTATTATTATTATTATTATTATTATTATTAGTAGTAGTAGTAGTAGTAGTAGTATTATTATTATTGGTGGTAGTAGTAGTAGTAGTCGTCGTAGTAGTAGTTGTAGTAGTAGTAGCAGCAGCAGCAGCAGCAGCAGCAGCAGCTGTAGCAGTAGCAGTAGCAGTAGCAGTAGTATAAACATTTTTAACGCGCGCAAAGTCGCACAGCAGTTCGAATCGTAGGCGCGGTTAGTCAGTCGCTAGGGCAAGAGTAGTTTGATATCCATATGTGTAAAGGTCAGTAGTCTAAGTACTGAGTTTTGAGTTGTTTCTTGAAAGAAGAAACGGAATTCGAGCAACGGATAAGCATTGGAAGTCGATTCCATTCCCTGGGGCAGCAACGCACCAGAGTCCATGACAGTACTAAATCCAGGCTCAACCAAAAGACCCATTATAGAAGATCTCAGACTGCGGAACGGAACGGTGCATATTTTAACTGTTTAAGTCCCATCACTACTCATATTTGTCCCCTAAAGGTTTTTGTCCCACCACTGTCCCACCACTCATTTTGTGGGATTTTAATGTTAGTTGTGATTTTAAAATATTTAATGTGGAATCTAAGTAGGCCTATATCGAAATTTACGTCATGGAGATAATTGCTGCATCAATTAATTACTTAGCTGAGCGTTTAGAGCAAGATCATGCTGGCTAGATTCAAAGGCATACTACAGGCTAAGTGATGATACGAAATAATGAAACAGGGAACTCGTTGGTTCAACAGCTGTTCCCTGGTGAACAAAACAAGTGTACAGATTATGTGTGTGAGTGTTGGGATCTGGTTTTCAAATAGTCCACATCTACCTGAAGGGAGTGATACTGGTTGTGTATAATTGTCAACTGGATTTCGTCAATTATTACTTGTAACTACAGGTTGTTTACAGAAAGTTCAAGCTGCAATAATGTCACTGTCACCGCAATCTATGCAGGTGGCGCGTATAATTTCACACTGCAACGATATTCGCTGACCACATCACTTATCCATGACCATCGACACTGTAAATGATCGTCTGGCTATTTCACTCAATGGTGTAGGCCCTACGTAGGCTACAGCCAATTTCGATGCAAGACCATGTGTTGCACATTTTCTATCAACTCCTAGACGCCATGCGGTGCCGGATCCAGAAACATACCAAATGACTACATTAGAATTTAGATAATTAAATTTCAGTGAATAACTAGCTTCACTGTTCTAGTCTGAAGAAGAAAACAATTGAAGAATATCAGTATCTGTAAATTTCAGTGACTAACTAATGGTGCTGCTCTAGTCTGAACGAAACAAATGTAAGCCTATAATTTCCATTAACCAATGGTTTCTCTTTTCTGTCAAATTATGAAAAGTCACAGTTTTTACTTTCACGAGGTTTTTTTCCCGCCACTTGAATTTCACTAAAATATGTACGGAGAAACTAGTAGTTGAAGGTAGGCAGGAGTGCTAGTTGTGAAGATTTTTTAGGTCAGAAGAGAGGCCAGTTTAAATCTTATTCTGAATTCAACAGGAATCCAATGCAGATGACCCAGCAGAGTTAGAGATTGTGAACGAGAAGATGCACGCAGCAACTCGTGAGCCAGAGAATTTTGGATGGGCCGACCAAAGCTTCTTTCCCCCCCTTACGTAGTAGGCCCTGGACACAAGTATCTCGTATGTGACATTCAATGCGAGAAATCCTGAGAGTTTCATCAACGCTCTGAGTGGTTTGACAAAGCTTTGGTCGGCCCATCTCTTCAACTTACATTCAGAAGGTTTAGCTTCATCATCTTCGACATCGCGATCGTCCTCTCCATCGTCACTCTTATGAGTAATGATAATTATTCTGTGCCTACGTCTTCTGCATCGAATTCGAACATAATAAATTATAGTAACGGGCATTAGATCATCAATCGTAAACTCGGAATCGTAAATTCGGAATTTCTACAGCGCCCACGAAGTCGCGGGAACCAGCTTATTAACGCGGATTAGCGTATGCAGTTTTCGAAAGACTGGTCTGAAGTCTGTCAAATCACTTGCCACACTGGTTGCATCCAGCTCATACAAATTGCTTAGGTTTTCAATAGTTGCATGTTCACTGTCTATAGGTGGTCAGACAACAGGAATCGAGGTGTAAAGAACGGCATTTCATGCACAACAGCAACATTCAACATGCTAACAAAGTCGAGTGACTTAATCGGACGGTGTCATCGGTTCACACTAATTTATACAAGAAAATGGACTCTGTAACTGGCAGAAAGTGTGATAAAAATGTAAAAGAAACACTTTCCCTCGGTTTTTTTACTGGGCTTAACTTGCGCCCGTCCTGAATATTGTATGTATAAAGCCCCTGCGTGATATTTTCTCATACGTAAGCTGATATACTGTAGTCACATTTGCATATGGGCTTATTACTGGCTTATACGTGAACAGCATTTTGCTAGCAATAAAGTTAAAAATATTCTTCAAACTGTTATCGTAATATAATCTTATATAATATTTCATTTAGCCTGTCTGGTAACTTTCTTAGTTGGCTGGGTTCATTCCTCAGTGATCGCTCTTTCTGTGTGGTCCATGGGTCCTCCAGGTCCTCATGGGTCCCTGCCCCTTACGACCTTCCGCAGGGCTCGGTGCTGGGTCCCCTTCTTTACATCATTTACACCTCTGAAATTGGTTCCCTACTTACTGCTTCTGCTGTGCTAGGTCACCTGTACGCTGATGACGTTCAGGCCTACCTGCACTGCCTTGCTACTAATGCCACTGCTGCTGTTCGAGCAATGAGCCTGGCTTTGAGTACTCTGGAGGCCTGGATGTCAACGAACCGCCTGCGCCTCAATCCATCCAAAACTCAATTTATCTGGCTGGGCACTCGGCAGCATCTTGCGAAGCTAGACCTCTCCTCCATTGCTGCAGACTTCCCTCAATTTGTCTTTTCCTCTGTTGTCCGTGACCTTGGAGTTACACTGGACCAAGAGTTAACCTTTGCCCCTCATATAAACCGCCTCTGCCGTGATTATTCTTACTATCAGTTACGCCAGTTCCGCACTGTTGCTCGCTCACTTACTTCAGACTCCACCGCTACACTCATCCACTCTTTTATCACAGTTCGACTTGATTACTGTTGTTCACTCTATGTTGGTCTCCCAGCTTGTCGGTTGGGGTGCCTGAACCGGGTCCTGCGCTCTGCCGCACGCCTTTGCAGACGTATTCCAAAATTTGGCCACGTCTCAGGTTATATGCTGGATGTGCTTCATTGGCTCCCCCCTACTGCAGCGGAACTCGTATCGGATCATCGCTTTGGTCTGGCGATCCTTGCTCGGCCTAGCCCCTGCCTATCTACGCGACCTCTGCTGCCCTACCATGGGTGCTCCGGGTCGTCGCTCTCTCCGCTCTACTGAGCGGGGCGTGCTCATGGTCCCTTTGCCCGCACAGCTACTAAGCAGAATCGAGCCTTCTCAGTGGTTGGCCCATCCTCTGGAACGGGCTCCCTTTGATGCTGCACTTGCATCCCAGAATCCACTCTGAATCTTTCTATACTTGCCTCAAAACTGTCCTTTTCAGCCGTGCTGGGGTCGGGAGCGCTCCTGAGTAGTAACCTTGAAGGGGCGCTATATAAAACTTCGTAATGAATGAATGAATGAATAATCTAATATAATTAAAGCATTTTCATACATTCTTTACAACAATTGTTAAGCCCTACTCTAAAATTTCAAAGCAATTGTAGAGTTGAAAGTATGTCATTCAAGCGCTCAATTATTGTCCCGCATGCCAAACTGTCTTGCGCCGAACTGTCTGGTCACCATTGCCTATAGGTCGGATTAGGTCCCCACTGCATTTGAAGGTAACATTGGCCCATGTCTTTCGCTTCTGTCCAACTGGTCTTTCCCATAAGAAACGCCGTGTTCCTGCCCCTCAGTTAAACGCTCGAAATAGTCGAAAAACAAATGTGCATGTATCAAGTATCTTGCAGTCAGATCAAGGTCCAGTCAGTATCCATGATTCAACCACAAATCACCGCATCGTGAATGACTGGAATGGCGACCTTCCTTAGGGGCAGGCAATCCACATGTAGCTCTTCTGTAGGAATCGACTCGTCGGAGGATCTGCCCAGAAGAATCCAGTGGTACCTTTGCCATTCAGTACGACCTGAGTGGCACTGCAGGGGTACCACCAGCCACCCCCTAGATTCGACGCAAAATTCGGACAGCCAGGCTGGTTGTTCTGATCATTCGCGTTGAATTTGCAGATTCTGCTCGAAATACTGAAGCTGTCGAAAACGCTTCCAGCGGACCAAATTGCGGTGTAATTGTATCCATCGTTTTCGTTTCCTACGACAAAAGAACTGTAGAAGGCATAATACCACGTTCCGAATCCTACCGTTTCTTGCATGTCGAAGCAGAGTCGGCAAGTTGTACCGTTGTTTGTCATTCTATAGAGGTTCTCGTTTCCAATCCAGTAACCACCTGCCTGGTCATTGAATCCGTACTTGTAGGCCGACCATGACTGGTTCAGTCCGCTTCCGGTGTTCTGCTGCAGCAGACGTCGAGATGCTGGAGCTGTCAAAGGAAGAGAATTTGCGTTGTTACTATTGCAGAATTTGTGTTCTATGTGCAGGGAATTAGAGTTGCAATAACAGAGAAATTACGACGTATAGTCCCATCCACGGGTAATGATTGTAATGCGAAATGCTCTAACTACCACAGGAAAATAAAGAACTCCAGAGCCTGGAAATTCAGTATTCTGGAACTTTTTGTGCTATGACGACATCTTCATGATATTGATGGAAATCTTTAAGCATGTGGTAGCGACACTTTAAGAAGAAACCATGACTTGGCGTTAGCGACAAATAAACGAGAACTTCTGTGATATTTTGTTGGTAAATAAGACATTATACGTGAGTGTTCAACGTTGCTAGCTGTTGATAGTATGGACTGTATGGTTAGTAAGAGTTTGCAGTTGTCAGTTATTGTCAGTTGTTTAGAACTTGCTAATTAATTGTGAACGCAATATTACACTGATTAGTCGGAAATTAAAAACGCATATGTATTGGAAATTTCTATGACTTCATATGGAATTGGTACTTGCTCATTTTTGTGTCGCAGTCACCCGTTCCCGCGGGTGGAGGAGCTGGGGTCGGTGCAATCGTTAGAGGTTGAGCCGGTGTGGATGTCGTTGTTGCTGCTTTTGTTGTTGTTGAAGTTGTTGTAGTTTGAACAATCTGGCCACCCGATACGGTTGTGGTGAGAACTGGAGCTGGTGTTGCTGCTGCTGGCGACACGATGCGCGTGTCGGTTGTTGATGGGGCTGCAGGTGGTTGCTGTGTAGAAATGATGCCAGGGATAGCTGAGGTCGGTGCTGCTGAGATGGTGTTGGCTGCAACGGCTTGCTGGGTAGAAATGATGTCCGAAATGATCTGGGTGGTTGCAGTTGACGCTGCCAGTGGAGGTTCGGTGGTTGAGATGGTGTTGGCTACAGCTGCTTGCTGTGTAGAGATGGTATCAGGAATATTGGCCGTCTGTGTTGCTGACGCTGCCACTGGAGGTCCGGCCGTTGAGATGGTGTTGGCTGCGGAGGCTGCGATTGCTGAAGCTGCTGTGGAATCAGCAGCTGAAGCTACAATGCCGTTTGCTGATGATGATGGTACGTCCACCGACTGAGATGTACTGGTAGGTACGTTAGCTGGATAAACTGTATCATCAAAAACGATACGTCAACTATTCAATAGGCAATAAATACACTGAAATCGATTTGCTGTATGTCGCCTCAATGTGTACACGACCAATTGGTACATGCGCAGACGAATCTAGTACGAATCTTCATTTTACTTCATACACATTTAATTTGAATAAGTATCAGTTAAAATTACTGAAAAGTCCAACTCTTTCTCTAAGCACTGACGCACATATAGGGGGTCAGAGGTCAATACCCCTGGGATTGACTACTCGGGATACATCTACAGGGTGGGCCATTAAAAATGAGAACATCGCGTTTTATCTGAATTATTTATTTAATTAATATCTTTTTTCTTTTCAAAATGCAAGTAATTTGTTGCTAAATGTTATATTGTATGTGTCCGCCTCGGTTTTCAACAATTTCTCCTAAACGTCTGTGCCATGCGATCGTTATAATGATGCTCCTGTCTATAAATCTCTAGGACATATTTCGCCACTCCTCAACAATGGCCAACTTCAGTTATTCTATTATTGCAAATTTACGATAAAGGTAGATTTTTGTTTAAGGGCACCGCAAGCAGCATAGTCTACCGGGTTTAGGTCTGGGCTATTTGGAGGCCACATGCCTGGTTCGATGAAGGTGACATTCTCCTGATGAAGGCAGTTGATAGTGCTCCTTCCTGTGTGTGAAGGAACTCCGCCCAGCTGCAACGTCCAATTATGACGATTACATCTTGCTCAGGAAGTAAACCTCTTTCTGGAACATGATCACAATAGTATTTACTGTTTCCTCTGACTTCGGATCCAACAAACACTACACTGGTTTTCCCCATCTGAGACACACCGACCGAAACCAAAGATCTTGGAGTCGTCGACTGCCGAAACCATGATGCTGCGACTGAAATGTCCACGTTCGCATACGAGTCTTGTTGCTGGAATTTACTTTTCTTTCTTACATCAGAATCACTTTGACAGTTAACTGGTGTGGCAACTGTAATTATCTTTTCATCTGTGAACCGAATACTTTGTATTCTTCTCTCGTTAGGAAACATTTAATATAGCTGCAGATTTCGTTGCAGGTGTTTTAATTTACAGCCTTTGTTGCCACTTACCCCATCACACGATTGTATGCTTCAAGTTGTAAATCTTTCTTCACAATACGTCGAACTGGCTTGATTTGGTAAGTAAGTACATCACAAAATAATTTACGTGTTTAAGGCTTACTCAAAACACAATCCAATATTCTTTTAAACACGATTGAACGCGATGTTCTCATGTTTAATGGCCCACCCGGTATATATGCCACGAACAGGACACGAATGTTCCATTAGCATTTGTTGTCATTCTGTTCTTGAATGTCTCTTCAGCGCAGAGCATATTTTAACTGTATAACTACTGGGACAAATGTCCCAGTAGTTTTAGGATTTGCCCAGTAGTTTTAAGATTTGTCCCAGTAGTTTTGGTGAATTTTCCCCGGTAATACTCTACTTTTAATGTTAGTTTCCAAAAACATTGAAATTAGTGTCGCAGACTTTGTCCCAGGAGTCCAAATCCGTTAAAATATGCACTGCTGCAGCGTGCACATTTGCGGATGATTCATGTGTGCGCACTTAGGCGACTAAACCGAATTACGACGACTACAACAATTTATGATTTCGACAGTAACGACGAGCCATAGTGTACTTGCCGAAGCGTATGTAATGTAATGTAGGCCTAAATCTTCAACAATTTCTCAGCGACCACAAAAGCCCCGTCAGGGAGACCAGCTTTCAACGGCGCTATATCAAATCAAGTCCGCAATAGTCAAACAATCAGTGTCTATTAGAAATGTAGTCATGGGGCCGAGTCTCGAACTGAACAGACCTCCTACCTCTTGTTACATGTTTATTAAACGAATTGCTCCTAAGGCTTATGGGTACATGGTGGATTCTAATTGGCTCCTACTTTTGACTCCTTTGACAATGATCTTCCTTCAATTAGTGGGAATGTCGGGTCATAGCTATGGCAGAGGTTTGCCTGGCTCCATTATTGAACTCTGGTGACTTCAATGAATCGGAAACTACATCTTGAAAAGGACGTGCTTTAACAATGGCGACTAGACTATGTAGTTCGCCTGTCGCGAGGTGTGGTCCGTCACTCAGCAAGTTCGCAATTGTTGCATCTTCGAGGTGGTATACATAATACAGCTCAAAGAGACGTGGGCAAAAAACATGATGCTGGTCATATCTCCATCGCATCGGTCTTTCTATTCGCAACAGATGGCACTCTGATGGCACTCAACTACTCTTTGTACTCTTTCCTGTTCAACCATTAGTAACGTCTGGTATGCAATTCAGTGGAATAACCTATGAGATCTTAGCCGTGCTCCTACTTGCTTACTTACACACTTGAACGGTGTGATATATTTATAAAGTCCGGAACTACCAATGAAACTACCTGAATGTACCACTAAGTATATATCGTAGGCCTACATAGATAATTAGCAATGCACGGTTGGCCGTTGGATGACCAGGATGAGCGTTTGCCCAGTGACCCAGAGTGAGCGGGTTCAAGTCTTCATTGGGACGATCACGAACAAGCCCCTACGTATTCTCGTGCAGTTGCATAGCGTCATCGATTCGTGTTTTTAATGACATCTGCGCTATATAAATACAAGGAATACAATGTATAGAATTATCGATCGAAATCATGGGCGCCATTAGCACTCCTTTCTTTCGTTCGTTCGTTACTACGTTTGATCATCCATGCGTTTCTTCCTCCCTTCCTTCTTTCGTTCCTTCTTTCCTTCCATTCTTTCTTCCTTCCTTCGTTCCTTCGTTCTTTCGTTTCTTCCTATCATCCATTCTTCCTCCCTTCCTTAATTCGTTCCTTCGTTCATTCATTCATTTGAAACGTTTTATGACTGTTCAGGGTCAATATATCTTATTATGAGGCGCAGATCAATGAATGTTCAGCCATGCATTGGACCTATTAGCATTTATGGTAAATGACACAGGTCTGATGTTGAGGACTCACCCTGCACTTCTGCACCAGGTCCCTGAAGAAAAAATAAAACAACAATGATTAATTAATTAACCTTTAGAATGGGTGACATCTTGCTAAATAAAACTACAATAATTAACCTTTAGAACGTGTTAGATCGTTCTGCTCACATAAAATCACTCGAGCTGTTTGAGAGTTTATTCTGAAGGCGCTACATGAATGTTCAGATCCGCACAACTTAAAACGCATTCGGTGTGTTCTGTTGGTTACCGGCCCGCTATTCCGAGAGTCCACTGTTCCGGGAGTCCGCTATTCCGGGCTATTCCGGGAGTCCGCTATTCCGGGAGTCCGCTATTCCGGGGATCTACCTGACTCCGCGTCGTGAGGATCGGTTAGGGTCAGGATTAGGGTTAGTGTCGTAATTAGAAAACATCGTACCTTTCGCGCAGCATGCCAGCCACATTAGTCCGGAATAGAGGACCCCCGGAATAGAGGAACCCGGAATAGCGGACCCCGGAATAGAGGACCCCGAATAGCGGACCCCGGAATAGCGGACCGGAACCGTTCTGTTGCAGGATGGTGTGCTTCCTATTTTATCAAATGCAGTTAGATGCTGTTATGTTTAACTCTTGGATTTTAGCCTAAGCTATAGTAAGGTCCGAGATAAGATCAGGGGCGATTATAGATAAGGCTAGGACAAGTGAAGTCAAAGCAGGAAGGCAATGATAACGTACGGTAAGACGAGGCAGGTCAATATAAGCTCAGGACAAGTAAAGTCATGTCATATACGGTAAGATAAACTACGGCAAGGTAGGGTAAGATAGCCACGCCAGGAAAGATATATAAAGTCAACTTCAGACAACTCGGGTCAGATAAGGAATGGTAAAGCTAGACTGGGTCAGACAGATTGTCTCGTTTACTGGTCCATCCATCATCCTGGAACAGTCTCTACTCTCTAGTTCCAGTGATGGGCACTAAACTAATTTTTTTAGTTAAACTTCAACTACTTTTCAACTAAAATAAAAAGTGTAACTAAAGTTGGCAACTGATTTTGTATATAAGTTAACTAAACTAAAAATAGCTAGTTAAACTTCTTCCAACTTTTTAACGAACTGTTTCACAAACATTTTCACAATAACAGAGGTTAAGTTAACTATAGCCTAATAATTATTATGCAGAGCGTAAATGACATTTTCACTTTCAAGCTATGTAATGTGTACTAGACTAATTATAGTCCTACTACAGTTCTACCAGAAAATAATGAAGACAGTTGTTAATGCAAACGATGATGCATTATGCAATGCAATGCAGTTCACTTGATTTGAGCAATAAAACCAGTTAATCATGGCAATCATTGCAGAAGATAGTTCAGTAGTTGCTGATTCTGTTAGTTAAACTTTTCAGTTAGTAACTAAACAATAGGCCATATTAATAAAACTTTGGTTTTAACTAAACTATTTTTTTCCAGTAAAACTTCATCCTTAGCCAAAAAAATTAAGTTTAACTAAAAGTTTTCAACTTTTTAGTTAACTTTTGCCCATCACTGTCTAATTCAGTCAGGTGTGGTAAAGAAATGAACTGACCAGATGATTTGATCGAAAATGCTTGGTTTAACTTACGATGACTCCATAGGTAACGCAGCCATCTTCGACGGCATAATTTGTTGGCGCAAAGAAGAAAATGTCGCATTTGTTGATCGTTTCGAAGTAGCTGAAGGAGTGGCACGTGGACGACGATGACGTAATGCACTCTATGCCACACCAGATGGCGCTGATCGTGGACTTCACCGCAGACGGTTGATCGATGGCACACAGTGGTACACTGTCACCATCTCTACGAACCATCGAAAAAGCACTCCCTACCATCGCCTCTGTGGATGCCAGGACAGAGTAAGTTACGAAGTACAAAGCTATCAAGAACATCATTTCCCTTTCTCGTCGATTTCTGACGGAGGTTCAAGATGCCTCTAAGTAGGCTCCTTGAAGAGTTGCTATATAAATTATCGGAATGTCAATGTTAGTCTGTATGCTTACGCTACAAACTCTCGCAATGCCTTCTATAGTTCGTTTGACAATTACTGTAGGCCTACATCAGTTCTGTCGACTTCAGACTGTGGTAAATGCGACAAAGGATTCGAATGATGTTGTAGTCGTGTTCTTTTGGAATCAGTTAGGCCTATGGAAACGCTCGCTTGTTTGTCGAGAATTCTGGTACCAATTGATTCTGAGAACAAAACAGAGCGGCATTCGATATTAATCACCTACATTCACAGTGGTCTTCAATAGGCTGGTGAGCGACAACTGCTTAGATGAAACGAACAAAACTGACACCTGCAGGGCCGGCGCTAGCCCAAATGGCGCTCCATGCAAAGCATACAATTGACGCCCTCTGATCCCCACTCCACGGTCCGCCCAACGCCACAACCCAATGATGAATCAGCCAGAACACTCGAGTTATTTGCTATTTTTCTTTTTATTAGTACACTCAACCCTGGATAATTTGAATTTTGGGTGACTGGTTAAAGCAAAACACTTTGAATTACCGAAAAATTCGAATTACCGAAAAAAGACAAAAAAATATTTTAAAAGAATTATTTTGTTAAAGTGATCAGAAATCGTTTTCTGCTTGTAGTTTTTCTCCATCAGGTTTCAGTTTATCAAAACACAGTAAAGCTGAGAGCAATTTAAGCAAATAGGCCTACTTGCAACGTTAGTATAAATTATCGCAAACAACTAGCTGATGCCTAGATGCTAACACAAACAGATAAAGCAGTTTCAATTTTGTTGAAATAGTTGGAAAGCAATCCTATTTGCGTTTTCTGATACAAACTTTTGTTTCTTGTTTTTTCTTACAATTTTAAGCACCCGATAACTTCTGACGCTTCATAGGGTTTTACGTTATTTTTAAATTTAGAATTAAAATGTTTGAGATCAAAACTATAAATTGATTTAGATATATTTTAGAAAGCTGTTATTAAAATGTAAATGTACAGTTTTTTACAGATAATTAACTAATAGGGCCTCTAACTGCGATGTCTGGTAGGCAGTCAACAAATAAAGATATATGCCTACACAGATTAAATATGCTACAATATTCCTTCAATTGTTGGCATTTTCCGTCGAAAGATGTCAATATGTCATCATCGGGTTTAAGGACCGTCAGGACTAAACTATAGAGTACACACTCGTGAAATAATTGAATTTTCATAGTTAAAATAAAATTTGTGCGGTGTTGATATTGTGTTACTTGAAACGGTGCAGTGAAATCAATAATTATTTTTAATTTGTTCCATAAACAAAAGTTTTGGATTAAAATGAAAATAATCATTGTAACTGATAAAATGGCTAAAAAGTGAAAAACATAAAACTGCTAAAACATATTTTTTAACGGCGCCACCTAGATTCTGGCGCCCCAGCAGTCACGTAGAGAAACTTAAATTCAAGAGGAGGCAACTTCACAGACCATTGGCAAAATCCTGGTCATTGGGTCATTGGTCAATAGAAGTTCCATATAAAAAGCAAGAGGAGGCAACTGCCTCCTCGTGCCTCAATGTAGCTACCCCTATGCGCCCCAGGCAACTGCCTGCTCTGCCTGTGCCTAAGGCCGGCCCTGACTGACACCTGCTAATTCACAATAAGTTTGTTCATTTGTTTCGATCGTTAAACAACAACGCTCATTAGGCGTGAGAGTATTTGTCGCGGGTTTGTTTTTTGTGTGTGGTTGAAGCGTAACTGGATACATGATGGTACAACAGTCCTTCAGAACAATACCGTAACGGTGTTTAGCTATAGCAGCCATTGAGAAGCCGATGATCTATAATCATAATCATAACCACAAATCTATAGTTTCAATGACGCGTGGCCGTTCGCGGAATTTCGTCAACAACTACCAATTATTCTTGCGAAACAATGCGTTAGCTGTCTAGCTAAATTTATGAGAAACAGATGACTGCGTGTTCGTTTGAAAAGAGTTGATGCAATAGCCATAAAACTCTTCATTCATCGATTGTGATGGCTTCTAAATGGCTTTTCAATGCCCTGTTAAGACCTGCAGGTGACAACATCGATCGCCCATAGGCTGTCTCCATGAACACAGCTGGAATTGACCAGATAACAAATATGTATTAGCATTGAATGAATTATTATTTTGTGGCCCAAAGCAGTGATGTGGTCTCGAGACCGCGTTCTTGGTCTCGAGACCGTCTTGAGACCGACAAAATGCGGTCTTGGTCTTGGTCTCGGTCTCGAATGTGCAGGTCTTGGTCTCGGTCTTGGTCTTTAAAGGTGCGGTCTTGGTCTTAAAGGTGTGGTCTTGGTCTTGGGCGTCTGGTCTCGGTCATTCGCCTTTGGTCTTGGTCTTGCGCCTTTGGTTTGGCCTTTGGTGGGAACTATAGTGGATTATTTGTTAAATGCTGTCGATATTTTCGGTTATTCAGGGACTTCTGAGATAGCTTCGAATTCATGCGACGATCCGCCTATTATAGGCCTATAAGACAAAGCGAGAGAGGACCGCGTTGTTCGCTTCGACAAAAAAAAACGTTGAGCACAGTTAACCATGACTTCTGGTGCTTTAGTGACTATAGTTAAGCTTAGCCTACACTGATGCAGTTTCTCGAGGCAAAATTAGTAGCCGGGTAAACGATGCAGATCAGTTATTTGGTGGGGAATTTTTCTCTACTGGCAAAGTTTTTTGTATTCCGCAACACCTGCACCTACTGAGATTGTCTTTACCTATACTGTGCTCTTCGTAAGACCTCGAAGACTTCGGGACAAAAACCATAACTATAAATATAATAAGGATCTGATCTGAATAATGAGAATATGTAGCACTACAACTGAGAATTGCGTTTATGGTCTTGAGGCTTAGATCTTGGTCCTGGATGATGCGGTCTTGGTCTTGGTCTCGGTCTTGGACCACGCGGTCTTGGTCTCGGTCTTGGTCTTAAACCACGCGGTCTTGGTCTCGGTCTTGGTCTTGGGCCACACGGTCGTGGTCGGCTGGAATTGACCAGATAACAAATATGTATTAGCATTGAATGAATTATTATTTTGTGGCCCAAACTTAGTATAGATGATCTCTTAGGAATGAACATCTTTCTCCCTATCTTTGACTCGCATTTGGCTACTTTTTCTGTCAGTAAGATGGCTACACCATTCATATACCCATCCCTCCTCCAGCGTATATCACCCTCATGAAGTCTCTACCCTCTTTCCACTTGACCTCCGATAGGCCTAAGATGTCCAGCTCCGTCCTCCTCCTCCTCCTCCTCAGAAGAAGAGGACCAAGAATGATGCTACTGGACTGGACGGTGGAGAAGAACGGCTACGGTAAAATGAAGAAGAAGGCTCAGGATCGGGAAGAATGACGCCGTTGGACAGATGAACCTGCCTGAAGACAGAGAACCGGAAGAAGAAGAAGAAGGAATGAACGTAGGAGCAACAAAAACCTCTTCTGGAGCTATCGGTCCTCGTCCCCTTTGAGGGCCACAAAAGTGACCCTAAAGGCCATCATTGTTACGCTGAGTTAGAAAGGCTTTGGAAAAGATGCGCTGACTGTAGCTGATGGTCACCAGAAATAGCGGACATATAGGTCTACGGCGGCCAAAATCAGCAATATAGGCTACTAAATCTCAGTCAGATTTATAATTGGTCTCAGTGATTCGAAAGCCACAGGGATGTAGCGGTGTGATGAATGGAGGCCTGAATTTTTGCGTGTATACGATTAGCGGATGTCTATCCAATGAAGAGCTCTTCAGATTATGTCGTTCATGGCGTTTGGTCGGTGGGGGAATATCCACTTGCCAGTCTGCATACCAAACCATGATAGTGCCCTTCTGCGTCTACTCTTTCGCCACTTTGGCCATGGTGCGACGTGCAAATGCTAAGGCCAAACCAAAGGCCGACTGCAAGATGGAATGCCTCATTGCTGAGACAAAGATCACAAGATGAAATAAGCAGGGTCAACAGTTAATCCCATCCGATGTAGTTGACGACACCGCTGCCAGTCTTGCATGGTTGAATGAATCATTGTATGAGGTCCAGACCTCCGTCCCGTCCTCCTCAATCAAGAGTCTGTCCCAGACATTCTGCCTTGTTAGCGCTGGCTCCTCGACCACCCGCCTCGTCGATCCATGGACGGTTGTAAAGTTTATTTTACGACGCATTCATGTCAAAGATGATTTACGTCAAAATTGGGCACATTATGTACATTGCACAAAATTGTTCATGATCGATAATATACAGAGTCCTTTCAATGATATCTGAGAGAATGAATATTATGACAGTAGGCTACATAGTGATCGATGTATGGGGTCGAAGACAGGTGTGCTGGCGGCCGGCTACCCAAACCAGAAAACCCCCATGGGATGATTGGGGTAGGAGTTTTCCATTGCTCGGTCAGCGGAGTTGGGTGTTCTCTGCGCCTCTGTCTTGGTAACAAAGCTGGGCTTTGTTTTACAGTATAGTCTTTGTGGTCTATATTGAATAGTTTGCAGTTTTAGCCTATGCGCTGGTCTCTGATATTGTTCTTTGATTCATTTACAATAAAACAGTTGTTGTTGATGATCCTCAGCTCGAGTCGTTGCCTTTGTCTTCACCTTTTATGAATTCTTTTCCCTTGCTTAATGCACGCAATGGCCGCCAGAGATAACCGGTTCTTTTCCCTTGCTTAATGCGCGCAAGGGCCGCCAGAGATAACCGGTTCTTTTCCCTTGCTTAATGCGCGCAAGGGCCGCCAGAGATAACCGGTTCTTTTCCCTTGCTTAATGCGCGCAAGGGCCGCCAGAGATAACCGGTTCTTTTCCCTTGCTTAATGCGCGCAAGGGCTGCCAGAGATAACCGGTTCTTTTCCCTTGCTTAATGCGCGCAAGGGCCGCCAGAGATAACCGGTTCTTTTCCCTTGCTTAATGCGCGCAAGGGCTGCCAGAGATAACCGGTTCTTTTCCCTTGCTTAATGCGCGCAAGGGCTGCCAGAGATAACCGGTTCTTTTCCCTTGCTTAATGCGCGCAAGGGCTGCCAGAGATAACCGGTTCTTTTCCCTTGCTTAATGCGCGCAAGGGCCGCCAGAGATAACCGGTTCTTTTCCCTTGCTTAATGCGCGCAAGGGCCGCCATAGATAACCGGTTTTCCTTGCTTAATGCGCGCAAGGGCTGCCAGAGATAACCGGTTCTTTTCTCTTGCTTAATGCGCGCAAGGGCCGCCAGAGATAACCGGTTCTTTTCCCTTGCTTAATGCGCGCAAGGGCCGCCAGAGATAACCGGTTCTTTTCCCTTGCTTAATGCGCGCAAGGGCTGCCAGAGATAACCGGTTCTTTTCCCTTGCTTAATGCGCGCAAGGGCCGCCAGAGATAACCGGTTCTTTTCTCTTGCTTAATGCGCGCAAGGGCCGCCAGAGATAACCGGTTCTTTTCCCTTGCTTAATGCGCGCAAGGGCTGCCAGAGATAACCGGTTCTTTTCCCTTGCTTAATGCGCGCAAGGGCTGCCAGAGATAACCGGTTCTTTTCCCTTGCTTAATGCGCGCAAGGGCTGCCAGAGATAACCGGTTCTTTTCCCTTGCTTAATGCGCGCAAGGGCTGCCAGAGATAACCGGTTCTTTTCCCTTGCTTAATGCGCGCAAGGGCTGCCAGAGATAACCGGTTCTTTTCCCTTGCTTAATGCGCGCAAGGGCTGCCAGAGATAACCGGTTCTTTTCCCTTGCTTAATGCGCGCAAGGGCTGCCAGAGATAACCGGTTCTTTTCCCTTGCTTAATGCGCGCAAGGGCCGCCAGAGATAACCGGTTCTTTTCCCTTGCTTAATGCGCGCAAGGGCCGCCAGAGATAACCGGTTCTTTTCCCTTGCTTAATGCGCGCAAGGGCTGCCAGAGATAACCGGTTCTTTTCCTTTGCTTAATGCGCGCAAGGGCTGCCAGAGATAACCGGTTCTTTTCCCTTGCTTAATGCGCGCAAGGGCTGCCAGAGATAACCGGTTCTTTTCCCTTGCTTAATGCGCGCAAGGGCTGCCAGAGATAACCGGTTCTTTTCCCTTGCTTAATGCGCGCAAGGGCTGCCAGAGATAACCGGTTCTTTTCCCTTGCTTAATGCGCGCAAGGGCTGCCAGAGATAACCGGTTCTTTTCCCTTGCTTAATGCGCGCAAGGGCTGCCAGAGATAACCGGTTCTTTTCCCTTGCTTAATGCGCGCAAGGGCTGCCAGAGATAACCGGTTCTTTTCCCTTGCTTAATGCGCGCAAGGGCTGCCAGAGATAACCGGTTCTTTTCCCTTGCTTAATGCGCGCAAGGGCTGCCAGAGATAACCGGTTCTTTTCCCTTGCTTAATGCGCGCAAGGGCTGCCAGAGATAACCGGTTCTTTTCCCTTGCTTAATGCGCGCAAGGGCCGCCAGAGATAACCGGTTCTTTTCCCTTGCTTAATGCGCGCAAGGGCTGCCAGAGATAACCGGTTCTTTTCCCTTGCTTAATGCGCGCAAGGGCTGCCAGAGATAACCGGTTCTTTTCCCTTGCTTAATGCGCGCAAGGGCTGCCAGAGATAACCGGTTCTTTTCCCTTGCTTAATGACGCCTATCTATTGCTTGACAATTTATTATTATTGTTATTAATATATTATTGTTATTAATATATTATTAATATATTATTATTATTATTATTATTTTTTTACCCGAGGTAGTTCTAATCCCTCAGGCCGCTAAAAATGTCCGGAGACAATAAGATGGACGTCTGGAACGGCATTCACTCGACAAGTTCTGGTTATTATTATTATTATTTAATAATAATAATAATAATAATAATAATAGTAATAATAATAATAATATTATTATTATTATTATTATTATTATTATTATTATTATCATCATCATCATCATCATCATCATCATCATCATCATCATCATCATCATCATCATCATCATCATCATCATCATCATCATCATCATCATCATCATCATCATCATCATCATTCATCATCATCATCATCATCATCATCATCATCATTCATCATCATCATTATTATTATTATATAAACAGATAATTAAATTGGCTGTTTACAACTAGCTATAGGCCTACCTATAAACCATCATTAAGTCTTAGGTTGTCTCATGATTGTTCCAAACCGAGGAGCTCAAAACAGACATGGGGGAGGGGTTTCTGATCCGAAGGGCGACTGAATGGCGCTGGGACAGATGGCGTGTCTTGACGGATCAATAATACACCATTTAAATGATTTCTCATAAATAGCAATGTGACGTCATTTCCATTATGTACTTCTACAAATGACGTCATCGTCCTTCTTTGTCTCTACTTGCGTTGTTGATTCGATTGTTGCAAGAGTGAGCGTATTGCGTTTTCTAGCGATCGTTTTTACAGAATTAACAGAATTACCGAGTAAGCTTTGTGCGATTGTGTTTCGACGAAACTTTCGACGTATGAAGCGAGTCTTCCCGTGCTCGAGAAAGAAGGAGGAGATGGAGAAGAAGATGGCAGCCGGTTCTGTTGGCGGCGAGGAAGCTGAGTTGGTGCCGCCCGGTTCCGTCGAGGATCATCCAGCAGGAGCCGTGGACAGTCCAGATACGTCGCAGAACATCGAACCAGAGGACGACGCGGCTTCTGACCAGGTATGCACCGCTCCAGTTGCTTTCTCTCTAAGGAGAACACCCGCTGTATCTGATCTGATTGAGGATGACACTCTGTCCGCAACCTTGGTGTGATTTTTGACCAAAACCTCAGCTTCGCCGATCACATCACCCATCTTTCTCGCTCTTGCTTCATGCATATCCGTGACCTCCGTAGAATCCGCCCTATGCTTGACTTCAAAACTGCATCCACAATAGCTACATCTATAGTTCACGCTAAATTAGACTACTGCAATTCTCTTTTCCTCAACATAGATATCACTCAAATAAACCGCCTCCAAGCAATTCAGAATGCCCTAGCCCGTGCTGTCACCAAAACCCCCAAATACCATCACATCACTCCTGTCCTCGAATCACTCCACTGGCTCAAAATTCCTGAACGAATAGAATACAAAATCATCTCACTCACGTACAACACACTTCAAACCTCCCAGCCCTCCTATCTCCGTCAGTTGTTCACGATCCAGCCACTTCGTCCAACCCGCTCCTCCTCCTCCCTAACACTGCTCCGCCCTTCCGTCACCTCATCATTAAAATTTTCCAATCGCTCCATAGCCATAGCTGTTCCACCTCTTTGGAACAAACTTCCGCCAGCACTACGACAAATATCTGACCCATCCTACGAAGTCACCAAAACTCCACCTCTCGCTATCTCTCCACAGGTCTTTCACTCGAAACTGAAAACACTGCTTTTTGACAAATCCTATCCTGAATCCAACACTTCTCCCTGCCTACCTCGCCGTCTGAACACCAAACACCATCCACCTTAGCCGTCTGCCTGTCTGCCTGCCTGACTCTCTGGATTTTGACCCCTGCCTATCGATTTTGATTTTATTGAGCGCCTGTGAATAAGCTGGTTCCCGCGACTTCGCTTTTGTGGGCGCTGTAGAAGTTTCGAGTTTACGATTACGATTACGATTACGATCTGTTGAGTCAAACGAAAGCGTCTCCGACTCTTTTGCTAATGCGTTTGGCATCAGCAGTCACCTTAGATCACCCCCCCCCCTATCTTCCCGTGCTGTTCCCCGCTTTGTTTATGCTGGCAAAGCCCAGTCTGAACACTTAACACAGATCTAAGATCGGCCTTCTATAGCATTCATGAACAAATGAGAAAGGCAGCATCAATTAAAGAAGAAAGCAGCCTCCGAGTTACAGAAACTTGGCACGATGCGTGTTATGTAATTAACAACAAATTCAACAACAACAATTCACAAGCTTTATTGATCACCAACCAAAATACAAGTTCATGTACATTGTTGTTGTAGTAGTTCATGGTGTCGAAGGGTAAACCCAAAAGGAACAAAAGGATGATGCAATGTCTTTGTCTCAGTTTGTCGGAAGCCAACGGGTGTGGTCCTTGCCATCGATTCCTCTAGAAGCATCGCACTGGACAACTGACGACTCCTCAAGTCCCTCCTGATGCTCGCCCTTGACATTGGACTCCAGTCCGTGGACAGCAACATCGGAACCAGATTCGGTCTGCTTACCTACTGCATCAACTCCATCATCATCTTCAACCTCAACTCATTCACTCTCCTCCAAGCGTTCAACACGAGATACGAAGGTGAAAGAACGAACAGCGCCTCAACCATTCGGTGCGTTTGTATATACAATACAACTGTATTACAATGCAATACAATGGAACAGTACTACAATACAAAACAATACAATGTTTGAAATATATTGCTCTCCTTCCAAAGTTCAGAAGTGCACACGACCGTATGACAGAACATCGATGGCACAGAGCAATTAGTGTGAACAAAGGGACTTGCTGAAGGTCCCTACACAGTAATTAACCGCCTGAGTGGAGGCTCGAATCCTGACTTGCCGCGCTACCGGTCGAGCGCTCTAACCAATCGGCCAGAGTGCCTCATCTCATTAGCTGTTTCCCAATAGAGCAACTCTGCTTTTCAATACATCTCATGACCCAGAAATCGAATTATTTTCTGTTCTGGATCGGTTGAACTTGGAATGTGTGCAGGAAGGCGCCCCTGGTGACTGTTCTAGTTTTATGAACATTTGCTCCTTACTGACGAATTTTAGTAATTTTAACAGCGCTTAGGCTGGCATAGGTACCGCTTTCTGAAGCATTAAACAAGGCGCTATATAAATTGTCTGAATATAGACATGCATACATGCATAAATCATGCATATAGATAGATACACACGGACTGCTTATATCATAAATATACGGATACATGCAGACATATATAATACATAATACATAGGGCCTATGCATGGCATACAACATTTATACCGATATACAATGTACATGCATGCATACATAACAAACATGCATAGGCCAGACATACATTCATATTTACATAGATCGTATAGATTCGCTACATGTAATTAATCCTACATTACATTCCTTATTGGCGTTTAGTTAGCGTTAATTGTTTAATTAGTATTTTAATTCTAAAGATGCTTTACAACCAGATGGAGCCATGCCATAGCTGCTAGTGAATGCCCTGTCGCTCCTTGCCACTAAAATTACACATCTTTCGATTGTGCATTAGGCCTACACACAATAACAGACGTAGGCCTATATCTATGGATGGATGCTACATGCGCAGTATACTACAGTATAATAGGGCAGATGTTTTCAAGAGGTTCCTAACATCACTCGCATTAAATTATTAGGGTCGCCGTCGACAAGATGTTTACCGCGACCAGTGGCGACAGAGCAAATGTGACCAACTACCTGGTTGTCATGACGAACAATACGACTGCCACGTGGATGGAAGCCATGACAGCCAAGAAGCAACGGCATCACCATCATTGGGTAGTCTTCGCGACTCCCCTCTCCGGTTGGTCAGGGATCTGTCGAGACGAGGGCGATATGATCGGACTTACCACCCAGACAGACATTCGGTGGCGTCTAACCCCCACCTGGATTGGAAGAACAACAACCCCACTCTGGCCGACTTATGTTATCGGAAATCAACAACCCCCAGTTTATGTTCAAAACTCACTTTAACCCCTCCCCCACTTTTAAAGTTCGATGGGGATCAGTCTCCAAGCCCCACCAATGCATGGTAGACGCCACTGACTGAGCAGATAAGCGGAGTTTCTGCATGAGTTGGGTCAAAGCTGAAATCGGGACCCCATCCATCCATCTCTCCATCCATTCATCAATTGATTGAGCATCCATCCATAATACAGCCCATCCATCCGTCAATACATCCATCCACCCATCGACGTCATTCGTTCGTTCAGCATCCATCCATCCATTCACCGATCCACCCACGTACGGCAACTTCCAACTGGTATGGGTCTCTGTCCGTGTATCCATCCGCCCTTCCACCATTCAACAGTCTATGCGTCCATCCGTCCATTCATCTGTTCGTCCATTTGGGTCCGTCGAAGGGACCTGGGCTTGAGACCTTGTCTGAATATCTAAACCCTGACCAAAGATTGAGAGTGGACTTGCTCTATCCGACTATCCATCCATCCATCCGTCTTTCCCTCTCTCTACCGTCTCTCTCTATCCGATCCATCAACTACAGCGACGGCCATCCATCAGACTGTCAGCCATTCATCCATTCATCTACTCATCTATCCCTTCATCTATTTACCCACGAAGTCATTCATTTATTTATTCATCCACCCATCAATTCTTACACCCATTCATCACCAAGTCACCCATTCATTCGTCCATCCACCCACCCTGTTTGAAGATTTAAGTCCTACCAAGAGATCGAAACCCAGTCTGAAGATCCAAAGCCCTAGAATGCCTCAAAAATAGACAATTTTTGGGATGTGCTGTTACGCTCGAATGTTTGACATAAAACGCAAACGGTCCATCGGTTAACACTTCCTACCAGATATTTTCTCTTTTCACAAAGCGTTGAAGTTAAACTTTCCGACTTGCATGGGGAATAGTTCCTTTACCCTTCTTACCTTTCGTCATACATTTTTGAGCTCTTCAGGAAAATTATCAGGAATATCTTAGACGTGGTACTTGCACCAGCACACTTGTTCTTTCCATAAGTACCACTTCTTTAAATTTGCTATTTTGTTTGCTGGGACGCATGGTGTTTGGTACTCTTCGACCTAAGGGATCTGGGCATGTGGTTGGTGCATTCTGTCATCTGGGTGGTTGTAAAAGGTCTAGAAAATAACGGCTGTCTTCAGCACCAGCACCAAGACCGATGCACCAACTACGGCTTCTTCCACTGGTCAACCGATCGCCGACCAAACAACGGCTGTCTTCAGCACCAGCACCAAGACCGATGCACCAACTACGGCTTCTTCCACTGGTCAACCGATCGCCGACCAAACAACGGCTGTCTTCAGCACCAGCACCAAGACCGATGCACCAACTACGGCTTCTTCCACTGGTCAACCGATCGCCGACCAAACAACGGCTGTCTTCAGCACCAGCACCAAGACCGATGCACCAACTACGGCTTCTTCCACCGGTCAACCGATCGCCGACCAAACAACGCGTTGTCTTCAGCACCAGCACCGATCAGACCGATGTGTCCAACTACGGCTTCTTCCACTGGTCAACCGATCGCCGACCAAACAACGGCTGTCTTCAGCACCAGCACCAAGACCGATGCACCAACTACGGCTTCTTCCACTGGTCAACCGATCGCCGACCAAACAACGGCTGTCTTCAGCACCAGCACCAAGACCGATTCCACCAACTACGGCTTCTTCCACTGGTCAACCGATCGCCGACCAAACAACGGCTGTCTTCAGCACCAGCACCAAGACCGTGCACCAACTACGGCTTCTTCCACTGGTCAACCGATCGCCGACCAAACAACGGCTGTCTTCAGCACCAGCACCAAGACCGATGCACCAACTACGGCTTCTTCCACTGGTCAACCGATCGCCGACCAAACAACGGCTGTCTTCAGCACCAGCACCAAGACCGATGCACCAACTACGGCTTCTTCCACTGGTCAACCGATCGCCGATGCAAACAACGGCTGTCTTCAAGCACCAGCACCAAGCACCGATGGTCAACCGATCGCCGACTTCAAACAACGGCTGTCTTCAGCACCAGCACCAAGACCGATGCACCAACTACGGCTTCTTCCACTGGTCAACCGATCGCCGACCAAACAACGGCTGTCTTCAGCACCAGCACCAAGACCGATGCACCAACTACGGCTTCTTCCACTGGTCAACCGATCGCCGACCAAACAACGGCTGTCTTCTACGGCTTCTTCCACTGGTCAACCGATCGCCGACCAAACAACGGCTGTCTTCAGCACCAGCACCAAGACCGATGCACCAACTACGGCTTCTTCCACTGGTCAACCGATCGCCGACCAAACAACGGCTGTCTTCAGCACCAGCACCAAGACCGATGCACCAACTACGGCTTCTTCCACTGGTCAACCGATCGCCGACCAAACAACGGCTGTCTTCAGCACCAGCACCAAGACCGATGCACCAACTACGGCTTCTTCCACTGGTCAACCGATCGCCGACCAAACAACGGCTGTCTTCAGCACCAGCACCAAGACCGATGCACCAACTACGGCTTCTTCCACTGGTCAACCGATCGCCGACCAAACAACGGCTGTCTTCAGCACCAGCACCAAGACCGATGCACCAACTACGGCTTCTTCCACTGGTCAACCGATCGCCGACCAAACAACGGCTGTCTTCAGCACCAGCACCAAGACCGATGCACCAACTACGGCTTCTTCCACTGGTCAACCGATCGCCGACCAAACAACGGCTGTCTTCAGCACCAGCACCAAGACCGATGCACCAACTACGGCTTCTTCCACTGGTCAACCGATCGCCGACCAAACAACGGCTGTCTTCAGCACCAGCACCAAGACCGATGCACCAACTACGGCTTCTTCCACTGGTCAACCGATCGCCGACCAAACAACGGCTGTCTTCAGCACCAGCACCAAGACCGATGCACAGTCAGTGTTCTACTATTATATATGTATGTGAAACATACTATTATATATGTAAGTGAAACATGAACGTGAACAGAAAGAGCAACGACAGTGAGATGGTATTTGAGTTTAGATGCTACAGTCTACCATCAGATGGCAACAAAAGATCACAAAAACTTGGGTGCGAAGATGATCGAGTGGGTTGCATTGTTTGCAGACAATGGAAAGGAAACTTAATTGCTGTCAACAACTGTCAAACATTGACGGACCCCTAAAATTATGTCAACAAACCCAGAAAACCCCCTACAAAAAGAAACAAAATGGCTCAATACATGTAGAATAATTCTTTAAAAATTCTTTACACTAAAAATGCAACCTTGAATTTCAAAATATATGAGTTTAGTTTATTACCAGCTTTTAGTAGTATTAAACAAATTAAGCACTTTATACATTTTTAGCATTTCCTAATGTTTTCGCTATACCATTTTGGAAGGGTCTATGTTGATTTATTCGAAAACAAATTATTTCTTGACGCGTCAACTTTGTACCGAACCCCCTCCCCTTTGTCAACAACTGTCAAACTTTTACAAACCCCCCCCTATTTTGTTGACTTAATTAATTGACGACCCCTTTGATAACAGAGTCTGCAATGAGAGACGGAGGGAGGATTGTGAAATGCAAAAGCGCGGGCACGTGCTTGATTTCTACACTACCAGGAGCAACGATCGCCGTGATGCGGTTGACTTCGCGAGATTTGGAGTACAGAGCTCGCCTTATAATTTCGGCGCAGACTGTAGAGCTGAACTATATATATATATATATATATATATATATATATATATTCGTTTATTGAGAAAACAATCAGACAAACTGACAGAAATGTCAACATGAGTGATACTAATAATTAAAGTTCATTAGAAAGTCTTAGAATAAACTAGTAAATATTTTTATATAATGATCATGGGAATAAATTGAGAGTTGTCCTTGGGTGATCAATGCAAGGTGCTCTAGGTCTTAATACGGTGAGAGGAGAGGGTCGGAGTGGAGGTAGGAGTTGGTGAAGTACATGCTTGGGGTTGTGCAATATGGAGAAAAGGAGTTTTGCATCGGCTATATTGGCAAGTTCAGAGACTGTTGGAAAGGATTGCTCTAGGTAACCTAGTCGTATGGTACTTTTTATGAGTTCTTTCAGTGTTCTTTATCGGAAGCTAGGGTGAGACCGTGAGACCCCACCAGGATGGGGAGGCATATAGAAGTTTAGCAACGGTAGTGGCTTTGGTTACATTATGGATAGATGAGGAAGAAAGGCCATGGGTTTTGAGTTTTCTGATAGCATAAAAAGAGGAGGAGCAAGTGGCTGTGAGGTGGTCTATATGGGCTGTGAATAGCCGTCGGATCTGAAGCTATAATATTATAGGTAGCTGAGACAGAGTGGTTAATGAAGCTATCTATATTTCTGTTACAGGAATTACCTCAGAACGGTATTTGGAAGACTAAATCAGGTCTTGGACGGCTGTATAGTGTTCTTCATTCATAGCAGTGAGCGGCTGTTAATTAACATGCAGATGTTGAAGTAGGATGAGGCAGAATTAGAGCCTGGGTAGGATGGATATACTTCGATCCGCATGATAGAAAGAGGAAGAGAAATGTGAAGAACCTCTTATGGTTGAATGTACGTGGTGCGAGGTGGTGCTAACAATGTCAGCGGTATGATCAAGCAGTTGCCATGGTCGACTGTCTCAGTCATGCAAAGACGAGGGGCATGGTAGGCCTACTCTTACGCTGAAGACGTACGTTGTATGTCAAAAATTGAGATTGTGATATCTACGTTATAAATATGTTATTATATCTACAGTGATTTAGAAATGTTCTCTGTTAGGATTGCTATACCTTGTCAATGTGAACTCAGTCAGACTGTCAGACAACAGAAATCAGACAACTGATTTCAGTCTCTTGGGCAATAAAACCTTTACCTGATTATCTTATTATAATAGCCACGTCGTGAGTTCCCTTGGAAATAATTCACAACAAAGTCAGGTTTATAATTTTCAGTCATTCTAGTTACACGTAATTGACAGTTTATTTACAAAGACTCTTCCTCTCTCTCGGTGATAGCTGTCACTGTTTATAATAAACAGTCCCATAAACGAAACAAAACACTAAAAGGAACTCTGACAAACACAGTCATATACGATGCTGTAGACGACTCGAGGGGCAACCCGCCTTATTCCTGGTCCGTTCGTCTTCTCCACCAGTGGAATGAACCTCTTCAAGGACATTGAGTCATTGACCGAAAACCCTATCCATAGACAAGTCCTGGAGACACTGCAGCTCCACTTCACTCAGTCTGCAGATCCAAGATTCTACATCCAGTCTGCAATTCCACATGCGTTCTCCACTCATCGACTATTGTAGGCCTAGGTCTCCATGCAGGACCATACCTTTCCGCCCTATCTAAATGCACGCACAATAACTTCTTAAGAATATACTTCGAACACGTGGAGAGGCCTCCACAGAACGCTGCGAAACAACCAAAATACTCTTTCTCAAACAAACATTTTAAACTTCGACGTGTAGCCTACGCGACGTACTACGCGTTGTAGATAAGTAGGCCTAGGCTATAGGCCTAATCAAGTATGGCAATCAAAGCAGCATGATTAAGCCAAAGTATTTACATGTAGGCCTACAAATATCAAGCCTGTCATAAAATTTCTCATAGAGCTGATGTTTATGCGACAGACCTTCACAAACTGTTCTTATTTACCTTCGCAATGTAAATCGCGAATAATTTTACATAAGGGCCTACTATAAACGTCTTAAAATTCTAACAAAACACCAACGCTCGGAAACTTCGAATAACCTATGCATGTGCAATTTCAAATTATATGCATAGGCCTATATATATAGCCTAATGGAGTTGAAAACATGTACAGGCCAGTTGATTCTATTAATTGGAGTAATTCCTGTGCAAGTCGGGTAATTGAAATTTCCAGCTTAGGCCTATAGAACTATCACGGGCTCCGTGATATCTATGCTTGATAAGTCGTGAAGTTACACAACCCTCATTGCATTTGGCTCCTGCTGCAGACAGACTGGGTCTAATTCTTTGCCACTCCTTCTCATTATATCCATCACAGAGAGAGAACAGGCATAGAAAGCAGCAGACAGCGCAGTCGTTGAAGATCATGATATAGCGCCCGTTTATTTATGGTTGTATTTCGTTTCCGGTCGCGATAGGGATGCGTTCGTCGTAGAGCATCGGAGCCTGGCAGATGATGGCGATTGTCCCGAACAGACAGATGGCGCCATACAACCAGAGAAATACGCGGTCTATCACCAAGGCAACGTACTTCCAGTCTTCCTTCGTCTACCGATAGATAATTCAAGACAGCACACGACTTGATGTAATGTAATGTGACATAAGGGATAACGTACAAGTCAACGTCACCATCACCATCATCGTCATCGTCATCATCATCATCATCATCATCATCATCATCATCATCATCATCATCATCATCATCATCATCATCATCATCATCATCATCATCATCAGGGACAGACTTAAAGAAGTTATAACTTTATGTAATTTTGAGTGAATAAAAGATCATTAGAGCTAGATAATTATATAGTTTTGGTTAGGCACTTGGCATAGGGAAAGGTCTTAGTAAAGGGAAGGGCATATTAAATTTGAGTGCAGGTTACATTTTACTCATCAGATTAGAATAGATCGGGTCAAATCAGGTACGTCAGATAAGAACATATTAGATTAGACAACGATTTCCTCCCACTGCTCCCATCCATCCATGATCCATCTGTCCATCGCTCTATCCGCCCGTAAGTCCGTGGTCGCTCAGCCTGTCCGTCCGTCCATCCACTCATCCATCCATACATTCATTCATCCAATCAGTCATTCTTCGGTCGTTTCGTCCATCCATTGACCCACCATTCATCTATCCATCATCCATAGATAAATATACACATTCATTCATCTATCCGTCCGTCCGTCCGTCCATCCATCCATCTATGATCTATCCATCCATCCATCCATCCATCCATACATCCATCGCGCCATAGTATCCTATAGCTGAGAGGCAACGTACCCGTTGGAACTGATCTTCCTTCTTGAGGTGGTTGGCGATGAAGAGCGCTCCTTCGATGGCCTTCTGGACTTCGATGGAGAGATCTAGGCGCCGAATGGCCCTCGTATCCTCGGCCAGCTCCTTCGACAGATTCATGAGGACCGTCTGTGTCCTCTGTCGCCTTGACTGCGGTGGACCCACCGGGGAATTGGAGTGCCACCCGCCTCCGCCTCCTGGTCCATCGACCAGTCTCTGGTCGATGTCGTCCGTCGATCCACTGGATCCACCGCCCGACAGACAGGAGCAGAGACGCAGACGGATGTACTTCAGGTGGACGTCCTGGCTGTTCTCCACCTTCGGACGCTGCATCACGAGGAACTTCGGCAGCCAGTAGAGGAAGATCTGGAAAGTCAGAAGGTCAACGGAGCAACTACAACGTTACCCATCCTAGTTGCTTCCCTAGTTAGGCTTACCCCCTGACGACGCTGGTGACCTCGTCTCCGAACTTGAAGTTCAGAGTACGCCACCTCCAGAGGCGAAAATCTGTACATAACTTTGGGGGACAGATTTTTCGGGGCCAGATTTTTTCATTTGGGGGACAGTGGGGCCCAGTCAAAACTTTGGGGCACAGTCCCCTCTGTCTCGCAACTGGCCTCCATAAAGTTCTCTTAATGCCAAATGTACGAAATTGCACATTTCAATGAACATTGAGGTGCGGAATTGGCCTAGGCCGCATATTTCTTATTCTAACTTCTCAAGAATCACTTGAGTCGAAGTTTCCCATTCCATCTTCATTTTCGCTTTTCACCCCTTTGGGGGGGGGGTTATTTAATGGCACGTTTGACATCTTACCCATAAATATTGGATGGTCCACTCCATGCCAAGGGAATCGATGCCTTGCTTTTTGTGAATATAATATATAAATTGATAATTGTGCTTACATGGATCGCATTGAAAAAATCCCCAGCTGACATAATTATGCAAGGGCAGCAAAGATTAAATGATTAGATGTGGCCTACAAAATATTGGGATGGAGGATGGCATTGTGTTCCAGTGGGCCGATAGATACAAATGAGTGCGTATCTCGAACGGATACTTATTACAGAGGATTATTATAATAGGTATCTATTACATTACATGGCATCACATGAAAAGTGTTGCATTACGTAGACCTACACGTTTCTTAGTTTCTGTTACATTAGGCTACATCACAACGCATTAGATCGATCATGTAGCCCTATAGTGACATAATTATATCGCATTACAGAAGTCTGTATACTTGTCCTATTCTCTATTACATTACAATACAGAAAATCGCATGCACTGTAGGTCTACTTATGTACTTCCCGGATCTATTTTGCACGCGGACTGACCTTTCGCGTCCAGTCGGGCATCGAGTGCGTCGAAGAGTTTCGGAAGTGGACCTGGTAGGTGATGACGGTTACGATGATTGAAGATGCGACGAGCATCAGAGTGAAGAGGAGGTACTTGCCAAGGAGTGGCACGACGAGGGACGTCACTGGAACGATCTCGGCCAACATGAGAAAGAACACCGTCAGGGACAAGAGGATGTTGATCGTCAGCGCCATCTTCTCCGTACTGGCGGCAGGTATGTAGAATACGAGTACGGTGATGAAGGCGTGGGAGATGAGCGGGATCATCAGGTTGACGGTGTAGAAGAGGAACTTTCGGCGTAGGCTCATTTCGAACTTCCACTTGATGAACTCTGTGTCCGATCCGGCGTAGCTGAAGAGCGTCTTGTTGGCTGGAACGGCCATCAGGTCCCATTCGACGTTCGTATAGAAGTCACTGAGGTCGATTCCCACATCCACGTAATCAATTGGGGTCGATGACGTCTTCTGCGATATGTGCTTTATGTCGATCTGGATATCATATATTATATATAATTATATATCATATATATATATATATATATAGGCCTATATATATATGCAAAGCAAAGGCGCTATAAAGTTACCAGATATGATCATATGCAATGCATAAAATTATAATCTTATAATATAATTCTCAGTCTGTTTACGTTGTCCTTCCTTATGTTTGTTTGTCTGTTGTCTAAAAGCTCCGAAACGGAACGCTTTAGCGATTTGAAAAATCGCACGAAACGTTATTACGCCACGTCTTTTTCAACGCGACTATTTTCAGCTCGCAATTTTATTTAAACGCTGACATATAGACATTTTAAACTTCAAAATTATGAGCCTACCTTAATACCAATAACGGAGTCCATTAATATGCATATTTTAACCTCGCTTGAGCAGCGTGACGTAAGAGAAATGTTGTCTTACGTCACGCGAGGATTAATCGAAATAAAACACGGGCTCCGTTCCGAAAAATTACGAGCGCTGTAATGGAACACGATCGAGCTTCGTCTACTATTATATTATTTAGCCCGGGGAACAAATAATAGGCCTATATAAGGTAGAGATAAAATTACGCATGGGGAAACCCCGGGCAAAGCCGGGTAAAAAATGCTAGTTATATATATATATATATATATATATATATATATATATCATTTACATACGACCCCTTTTAATTTTCCCTTTTAAAATTAAAAGGGGTCGTATGTAAATGATATTCAATCAGTAACCGATCTGAGCTTGATTATGTTTGCGGATGATACAAACATCTTTACAACTGGATATTGTCCTCTCCTGTTAGCTGCATCATTAAATGATAAATTGTAAGACATAAGCCATTGGTTCTCAGCGAATCTACTTTCTCTAAACTTTAAAAAACATGTTTTATGATATTTGCAAAAAAGTACTTGGATATTGATATCAATATTACTATAAATGGAGTTCCACTAACACAGGTGCATGAAATTAAATTTCTCGGTGTAGTACTCACTGATGACCTCAAATGGAGGAAGCATGTTGACATGGTAGTTAATAAAATATCTAAAATAGTGGGTATACTCTACAGGATTAACATATCCTTGATCTCGACAAACTAAAGCTACTATACCACACCCTACTTGAACCGCATATGACATACTGCTGCCCTGTATGGTCGTCGCCACACAGAACCGGGAATATAGACCGGATATTGAAACTTCAGAAAGGTGCTGTTAGAATAATCACCCATTCTTCTTACTTATCTCATTCCAATCCTTTTTTCTGCACCTTAAGTATAATACAAATTTATGAGTTGTCTCATTTATCTAAACTCGTGCTCATGTTCAAGTTTGAACATAATATGTTACAAAAAAATTCTCCAATTATTTCACAACAGTTGATCAAATTCACTCCCATAACACTCGGAGCTCATCCAATTATGTGGTTCCTTATGCACGCACTGCATCCAGAGCGGGCAACCTCCAGGTCTTGGGATCTCGTTTGTGGAATTCACTGTCTGATGAACTTAAAGAAAAGAAATCTCTGTCCACATTTAAAAGAGAACTGAAAATAGGCTACCTACTAAAATACAGTGAAAACTAACTTTGTTAGAAATAATAGGTCTCTACTGAACAAGCCATCGCTATGAATCTTGTCTTGACCAACTTCGATGCACACATTCCTTAGTTATGTAGTAGTGCTATTTTAAATAGTGCTCTATTTAGTTCTATTTCATTTCATTTGTGTTATGTTTTATTTTATTTCATTTTTCATAATCTTGTCATAAAATTTGCCTCTGTTTACTTTGGTTCTGATTTATGTACTCTATGATGATGATGATGTTTAATGTATAAAATGTCTAATGTATACAGTACTAAAACTATTCGGACTCAGCTGCCTGTTAGTATAATTTAATCTGGATCTGTGTGACACTAAACGTTGACTGAAATGTTAACCAGGTACTAGGGGCCAGAGTGGTATATTAGCTTTTAGCTTTTTCCTGGCTTCCTGTTGCGCAGTGACTGATATCTGTTTCTGTCATGATGTGTACTGTTATCTGTTCTGTTTTCTGACGCAATAAATAAATAAATAAATTATATGGAATTTAAACTGGATGAAGTGAATCACAGGCGAAGATGTTCAGCGAACACGTTTACGATCTGTGCTGTTTACAAGTCTGACCTGCGTTTACCACATGCACCATATCAGCAGCCCAGTTAGCTACGCTGGTTACAGCATAGGGTCATGCGCCTTTGAGGGCGGATGCATGCCCGGTGCCTATAGCCATGGTCCCATAGGGTGGTTGCGCCTATGCGCTCCAGGTACAGTACCTGAAGCATAGGCGCAACCACCCTATGGGACCCGTGGGACGCGTTCTCCCAACTTTCGAACAGGTTGGGACGGTCCCCCCAACTTTTGGTATACCTTGTACTGTTGTACCTGATCAGAGTGTGTTACCTTGCGCTAACTCGTCTAACCTCATCTTATACCTTTCTACAGATACCACGAGCCTACGTGATGGTATTTGGACCAGGTTCTTTCTACAAACAATTGCGATTTTGACTAAGTACGCTTTCCAACAATTGTTCGAAGCGTAATCGACTGATGTCTTTTCCATCAGGATTACGGAGCAACACACGTAATTTAGATCAGGTAAATTTGGTTTCACAAGATTAGATAAGATTAGATAAGATTAGATCCGATGGGAATGACGGACTGCATTGGTTCAGACTGGATTAGATTGGATTAGATTAGCAGGAGAAGCACCCAGTGGCGGCATTACAGCCAGGGCAAGCCAGGGAAAATGCCCTAGTCAAAAAGCCTCTGCCCTGGTCGTTGCCCTGCCACAAGGATGCCAGAATTTTTGCCCTGCCGAGAATTTAAATCGCCTCTTGAACTGGTTACTTGTATTACAGCCCTGGCTATGCCCTGGTTAAAAAAGTCTGGCGCCGCCACTGGAAGCACCACCTCGTGAGCGTTGTAGGTCCATGAACCGAATTCGAATGCACAGTTCTGTTGGTCGAACGGGAAGTAGGTGACGTCGATCGTGCATCCGACCTTGAAGGACGCCGGAGGACTCCACTCAATGTCACCCTTGTAACCCAAGATGGCGTTCGTCCCGTTCGTCGTCTCGTACGTACCATCCGCCCTGAACACGACGGACCAACAGACGAAATGACAGCAATCAACCAATCAATCAATCGATCGATCATCAATCAATTAATCAATCAGACTGATTGATTGATCGATCAATTGATTGACTGATTGAATCAGTCAATCAATTGATCGATCAATCAATCAATCAATCAATCAATCAAAAATCAATCAATCGATCGATCGATCAATCAATCACTCAGTCAATCAAAACTTATATAGCGTCCCTTCAAGACTCCTACTCAGAGGCGCTCCAGATCCAGGCCAAGCAAAAGGATTCCTCTTTATATGTATACTATAGATGATCATGGAACTGAGATCAGGAGACGTTTGGCAGAAGGGGAATGGCTAAGAGAAGCCCATTCCATGTTGACTGACCGACCACGGAGAAATAACGAGACTGCGTTGCGGCAGAACGGTCTGATGGAACCTTAGAGTCACCATGGACCAAGAAGAGCAACATGTACACGGCGCTCATAGCAGACAAAAGCAACATACTGTACATACATTATATAGGGAGCCCTCCTGAGTAGTAACCTCGAAGGCATAGGCGCAACCACCCTATGGGACCCGTGGGACGCGTCCCCCCAACTTTCGATCAGCTTGGGACCGTCCCCCCAACTTTTGAAAATTGTGAGGCAAACAAGAGCCCAAAATGCACTCCATTTGGTATCAAATGCTTAAAATTGCGTCGGCTTCTGGGGCGGAGCCCCAGACCCTGATGGGGAGCTTACGACGCTCCCCCATACCCACTAGTCGTTAGGGGACTTCTTGCCTTCGGCAATCGCAGCTTCGCGCCTTCGGCGCTCGCAATTCCACCTCCCCCACTCAGACATTCTAGTAGGTCCCCCAACTTCTGGACCGTGGTTGCGCCCCTGCTCGAAGGGGCGCTATATAAATCTTCGGAATGAATGAATGAATGAATGAATATAGGCCTACAGCAAAGCATAAAAATTGTATACGTATTTACACCACAATTATCTTACCTTACAAAATCTTACCTTACCAGTACCACCCTCTCCATCCATCCCTCCTTCTATCCCTCTCTCTTTCGATCCCTCCCTCTCTTTCTCTTTCGTACTCCCAGCTTCCTTCCATCTTATCATCGATTCTTTATCGCAATCCCTCTCCCCGTTGCAGCCTTGTGGACAATGTATACGTACGTATTGTAGAGCACGATGTCCGGATGCCAGATGGAAACGGCGGGAACGTAGAGGGTGGTGACGTTATCGTAGATATTGGGATCCCAGCGAAGGGTTGGATCGACCCACTGGTAGATCATCCAGACATTGGCCGCTATGAACTGATTCTTCTCATCCTACGCACGTCGCACACACACACGACAAACGCATCCAGCAGACAAACTCAAAGGCTAATTCGGTCTACTGCGTGCACCTGTGTATAGGTATGTGCAGTGCAGTAATTGATTATTATTAGTACGTATACCTGTACACGCACTCACGCAGAGACGATACGGTTTTCTCACAATTACGATTATACGTCATTATGAGTGCAGATAATTATATCTATAAAAATAACCCTCCTTAGCGGCTGGGTGACCCTCCTTAGCGGGATCTCCATCCCTTTTGGGCCTCCCTTTGTCGCCAATGCATTTTTTTGGTTAATTTGTTTGTTTGTTTTTTGTTAATTTACATTTACATTCTCTGGCATAATTGTAAAAAAAGTTTTGTTTTGGTTGCAATAAAACAACTTGATTGATTGATTGATTGATAACAAATATTATCATTTTTCACGAGGTAGGGCCTACATATGATTTCTCAGTATTTAAACAATTAGGGATAGGCCTAGAATTTTTCAGGGATGGCTAGTCTTTTCATTATTATTACCTACAATAGATTTTGATTTTTAATTGCGATTTCGCTTGAAGCTGCCATCGATTAATGCATCTGTATTATGACTGCGCTATATAAGTTATTAGATTCTATTAGTCAATCTAGAATCTTCTAGATGCAACATTCATTGCATTGCATTGCATCACACATTTGTACGTACATTTACTCATAACATTGCGCTGGTATTCTTAAGCCGTGAGAGATGGTGCACATGGATGGTCAAAAGCGGTTGCCTTCCCAGATTCCCTCCCTCTCTTCCTCCGTCCCTCCTTCACTGCCTCATCCATCTCAGGCCATCTTCCCCCCCCCCCAACACCAGTTGCAGCAGCCGAGGAAGCTGAGGAGGAACAGCTGCTGTGCCGAGAATCTCTCGGAATATCATATGACGTCTGCGTATGAGTTATATGCTGCAGAGACTCAGCTGCATCATCTCCAGGTTTACCACGGTGGCTTTACAGGTATAATATACGTATGGAAAAGCATCTAGAGCACCAGCAACTATGCAGCATGAGGCTAAGATGAACGGGAGATGGCAGAAGAGGCGATGGAGGAGGAAGAGTAGGAGGAGGAATAGGAGGAGAAAGTAGGATGGGAAGAGTTGGAGAGGAGCAGGAAGAGAAATAGAAGAAAAAGCTTGGCAGTGAACTTTTCAGTGGAAGTGACCTTTTCAGTGGCAGACTCATACCATACAATGCATACAAAATTAGCTTTGGTAAGTAATAATAATAATAATAATATCTTTTCTTTAATAAGCGCCCGACAAACGCACTGCGCTGTACATTTACATGTTATGCAATTGAAATCTTAACTACTAACAGAACAGACAGTCTGCAATACAACGGCGCTAATAGCAGCCTACAAAGCATATCCGCCCAACGGGGGCTCGAACTCGGTATCTCTCGGTCTCTGTGCCAGATGTTATCCAAAGCGCCACGGCCCCCCCGTAGGAAGTAGGAAACTCTCTTACTGAAAATTTCACTAACCATTATCTAATAATGGTTAGAAAAATAATTAACTTAACTATAAACTAATATTTTGACTTAACGTTTTAAAAGTAATATTAACTAGTTAACGAACAACGCTTTTGCGAAGTACATACATAGGCCTACATAAATGCATGGCATGCAATACATACGTACATACATAAGCCTACATACATACATACATACATACATATATAAATACATACATACATACATACATACATACATACATACATACATACATACATACATACATACATACATACATACATACATACATACATACATACATACATGCATACATACATGTATGCATACATGCGTACACATACATTCATATACATACAAGAATATGCATACATACCTACCTACAAACACACATAGGGCCTACATGGAAACCGTTATTCGACGAAGAGTACACACAGCAGTCACACATGACTAACTTACGACGTCGATGAGCTGTGACAGTTTGAGACCGATGTAGACGTCGATCTTCGTTGTTTCGTTGAATACTGGTCGAACGTACTTGTTGTACCTGAATCCATCTTCCTCGCGATGGAACAGCTTCTGGTAGAGTTTCTTGGCCATATGAAACCCCTCCACCCCACTGAAGGGCCACAAGAGGGCAAGGCAGGCGATCAACGCCCTCACCCCAAACGACGACGTTGGCGTCATTATGTATGTGAGTATCCAACCACTTAATATAGCGCCTTTTAAAAGACTACTTCACTGCAGAAGACCAGCTACGCTAACGACTTCGTAGTGTCAAAGTTCAATCAGAACAAAAGTTCATCTGTACGAGTCCATGGTTAATGCTCAGACAACTCGAAAACTCTCTACTGTTGGGATCTCTCTCACACATGCATACAGGACGACGTTGTGTTGGTCTGGACTGACTCTTTCCTTGATTTATAGGCCCCTATTATAGTTGTTCCGGTAGTTAACCCAGAAAGAGTCAGACGATGACGCTAAGTATCAAACCCCCTTTGCTAGAGGTTCAGGTCTATACAGTCCAAAGTGAAATTCGAAATCGCATATAGGACCTACGCTTGGCCTTTCACGGCAAACGCTCAACTAATCGACTGCATCCGTGTATCCGTGTATCCGTGTATCCGATTGGGCGCATAGCACGTCGTCCAAGATCCGACGATTTTTATAGCGCCGTTATAACAATACAATAGGCTTCAGTCAAGCGAAGGCACGGTTAAATCGTAATCCATTAAAGTACGGTTGAAATCGAACGGTTCCGAAGAAGGTAAACATCAGACGGAGCAGCGGAGCACCCTTACTCACGACTTATTCCAACCGAAAGGTAGGCCCTAACGTAAACTGGTAGAGTATACGATATTCGCTCACTCATTAGACTCCTCTAGCAACAGTGTATGGTCGACCGTAGACGTTGTCTGGATCCATCACCCGACATATAGTGAGTGCACTCACTGTTTGTTCATCCAGGTGTAGTTTAGGAGGAGTTCTAGGCCTCCAACGCGTGCTTAGCTAAACGGCGGACCAGCAGCAGCAGCTGATCTATGGAAGGCCAGGCGCCGTTCGCTCCAGAGGAACTTCACAGGTTCTGGGCCTCTCTCTCTCTCTCTGTTTGTGTGTGTGCGCTTCTGCTGCTGCACATTAAACACCTCCGTACCGCTACAGGCATATGTAGTACACGTATGTGTAGAAAGTATGCGTATATGTAGGCCTATATATCTGCATGTGTATGTATGTATAATTGTATAATTATATGCATATAAGGAGAACTTTGTATGGAGGAATAATCAAATTACAGTTGCATTGTATTGCATGCATTATGTATGTATGAATATATAGGTACATGTTTATGTATGTATGCATATTATGTATGTACGTATGTATGCATGTATGATGCACTTGCATAGATTAAATACTGTGCATATAATTATGTATAGTTGTACACATAGACGTAAATTTATGGTTACGAGGGATATTTTTACCCCACTCTTTGGACTGGAGGGTACCGTACCCCACTTTTCATAACCCGAAGAAACAACGTTCATAATTATTTCCTCGGAGGTAGGCCTTCATATGAGCTCTCAAGACTTAAACAATTAGGCCTACCAGGCATCATCATCATCATCATGATTCGTGAACACATCATCATCATCATCATCATCATCATCATCATCATCATCATCATCATCATCATCATCATCATCATCATCATCATCATCATCATCATCATCATCATCATCATCATCATCATCATCATCATCTGAAGCAGAAGCAGAAGCAGAAGCAGAAGCTGAAGCAGAAGCAGCAGCAGCAGCATATATGGGATGGGGCAGCTATTTAAAAGTCGCGAAGGGCAAAAGAGGCGAGATTTTGTAGGCTATTCTTCACTTTATAAACCAAAGTTACGCATTTGATTGTAGGCCTACATGTTTATGTATGTAATTGTGTATTGGGGCCTACCTATGAACGAATGTTCGTGTATTTATCTCATGAGTTGATGCGAGCTCATTCAGACATAACGAACAGCACGAAGCAGCTTCTCAGCGCAAATAGGTAGGAAATTATGTCCAGATTAAGTACAACCAGCTACAGGCGAAGTCTGGCTTGGAGCTCGTCCATCATGGCTCGAGTCTTATAAAGCATAGGAACGGCTGGCTCAGGCTGGCTGGAAGAGTCGTTAAAAGTCTATAAAAGAGACGAGAAAAGACAACTCCGCCAAGATCCAGAGAGCTCTATGCATGACGTCATTTACGATCATTGCCGCTCTTGAAGTACCCTCTTAACATAATGGAGAGACATCATTACGTCACCCTCCGAATACAAAGCTCTGTAACACGTAATAAATAGGGGTTTCGGAATAGCAGTTCTGTATATAAAAAGTGATAACATGTATTGAATCTATATTACAAGTCTGGTTTAAAGTAGGTAGGAAGGTAAGTAAGTATATCCTTTATTAGCCATACAATAATTGCTAATCACACTTTGGTGTACAGATATCTAACAAACACAGTTTAAAAATGATATCATCCTAAAAATAAATCAAACATGTTTTTATTAGTGAATTTTCTATTACGCATAGATAAATTTGATAAATACTGTGTTCTACAAATTACAACAGTTATCCTGTCTAACATGTGTTTCTATACCAGTAAACAAAGGTTGATTACTAGAAGTTGAGGTGCAGATGAAGTAAATACTTTTATGCAACGTCCAATATTCAAATAAATTTCACCATTTTTCTAACTTTTACATGAAAATCCAGCAAAAAACCAAACAAGACCAGAAAACTAACTACCCTGATTAAAGAAGATTAATTAACATTTAGAAATTATTCAGGTAATTAATAACTCTTTCTAGTGTTATACAACTAGGCCTATTCGTGTATATAAATTAAATAAAGCTTGTACACTTCCACTATATTTTAATTGTGTTATCCGTTTTTTAACATTAATATTGGTTTAATGATTAAAACAAAACAAATTTAGCAATTTGACTTAAACAAAGCAATGCAATAGCACAAGCAACAACAGCTGTAGATTGTTGTAGTTATTCACAGCTTAATTGGTTATTATTTAACAGTGCCTAATTACAAACAACAGGAGTGAAGCCGTTCATTTCCATATCTGAAAGCCACAGTCTTCATCCTCCAATCATCCAAATCTAATCAAAAGTTCACCACAATGTGTAACTCTAATCTTGAATGGGCGCTACATAAATGCTTTTTTACAACCATTAATAATTCTGTAACGTAAATCAAAACACTGGCCAACACATAATTTGTTGCCTCAAATGTTAGAAGTGTTTCTGGGTATATTTGGCCTGCTGATTCCAGATATGGCACCAGTTTTCTCCCAGCAGGTCTAGTGCATAGATTTAAATCTATGCACTAAGTAAATTTCTGGGCATTTCTTTTAGAATCTTGAAAACCATTTTTCTCAAAAACCTTATGTGATACACAAATTCTGAGAACGCCACTGGATTCAGCGTGCCAACATCTATATAGAACAGCTAAAGTTTTTTAGGAAGCAAAAAAAAGTTAAAATTTGTTGTCCAGTGAAACCTATGCACTAAAAGTAAATTTCTGGGCATTTCTTTTAAAATCTTGCAAACTATTTTCTCAAAAACCTTACGTGGTAAAAATATTCCGAGAACACCACTGGATTCAGCGTGCCAAAATCTATATAGAACAGCTAAATTTTTTTAGGAAGCAAAAAAGTTAAAATTTGTTGTCCAGTGAAACCTATGCACTAAAAGTAAATTTCTGGGCATTTCTTTTAAAATCTTGCAAACTATTTTTCTCAAAACCTTACGTGGTAAAAATATTCCGAGAACACCACTGGATTCAGCGTGCCAAAATCTATATAGAACAGCTAAAGTTTTTAGGAAGCAAAAAAAGTTAAAATTTGTTGTCCAGTGAAATCTATGCACTAAAAGTAAATTTCTGGGCATTTCTTTTAAAATCTTGCAAACCATTTTTCTCAAAAACCTTACGTGATACAAAAATTATGAGAACACCACTGGATTCAGCGAGCCAAAATCTATATAGAACAGCTAAAGTTTTTTAGGCAGCAAAAAAAAAGTTAAAATTTGTTGTCCAGTGAAATTTAACTATGAGAAGTTGTCCAGATCATGAATTTCAATTGAAACAAACTGAAAAGCTTCACTTTAAGCAAATTTTGAATCCTTTGCAATTCCAACATTATTAAATAGCATGTGCAATTAAATTTTACAGAACATTTCCACACTATTACAATTTTATAATGTCAATTTCAACTGCACAACTCCAAGAATTCAACACATGATAAATATTAAACTAAAATTAATTAATAAGTAAATTTCATAATTATCAACAACAGTGTATCACAAATAAGTTCTGCTTTGTTTTAATTGTTCTCCAATTTCACAAGTAAAACTTTGTCTAAAGCATAAGTTGATCAATCTGGTGCAGGTAACTCGATATCCATTAATGTACGTCAAAGAACAAAATTATCAAGGTTATGTATTAAATAATTTAAGTTCAGTTATCCATAACAGAAGTTCGCTCATGCGTAACGGAAGTTCACTCCTCCGTAACAGGAGTTAACTTGTCAATACATGGTGTTTACTCATCCATAAATGTGAAGCCATCGTTCATATCACTGGTCAGTGTTCCAAATTTGCTTCTTCCCACTGGAAGAGATGGGACTCCGGACTGCAGCTTGCGAAATTCCTCTCTCGTGTCGACGATGATGACATGGAACGGACTGCCCGGAATGTGCTCCCCAGACCACTGGACATTCACGAAATATTCGCCAATCTCCGTTGGATTATATTTACAGATGATGGTCCGCTCCTTCTGAGCATGGCGTTTCATCTCCACGCGGAAAGTACCTGCCACAGAGTTACACGTCTCTTAGATGTATTATTTATTTATCCAAAAATTGTACAGAACCTTTAATGACCTCTTAAAAGTGCTGCAAATATGCACTGTTGCAAGATCTAAATAGGTGTTTCTTAGAATAGGAAGAGACTTAACTTCAGCTGACTGCAGTTAACTTCAGCCAAGTCATCGGGAATGGTCCATACATTTGAACAATTACATAATCTTCTTTTTATATTATGAAGCAATGTAGAATAGAACTAATCATATTATTAGAAATGACATCAAAATCAGTTCATCGACATTGCATTCCTGAGTTAATTACATGAGTTGAAAACTGGGAAGCCTGCATTAAAATAGCATTCAAACAAAGTAATCGAATACTGGTCAGAAAACTCTCCTCTAGACTAGAGCCTTCAGGAATTTTGCTTCTGGGGAAAAATGTTGAACCACGTGAACCAGGAATAAGGTAATTAAACAGAACATGTCTGCTTATTGTAAAGACGATCCATCCAGACTCTGAAGTAATGTGGTAACATCAGACACTAATTGTTGCCAGATCTTGTACCCAACAGACAAGTAATCCCAAATTACACAGCTGTCTATTAATCCACATTTCTTATGCAGTGGAAGACACTAATAAGGTCAAAATGTTCAGATTCTTAAAGCTGATCCATGGTACCAATCAGACAATAATGTTCTCAGAACTCTTATGTCATTATTGTCAGCCAATAAAGCAGTAACTTTAGCCTACAATCAGCTAAGTTTATTTATCTAGTAAAACAAAACACTGAACTACATACAAACTGTGATCCTATTATTATTTACAATCTACTGTTACAAGTGCAATTATGCAGTAGCCTTTGGCCACACTATAGCATCCTCTTTTACCAGACATGACAGCTATGGTTTTAGACTCTGCTCAATGCATTGGATATATAAGTTGTTGACTCACCTTTCTTTCCGCGAACTTTGACGTTCAGCTGGCCAGGTCCAGCGCTAGTCGTGTCTACAAGGAACTGGCTTTCGTAAGTGGCCAGGATGCCAGACTTGAGTCCACTGCCACAGGCACGAACCTTGCTCGCATCAGGTGGAGTCAACACTTTCAGTGTAAACGGACTCCCTGCAAGATTCACAGCACAGCAACTCATACAGTGTTTGGTAGAGTGTGATTTGTGGGAGACAGGAAACTTTCCTCAAGCGTTCAGATATATACCCGAAAAATACCGGTATGCAATTTTACCATTCACTGGACTCCTGACTACTCTTGACCTACAACTGATACGTTCCAAGCACAAACTGTACCACAGGCATGATAAAGTAGGGTCAAATAAGGCAAGATAATTCAAATTATGAGAATTATTATTATTACGAAGATTTTTAATGGGCACAAAGTCACACAGAAATGAAAATCAGAAAATGGTTTATCAGTTGCCGCCAGGTGAAGAGAAGTTAGTTATCCACATGTTTGAAGGCCAATGAGAAATAGTGAGTTCTGAGGCCTTTCTACAAAGAAAGAAAAGACGTTTGAGCAACGGATGAGCATTGGTATTCAATTCCATACCTTGGGGACAGCAACATGAAAGCTTTTACTGAATCTAGAAAGTAGTAGTAACTAGTGTTCAACAGTGTTAAAAGCAGCACTAAGGTCAAAGTATTCTGAGAGGCATGCATTTGCAGTATCAACAGATGAGAAGAGCAGTTTCAGTGGAGTACCCTTCATGGGAAGTTGATTGGTAAGGACTGAAATTAAAAGATGAAGTAATGTGTTTCTTGATCCATGCCAGTAAGAGGCATTCAAGAATCTATTCAAATGTTAGTAAGAGAGTCCTGAACTAAATAGATCCTACTACCTAAGGTCCGAAGTGACAGCAGTGCCTGGAATATGTTCAGAGTTGAACTTAACTGGTAGTCAAGTATACCTGGAATATGTTCTCAATCACATTCAATCATGGAATACGTTAACTGTTGGACTGAATCATGATTAAAATGTAACTAAAAATACAATCCAGGAGCACATGGTCAACATCTTTACCTGGAACATGTTCGCAGTTGAACTTGATCTGCAGTGTGTGGTTGCCAGCCTCCTGTGGTTTGATTATCAGCTCAAACGTTCCATCCTTTCGATCATCCAGATCACAGTGAGCAGGTTTAGTCGGTCCACGACATTCAACAGACACCTCACCTGTGTGCATCCAAATAATAAAATGCATTCAACTCATGAAATTTAAGAAATTAGCTACATTCAATGACTTGACTAAGCCACAACATGAGACAAATCTCTGTAACAATTTTAGCGAAGGCATTTAGATACTGCTCCGCTAGCTGGACAATGAATATTTTCTGAGATAAAATCATTTTATTTCCCACCATTTCTTCACTTCTACACACACTGTGTAAAGAAATTCACAGTAAAACTGCTTGTGAGTTACTGAATGTAAGCAAAGGATTTTTGAAAGCTTGCCCATTTATGCATACATGTATTTGTACATGTATGTAGGAAGGCATAGCCATTATGTAATTACGTATATATGTGTGCATACATACACATGAATGCACATATTTGCTATAGCAACCATATGGCTTTGACCTAATTATTTTTCAGTAAAATTTATCGAGTATGATCCTTCACCATAGCTGCTCGTTGAATGGGTGCCACACAACTGATGTAATTTTTGGAGGTAAAGTTGGTATGGCATTCCCCACTTTTTTAATGGCATAAATAAACAATACTCATTAATTGTAGTATGAGCTTGACATTCTCCATCAACTGTTAATGCAATCAGTAAAACAATAAACAATACCTGGATGACAGAAAAGACGGGATAAGAAATGTATACTCCACTTTCTACAGTGTACGCAATTTGGGTTCCCATACATGAACCCTGTATGGACACAAAGGATTCCTGTGAGACATATCTTCACCATGGCCGCCTTATGCAGAGTTGTTCCTACTGTCCTGAAATGTCTAAATATGTCACTGGTAAAACTCACCCAATCCAGCTTTCCTTGTGTCAATGACCGCATTATTTTCCCTTCCAAGGATTCCGGTTGTGAGGCCGTCTCCAATGCAGACAACCCTTGATGAGTCTCCAGATGGAAGGACGTTCACCTTGAAAGGAGAATTGGGAACCTGCTGGTCAGACCACATCACACTCAGCAAATAGGCACCTGTAAAAACAAAATACCATCTCATTCAACGCCTCAGACCCCACAAACTGACCAGTTCTCTCCTCCAATATCCTGGTTATCACCAACTGTATCCAAAATGTAAACTAACTGAAGTCGAGTTCAGCAGAATCATGGTCTCTCGATTTCTTCTTTCTACTGGCTATAACTTGTACATCTTTCATTGGCTTGACCTCCTCGGATTCTGACCTGGGACCAGAATGGACAGAGCAGCCTGGCTATTGCAGACTTGATTCGATAGAGCGCTATTGAATAAGCTGATCTCCCTGACGTGGCTTTTGTGTGATGCTGAGAAATTTCTAAGATTTAAATTAACATTACAGTCACTGGTTAACTTGTATTTGGTACCCAGAACCGGGCACAGGTCAAAAAGTGGTATCTGTCATTCAAGTGACTCCAGGGCTTATTCGAACATGCAGCCGGACACAAAGTGTGCAGTTGGGAAAGAAATTTGTGCAGTTAAAAATCATATTTTGTGCAGTTATTTTTTGTAGACCTAATTGTATAAACCAACAGTCCCCAGACCCAGTGACAATTTGTGTGAAAGAAATGAGGCACGAATAGTTACTTAAATAAAATGGGAGGCTTCTGACAATTTTCTTCTCGAAAACAAGAAAAAAGAGGGGAAATCCCAAAAAAGTCATGAGAAATTTTGGCGGAAAAATTTTTTGCTGGAAACTCTCCTTACTACCCCCTCGAAAATTCTTGGGAAACTATCGTTACTACCCCCCCTCGAGAAAATTGCCGGGTTGTCAACCAGACCTCCCAATTCGGCCCTCATGTGCAGTTAATAAAATTCCTTAGAATAAGCCCTGAGTGACTCTATAGCAACATGGGTGCCTCATAAATTTTTCCATTTCATTATATTTCCATTGGTTTTCATATAGCTACCTGGTAGCATTGCAACATAGCTACAGGCAAAGAGGTTATTCAGCAGAGGAACGACATCCACTTCAATGTCGCCTTTCAGTCCGATGACCTTTGCTGTAGGAATACCTAAAACCAGTTACCACAAACGTAAGTTAAGTCATCATCGAGTATAGTACGGTAAAGTAGCGTAACTTCTAGATGCAATGAGGCATGCTCAAGAGTAACATGATTTTTCAGTTGAGGTAATCAGGAAATGCACGTGCATGTAAGTATACATCACACACTTAGTATAGTGCTATTAATTATCTGACAAAAGTAATGGCTATCAAGCTGACCTTAAAATATGAAAATACAATATAATTTTGCTCTGGAATGCATTATGGCTTGCTTCATACACAACAGAATTGTTTTCCTCTCTTTATTTCTTTTACTTAACTGATCGACCAAACTCTGGGACACGATAAACAGAATATCAATATCTGCATGAACTGAACAAGTAAACAAAAGACTCACCCGGCCCAGCATTCGCTCCGTCAATGAGGAACTGAGCTGGTTCAAGGCACCGAGCCATGGTCAGACCCGGTCCAGTGAGCACAAGCTTGGTGACATCGATAAGAGACGGATGTGGTAGGTCTGGTTGCAAACATTGAATGGTCTCAAGAAACACCATAGGGTCCTGTGGTGGTGGTTGTGGTGGGCATTCCACTGGCTTTGGTGGCGACTCCACTGTGGCTATGATTGGAAATTTTTGGATTGGCATATCACACCACCAAACACGAATATAATAGTCACCTGGAATATCATAACATAATCAGATGGTTACCACTGAGCAACCTAGCCAAAATGATAAATCAATTCAATTCAAAACCTTTTGTTCATACCAAGTGTAATTACCTGTACACGACACATCGATGAACAGGTATCACAGGGTGAACCCTGAAGAAGAAATAATGTTCTCTGAGTAGGAACCCAGGTTCCATAGTTATTTACAGATAATAACATCAACGTTAAATACGTTAATTATATATACAGTGAAACTGAAGCTACCAGCAGTTGAAACCCTCATGTGATAGAGGCTCTTAAGAAGTCTATCAAATAGAGTAGATCCTTAGAATAACTAAAATAAATCTATGACCATTAAACCTTCTTCAAAATCAGACAACAACATGAACTGAGAACAGCTACTGTCTATGGAAATGATTAACTGAAATGGTGTGAAAAATTCTGAACTAGACTAGGATAGGCTAGATACGAACAAATGAATGATTAAACCGATGATCTTTTAAATCTAAACCTATGACCATTTCAATCTAAATTTTAACCTTTCTGAAATTGAGTCACAGAACTGCACACAAATGATCATCAGTGGATGAATTATGATTGTGGCTCTAAAGCAGTCGAACGGTTAGATTAGATAAGATGTAGATCAGACGATTTACCTTTTGCACCTTTATTGGCAACACACAGAAAGAACTGCATAATATATTTCTGCACGTGGTACACTAACCACGTAATCAGCCAGTCAGTCACTTTGTTGGACATCATGAACTTTTCCAATAAAAAAGTGATTAGATGATAAGGAAATCGAAAGTGGCCTACCTAGTTTTCGAGGAACAAACTTGAGAGAATATTCGTCCATTCCAATTGGTAGGACATCAGCAGGGACCATGTTACCATCTGGACCCTCGATCTTCACCACAAGCTGACCTGCAAAAACACCACATCAGGATTCTTTACAACTTGTCAAGAACTCAACAAGGATGGTTTTCACTCATCATAAATGGTTGTTGTTTATCAGGAATGGTTGTTACTCAACAGAAATGGGGATTAAGGAGCTCATAAAAGAATTGGATGGCTAAACAAAAGGGGTCTAGGACATTTCCCCCCGGATAATTTCCCCCCGGACGTTTCCCCCCGAAGTTGGACTGATGAAAATAATTCTCTACTTTAATAGAAGTTGCATTGATGAAAGAAATAATTTTTCTTAAATAGAAGCTGGATTGATGAAACAAATTCTATGCCTAAATAGAAGTTGGATTAATAACAGTTATCATGGACAATGGTAGAGTTACCTACTTACTGCTCGGGGGAAATGTCCGGGGGGAATTGTCCGGGGGGATTGTCAGGATACCAAACAAAAGGCACTATGACAGAGTGTTAGCATGAACTTCAAGTTATCAGGCCTGGCATGGTCGAACTGTGTGAATAACATTTGCATGAACACATGTATGTGTGTGTACCTGAATACAACACTTCTGAGAATCTCTAAATAATGGAAATGTAATAGCATCTGCCTATCTCTCCGCTACAATTCAGGCATTCATCCACCATGCATCCAGCCATTCATGCATTCACCAATCTATGCATGCATGCATGCATGCATCCATTCAATTATGCATTTCTCCATTAACCTTGAGATGACCTTTAACAAACTGACCTGGTCCTGCATGACGCACATCAAAACGCAATGTCTTCATTTCATTCAGTTTGACTATTACGTGCTCTGGATCCACCCAGTGGATAAAGTCGTCGATCACTTCCACTCTGCTTCCATCACAAATGCGTGGGTGGAATGCACAGCCTACAGCAAGAACAAACAACCTCAGAATTCACCCTTCCTCAAACGTACAGGTTTAATTGTGGACTTGGGACCAGTGGTGTAGTGGGGGGGAACGTGGGGGAACGCCGTTCCCCCACTTTTTTTCTCACACTATGCAAAATTCTTGCAAGATGGCACTTTTTGCTTACTTCAATATACAGGCGTTCCCCCACTTCATTTTTTAGGACTACACTACTGCTTGGGACACACTCTCAGAAACATTTCTTTTTCCCACCTAGTTGATTATCAAGTCTATCAGAGTAACATACCAAGTCTATCACAGTAATATTCGAGACTAAGGCTCAAATACAACAACAGTACTCTTTGATATAAACAACTGTTGTTAAGCTAAGTATCGCATTGTTGGCTTGCAGTTATCTATCGGCACATCAGACAAAGTAACCTCAGATCACGTGAAATAATGTTGACAGAACACACTGCAATTTAAATGAAGTTGGTTTTAATCTGGCATTATGTTGTCAAAACCCAATTCATTCCATGAGCTTGGTTTATACTGAGACAGCCTTTTAGCCAAGTTGACCCTTGAAACCCAAATCACCTAATGAGGTGGGGTTTGTGATAAAGTTTATCAACATAAGAGTAGAAATATCACCTTCTACTTCCCGTCCGTTGAACATCATGTTGACTGTGTAGATTCCAGCTTCGCTTGGTAAGTAGTTGACCCGGAATCGTCCACCTTCGACTGGCTCGATCTCAGCCCGAGCGATGGTATTAGGGCCTAGAATGTTTCACAATTATAGACATATGATTTATAATCTAATATAAAAATGAGCACAGAGTAGCAGACTGAAAATAACAGCAACGTGGGCAGAAGTTTATTCTACTACGTCTCTCACAGACTATGTAATGGATATTTTTAAATGTTTGATTTAACATTTAAAATGTTTGACAGAGAGAGCAAAATCTATATATACCGAGTAATTGTGAAAGAATTAGCAAAACATAATCTCTGGATGAGTGATTCTGCTCTGCTCTGAGTTTTAAAACGATGAGACTGACTAACCTTCGATCTGCACAACCAGTTCTCCCTTCTGTCCCTTCGGATCGACAATGAAACTCTGCATCTGACCAGCACATCCCTTGATCAGACCATCGCCACAGGCAGTCGCTAAGACCGTGGCTCGGATCTCCTGACGAACAGGACAGCCTAAAAACAACAGAAGCGAATCTTAACACAGTTTGGATACCAATAAAAGTCATTTTTATGTTATGTTGATTAGCAGCTTATTTTGCTGCAATGTCTAATGCACAAGGCATCAAACTGATGGTGCACCAAAAGCAAGCCATAATCAGGTCAATATCCAGAAGAGCAGTCCACAAACAGCCTATGGCGGATATGCAATCTGAATAAGGTCAGTCGAGAAAAGAAATGTTAAAAGCGAATGATGGAGTACAAACAGACACAGGGAGTGAGCTCCAAAAGCTAAGTCCAGCAACTGAAAAAGCTCATTCATCAAGAATCATTCTAGAGAAAGAGAATTAGATGACCCTGTTGAATAATGATAACTCTGGGGAGTAACGAAAATACAAGTGCTCACATGCCTCTAAATGCAGATAGTCAGATAGTTACATGCTCCACAGAAGTGTTCTGGCATTTTAACATTTCTTTCGACTGAGCTGTGAAAATTACCCCATGGCAATCAAACCACAGAGGAACCTTTAACGGCATATTCCATTCGCATTGACCAGATCTTTCTACTTTACTGCAACTTAATGTATACGTGCCAAAGAATTATTGTTGGTTAATATTCTGTTGGGATTGAAGTTATCATGTTTGCCACAGATTTATACAAAGTAAAGATATTGAGCTGGATGAAACAGTGGCCAAAGAACAAAGAAATAAACATCAAAAAGTCTTTAGATATTACACACCTTAATACCAGAAGACAAATCGCTATGCATCAGTTGAAAACTGGGAAACTATACAGTTAAAGCTTTCTGCATAAAAAGTAACCATCTTTGAATCAGATATTTCTAGCAGTTTTCTGATACCTGGAACATCGGAACAGCCAATGGTGACATGAATCTTGTAGGTTCCAGGTTCCATAGGAACATAGGTCACCTTCTCTCCAGTTGGGGTTCGTTCCACATCAAACGGCACGGACATGCCGCTCGGGTCAGTCACCGTGACCGTGAGGTCAGCCACACCCGCATCCACACGAATAACTAATGACAAATTCAATCAGTTACAATCATAATGCAACAATCGTTTTATCAGGTTGTCACTGGATCTGACAAGTTTGTACTAAAACCAAATGGCACTGAGGACTAGTCCTAAATCACAATTACATAAAAGCATGTAGAAATATTTAAATAGAGGTGCATATAGGTATGCATATAGATACACAACAGATCTTCATATGGTCCTCTTTAAAACTGTAAGATAGCCAGTCATTTAGGACCACAGCCGATCGGTCATGTAGTAGGCACTACACTTCATTAAAGGAAAAAGACTCTGATGTTTTAGGGAGGCATATGCAACTACATAATGGCGGAGCACAACCACACTGCACCTCCCATGGGTCTAGCTCCTCACCACTAATGCTAAACACAAATCACACCTTAGGAATATTCACTGGTAGCTGATTGGTTGATCACTCACCTTGTTACACTGGAGTGTGTGAGTTTGAGGCTACCCTGAGATGGTTATTGTGTAGGGACCTTGAGCAAGTCCTCTATGCACAATACTGCTCAGTGCCATCTACTGATGCTTAGTCTTTAGATTTTGTTGTTTTAAAAATACAGAAATAATTCAGATAGACCTTAAAATTAGCACTAACATGCAAAGAGCAAACCAGTTCCTACCATCTATGACCATGGGGACCATGACTTCTCCACCTCGTGCACCTTCTATGCGAACCTTGTTGGCATCATAGATATCTGCTACCAACGGACTGCCAGGAATTGCCTGACCAGCATACTCAGCTACAAGGGAGTGGCTTCCTAAGAAGAAAAAGTAATGCAACGTTATGTCTCGCAAAATACGTAATGCAATGTTCTATTGCCATACAATGTAAATGTACACTAAAGCAATGTTATTTATTGTAACAGAATGAGATACGGTGTAATACAGTGTAATGTAGTGAAAATTTTATGCAAGAGCATAATGTGATGCAACGTGAAACATTGCACGGACATGTAATCTAATGCATAATGATGCAATTCAATGTAAAGCATAGCATAAACTAACGTATTACAACGTATTACAGCCAGTGTCAACTCAACGCTTCATGCCTTGCAAACATATCCTGCAAATCAAAAGAGCATAATTTTCTCCTGTGAATTATCCTAACATGTAAATTGGTTGTACAAGAAGCTGCTTCACACGATCTAATATTTTCCCTCACCTGCCAACATTGACGTGTACTCCAGTCGAATGCTTCCATCCTGTTGTTGAGTCACTCGCACAGGTAACATGTCACCAGAGGGTGCTAGCAAAGCAACAGACAACAGCAGGTAAAGTAACAGACAACAGCTGTTAATTCCGACTCAGATCTGACATTTGGCAAATACTTGTTTTGGTCAGAGGGCTTGCAACAGCCACTTTTATGTAACTTATGGCAACAATAAAAATCAGTTAAGTAATTAAAGGCATTAATTATTCACTGTTACCACTGTTATTAACTGTTTCTGAGGCTACATGTATATACCTACAGAACTGATGCCCATCGTATCAAAGCTGGGTGAACTCACCTGTAACCTGTGCTTTGATGTCATTTGTATTGATAGGGAAGCCAGGGTTATTAATGACGCCCCATACAGGCTGACCAACGCTGATGCACTTTCCAGCACATCCGTTGCTCAGTGACATCTGTCCAGCTGGGTTAACGATACTCCAGACCATCGGAGAACCTTTAGAAGAAAAGAGCCCCGTGAAATCAACCACCATTCACAACCGGAAACTGACCGTTATTCATAATGGTATATTTTGTATTTGGACTATGTTTGCAAAGATTTCAAAAGAACAAGCAAGCCTCTCAAAGAGTCTTAAACGGAGGAGGAGCTGTTCAACACTCTTCCAGTACAATTGCAGTTGTGTTTATTAGTTAATAAAAATTTATATTAATCTTTTTGCATAGGCCTAGAAACACCAAATGAGAGCCAGATAGAAACCGTCTTATGGGAGGCTTGAAACTTACAAACACCAAATTACAAAAAGGCAATCTAATCTAATCTAATCTAATCTAATCTAATCTAATCTAATAAAACTTAATCTAATCATAATACACAGATTGTCAATCAATGGTTGCTCAAAGTCAACTATAAGTCCAAATCATAATCCATCAGAGAACCCATTCAAAATCTGATTAAGATAAAAAAAAACCTCAAGCCACAGTGGATACGAAAACTGTAACAGACGAGTATCAAGTTTAGGATCAAGCACTCCATCAAATGGCAACCATGATGTCACATACAAACATATAAATATATATATGCATATAATATATATTATATGTGTATATGTAGTGGATTAAATGTTTATGGTAAGCGTCTCCACCACTTGTATTGTACATGTATGTGAGGTTTCTGTCGTAGTCGTCGCGGCTTAACAACTAAGGCCGGCGTGATGATCGTTCGTTGCCACGGCCATGTCGACCCGGCCACCGGCCCAAAGGCCATTGACGATCGAAGACGATCAGCAGAGATTAATGTAGTTTATTGTAGAATCATAAAACAGTATAATGATGGTGAACAACAAACTCTGTACTCTCGACAGTTCAGTCTGACTTGTCTGAACTCTCTGCTATGATAGTCTGCACTCTTACTAATAAGACAGCGTTTATATATATACAGAACAAGTCAGCTTAGGCTTAGCTGGGCTGGGTGGTCGATGCAGTCAAGAAGTCCGAGTTTGGTAAGGTAATCAGGAATACTGCCTTACTCATATCCCTGCCTTGTCTATTCCATCTCTCTCTATCTTTGCCTGTCTGCTTCAATCTGTCTGTTGGCACTCGGTCAGTCGGTCTGTAGTCTGCGACCTGGAATTACACACCCTCTACGGCTTGAGTGTCCGAGTCTGTGTCTGGGTGCACTAATGATATGGTGCCAGAGAAGTCAACCCCTACATATGTATACACTGATAGTGTAGAAAAAGACAAGAGTAAACCATACTGTGAAATGTATAAATAAAACAAAAAATTAATGTGCTATTAGTCCAAGACAGATCACCTGGAACACAGTCTTTGTTGAATGTTAAGTTGATGATGTGATCCACAGGACACCTCGGTACAAAATAGTAAGTATGCAGGTTGTTGAAGCACTCGTGTCGCAATGGTACAGCCACCCCACCAGCGGTGACGGTGACCTCTAGGTTTCCAGTGCCTGCCTCACTTGTGTCAACTGTAAATCCTGCTTCCTGCCCAATGTTTCCACTTGTGGTAGCATCGACGATCCTCACACGCTTTGCATCATAGACATTACACACAAAGGGAGTGCCAGGCACTGGTTCGGTGCCATAGTGAAGGTCAATCGTATATGGTCCACAATTTTCAGGAACAAACTGGTATCCATAAATGCTTCCACTTCTGCGCTCTGTGGCAACCACTTGCATTCCAAATGGATCTAAAATATAAATATTTCATTGTTACGATATGTCAAAGCTAGATTTCCATACTCATAACCTTCATAAGCCAGTATTGTAGGCAACAGCATGCGCTTTTTACCATGAACCTTCTTTAGTTTCTCTGATCCAATCCACTTACAGTAATCAAAACTTAGTCATCCAGCTATCTTAACTTTTATGTACGTTTCGAGATTCCCTCAAAGTTAATATGGTGCTTTGATGCCTTGAAGTAATTATATTGATATTAAGTCAGGATATATATGAAACATAGTGCAACCCAGCAAGCAGAACACTGTTGTTCCTGCGACAGTCACTTTTTATCGGGCCAAAACTGGGCCCATAGCTGGTCACCAGTTAACACCATTGGCACAACATGGGCCCCTCTTCGTGCCCATAGCCTAAATGTGGCTGTTCAGGGATCCTTTTGAGTTCACCTTTTAACATCTGTCATGCCAAGTGGTGTGCTGTAGCATACTTTGCAATCACTCGTGACCAGCAACGCATCTGACGTAGGAACTGAAACTGAACAAAGGCCATCTGACAAATCTGAAGAAGGTTCTTATTAAGATCAGAGCATTGCGACTACTAACCGAGTACTTTGCAGGTGGCTTCCATTTCAGGGGACGTTGTTATGTCCAGTTCCACAGAAACGGGACAGCAGACGGGGCGCAGCATACACGAATCCCAGCGCACGTGAAGGCTCTTCTGGTCAACGACGTTGCACTGAAAAGGCGAACCTGATGAAAAGAACAATGCATATAACACTTCATTTCAACAAAAAACCAAACACTGGCACAATACAGACATTGTCACAATCATTGTTCGTTAACTATTAATCCATTTGGCATCCTCCCAGCCCGAGTAATTCCTGGGTTTATTATTATGATGATCATGATGATCACGATAATCACGATGATGTATTAATACAATTAATCAATAAATTATTAATTATCAATTATTGTATTGTATTGTATTTGAACACTTGTTATAGCGCCCCAACCAGATTTCCCATTCAGAGGCGCTCCCGACTACTGCGCGAATGCTGAATCGGAGTTTCACGCCGAAGCGCATGAGCAATTGCGAGTGAAGGACTTGCCCAGGGTCCCTACGCGGCGACTTTGAGGTGGATTCGAACCCGCAACCCTCCAGCTGCAAGGCACCGAACATACCCCTACACCACCGCGCCCCAGTTGTATTGTGATGTGTTGTATTGTGTGTTGTATTGTACTCCACGTTTATAATGCGACCGAGCCACCCGCAGTAAAGATCCGAGAAATTAATCTCTGATAATCCGACCCGACCGGGAAGCGAACCCGGGGCGCCGGCGCGGCGAGCGGGCACCAACCCACTCGGCCACTCAGGATCCTAATCAATTACTAGATTACGTAATAACTAATTATGGAAGATTCAGACTATGCTACATACCGCTAACATCGCAGTCATTGAACTTGACTGTGACGTTGTGTACGACGCCCTCTGTTGGTACAAACGAAGCGGAATAGACGTTCTTTGAATCGGCCGACAGCTCAACATGTGGCCTACTCTGTTTGCCCTTGACACAGACAGTGATTCCGCCTGGTCCTGCCATGCTGGCATCAACTAAAACACGAAAACACACAATCGTAATCGTATCGTAATCTCTAAATTTCTAAAACTCCACTCGAAAGCCAAGCGCAGGGCACCAGCTTATTCACGAGCGCTGCATCTAGTCAGAAGGGTTGTCCAAAAGAGTAGTCTGAGGGAGGTCCGAGTCCGGTTTCCAGAGGATCAGAGGGGTCAGAGTAGCTGCTAAGGTGGGTGTCGTTTAGGTCGAGAGTTGGAAGGTACAGGATCACAAGGTCACCCATCAAAGTTACTACCCACTTGATATATCGTTGTTGATAAATGGTTGTTTTGTTGCTGTTTAACAACAGTGCATCATAACAAAGATGATTAGCATTGCCCTCCTCCTTTCTCCAGGCTTGGGACTGGCACTGCCAGAGTAAGGGCAGTGGCAGAATTCTATTAAGCAGTGCACTTACTCAATATCCAATTACTGAGGTTAAAAAGGGTGTCCCATTGTCAGATTGGTGCAACTGTTATTATAAAATGGTTGTCCTATACAGATATAAGCACAGTAGTGCTACCTCTACCATATACCTGTAGTTGTCTAGCTAAGGGCTCACTTTGTAAACCAGAGAGCATAGGCGGAGTCTTGGCAGAGGCTAAAGTGAATAGACACTGAGACAAAGTCATCAACACACATAGCCACCAACTGACATTTACAACAAACTGTTCCTGTTCTAATAGCCACTGGTCATGGTCAAAATTACATATTTACTCATTAATGGACTTACTCACTTATTAGGGATGGCACATTAGCGACACATGCATGAACATTAATAAATACTGAGCTGGAGGCCGATGAAATATATTAACCTGTGAAGGTGACTGGCTTTCCAACGACTCCAAATGGCATTTGGCTGCAAAAGACTTGTGAACAGTCGTAGACTTCTGGATGGAATGGACTGTCTTTGATCGTTATATCCGCATATTTAATGTTGATCGTATGCTGGCCTGTTGTCAGTACACAAATATACAGATAAAGATAGTTCACTTTTTGCATCAGGCCTTAGCAGTTTCACAGCAGTAAAGCTTATGGTCCCCTTCAACGAGGCGCTATATAAATGTTCTATCTACACAGTAACAGGGATACATGACAGTCTGGTGGTTAGCATGCTGGACTGTCAACTGAAAGGTTGGGGTTCAAGTCATGCCAGGGCAGAAAGATGTTCAAAATTTCTGCTCTACTTGCTTCCTCTGTTGAATTAGCTACAAAATGAGTAAACTGTTCGTGGCAGACTATGAGGCAAAGTAAATCACAGGCCATCTGCCCATATATGTGACAAAGCTAAGAAAATTGAAGTCACTAACACTTCACACCTATTGCCATCCACCTCTCAAGCTAGCTTAACGTACTGCCTTCGTCTGTTCTTCTATATAATAAGTCTTCGGTGCATGGTCTGTGGTACATGCAGAAAGGCAACACATAACGTTGATGCCATCTTGTGAATAATAAGAGAACAAAAGTAGTAGATAATGGAAGGCAACAGATTTCCTTGAAGGGATTTTTTGCTGAACTAGCTCGCAGAAGCTCTACAGCTCTGTTATAGCACTACAATGTATTAATCTAGCCTAAACCACTGGGCAATCTAATCTACTTATCTAATTGCACATAATCTAATCTAACTTAATCTAATCCCGGCCACCGAAGCCAGAAGATGGGCCACATTGACTAATATGCCCCATGATTACACTCACGGCATCCATAACCACTCATAACATCAATCACCACTCCAATCAACAGTCAACTTATTAATAATGAAAAACGATCTCTTGGCATGCAGAGTTTTTAGAAAAAGCAAAAAAAAACTGACCAGCAGCAGAACAAAACAGTATCTGACCTGCTTCGAAAGGCACGTATTCCACTTGGTAGCCATTGCAGTACGATCCGGTAATCATCGCGGGTACTCGTTGACCGCAAGGGGCTAAAAGGCAGGAAATGAAGGTTAATTAGTAATTAACATTCACGACTTCTCATGACTACTTGGCATGGTTGCTCTGTCCATTTGGGGCTCATTTAGTCTGCCTTTTATTATTTATTCTTTTATTTTATTTATATATAGGACACAACTCAATACCAGCACAGATATGATAGAACAGAATCTGTGAAGATGCCAAAAGGGAAGTTGGAAGTGGTGTATGTTGTATTGTTGCATTGTATGTATGCTACATTGTTATGTCTTGGCTTATAATGTCTTTTATTGTTATTTTATGATATGTTATCTTATGGCATCTTATTGAGTTTTACATATCACAGTTTAGTACATAGTACTATAAATTCTTGTAGTGTACCAACTTGTGTTGAATTGTATTGTCTTCTATTGAATAATATATGTAGAGTACACTCTACTTTATCAAATTTTATTGTATTATATTGTGTTATAATTCATTACACTGTACTATATGGTTTGTATTGTATCATATTGTCCTGTATTGTTGTATATTAAATTAAACTGCTTTGCATTGAAGTATTTGTTGCTTATTCCTAGAAATGATTCAGATGTCAAACTATTGGAAAATGAATGAGAAACGAAGAAAACGACTAATTTTCGTACATATGATCTGGACATCTAATTCTGCTTCCCCTCCAACTGCTTTTGCGATAACATCAAATTTGGTTGGTTGGTTGGCTCGGACACGACCCAGGCCTGGTCCACATGCTACAGCAAGACTTCCGTCCAACATGGACACTGAAAATGGGCTTCCTGTATTGGAAGAGACAACAAAATGTGGTCGGTTACTATGCAATGACAAACAATTGACTATTTCTTTAATTAACAGTAAAAATGTCTGCATTATGAAAGTAAAAACTTCCTGATTAGTTTAATCTATTAATAAAGATTGAATTACTTTGTATTGAATAAAAAATTCTGAGCTTGATTCTTGCAAAGAAACTCCATTTTCCACTCAACAAATCCTTGAATTCTAAGTTCATTAATTTTGTATACGTAACTTGATTTAACTAACATAGTTTTCACTGAGCATCAATCCTACGACTGACATACATTTTATAGCCTCAGAAGATACTCTCAATAAACACTTGTAAGTATTTCAAACATAATCTTAACCTTACACTAACCATTTTATAATTGATTTCATCCTGTAAAAACATAACACATGACCATCTTGGTATCCTAAAATACAACCTTTTAGGTCTTTAATACACCCATGTTTCAGTGCACCTTTGTGTGGTTCCTAAAAGGAGGTAGGTATATAAATGTTCTGATGCATACAGACACACAACTAACCTTGAACTGGCTCCCCATTGAAGCGAACATTGATCAGATGAGTTGCAACATAAATCGGAGTGTACACAACTTCAAGAAACTCAGGGCCCTGCATCGCTCGAGCAGACACTGGAACGCTTTCACCCTTGGACACGACTGCGATGTCGAGAGAACCCCTTCCAGCTTGACTTGCATCAACTGCACAAAGCAATATTACAAGAACAGTAAGTATCTGAACATCATGCATTAAAACTTCGCTCCAATGTGTGCTGCATGGTTATAAATAGGCAGGTAGGGTAAAAATCGGTTCCAGGTCAAGATCCAAAGTGGTCAGGCAGACAGCGAGTTAGACGGTTAAGGTGGATAGTGTTTAGAAATTAAATGTGGAGGAAGGTAAGAGGAGAGGAGGAATTGGGACATGATTTGTGAAAGAGCAGTGTTTTCAGTTTTGAGTGAAAGACCTGTGGACAGATAATGATAGGTGAGAATTGGCGATTTAGGAGAATTGCTGTAATTCTGATGGGAGTTTATTCCTGAGAGGCGGAACATCTATGGCTATGAAGCGATTTTCAAATTTTAGTGAAGAGGTGACGGAAGAGTGGAGAATTGTTCAGCCAGATGAGGAGTGGGTTGAGTGAAGTGGTTGGACCATGAACAACTGACGAAGATAAAAGGGATAGGAAGCAACTAGTTGCCTTAAGATTCACATGCTTCCTCAGAGCTCACAAGTCATGAGCACCTCTTGGGGAGTCTTGGTAGTTTGTTCTGCTAAAGGTTCTATATAAATCTAAAAATACAGTAGAGTGCAACAGGCACATGACCATAGGCGTAGCCACATGAAGGCAGGAGGAGGCAGTTGCCTCCTCTTGGATTTTCCCGTATTTGCCTCCTCTTGCCCGAACTCCATCGCCATACAAATCTGCATGCAATTTACTTACTTACTGCACTGTTCAAGCGAATGTTGTACCGTACGGCGTATACTATTTCCTGACACACAGACACAGTTTTCGTTTCCGGTAACAAACGCCTAACTTCAGTATTTTTCAAGTAAATTGTACTAATCGAATTATTGTGTATTATCGTCATTCCGACTCATTCGTCAATTCGTCAATAGTCATTATTATGTCTGCGGGGCCGCCAAATAAGAAACTTCGACAGATTGTGCTATCTTTTGCCAGCCAAAAGCCAGCGAAGAAATACACAGGTAACGACAGGTTATTAGTAATAACGCCTATGGTTATTAGTTATAATTAGTAACGAAGCTTCTCTTGAAGAAAAGACCTAGTTTCATCAATCCAACTTTATATACTTACGGAAACAATTATTTCCATCATCCAGCTTCTATTTAATCAAACTTCCATTTAGGCAAGAAATCATTCTCATCAATCCCTGCAGCTTCCATTTTAAAGCAACAATGTAAAATAATTTAGCAACGTAAACTAGGGTTTAACCGTTATACCGTTAGGATTAGTAAATAGTAATTATGGTAACTTTGTAAGGGGCTTCTATCCCCTAAACAACCGGGCTCAATCCCTCTCCTTCCCCCTACTGTGATTGAAGAGATCTGTAACTTGTAAAAGAAACACTCCCCCCTGTTTTTCACTGGGCTCAACTTGAGCCCACCGTGTATAGGGATAGAAGCCCCTGATTATGGTTCCTTTATCAACTGGTGTTTTTAAATTACTGTCGTAATTTTACTTCATTCTCATAGAGCTCATAAATAATATATTGCCACAGTGTAAAACTAATTTGTACAAAATCTTCTTTTAACTGGTGTCTTTAAAATTACTGAGCATTGTAATTTTACGTCACGTTTTCAATGTTTCACATTTGAAGTACTGCAGGAAAAAAAGTCTACGATTTTCGTCTATTGCTCCATGGATAAATTTTGCCTCCTCTTGTTTGCTCCATGGGTACATTTTGCCTCCTCTTGTGCCTCCTCTTGAAAAGAGGTCTGGCTACGCCACTGCACATGACAAGTGCTCTGACTGAAGGAATAAATAATCAACACGATATCTGCATGCATGGTAAAATGTCATAATCACAACATGCAATAAACCGGTAAATTATGAAGAATATTTAAAAAATGTCAATTGGGTATCGACTGCAAATCCTCACATCCCTCCTGAAGCCTTTGAAAGTTTCAAAAGGCCCTGGCTAATTTTAAATGAGGAGGAAATGCAAATGGACAAAATAGCACAGGAAGAAGAGGAATGACAGAGCATAAAAGTCGAGTAAGTGCAAAACTCAACCAATCAAGGCATCAAAGACACCTTATTTGTTGTCACTCACTGTGGAAGAAGGATGGTCTTCCGACAACTCCTGGACAGATGTCACCGACACGAACCAGAGCTGAATCCCAGGCGAGTGCCGTGAATGGACTGTCCCTGATCGGCTCATCAAAATATTTCACCTCTATGATGTACTCGCCTGAAAACAACCAGAGTCCAAGTTAAATCCCAACAGAAAAGCCATTAACATACATGTATAAATAAATAAATAAATATACAACTGTGATCTGAGAATTTGATAATGCTCTTCTAACAAAGTTCAGAAGTGTACATTGAAGCCATGCATGGGCGTATTTAGGAGGTGGTTTTACGGGTTCAAACCTCCCCAAATAAGTTTCCCAACAAAGTTTTATATGCTCTTACATAGGAAATACCAAAACAACCTTAGTTTTTGCGACCATCTCCAATGGAACCCCCCTCCCCTGAAATCTTAAAACCCTCTCCGAAATTTTTTCCTGGCTACGCCCATGAAGCCATACAACAGAAAACATTAAAAACAGGACACACACTGACAGTGTTTTTAGAGCAATCTTTGGAAGGAAGGAGGGTAATATCAAACAACAGTATATTGTATATGCATGATCACATATGAACATTTAGAGGTACAGCACCTGCTCTTAAAAAGGTGAAACAAATAATAGCATTGGCAATATTGAAGATGAGTGTAAGTAGGGTCAATGCTCACCTGGTATGGTAGGTGTGTATTCAACTCCGAACACACCTGCAGACAAATCCCTGACCTTTGGCCTGATTTCCTTACAGTTTGGTCCTGTAAATAAATGCAATGCAACATTATGATAACGGCACCACAGAAACAATGATTATAGATTAGATCATTAGATTATAGAAGTAATAATTGAAGATTAGATTATAGAAGTGATGAATGGAGATTAGATTAGACTCGATGTAAAAGGCAAATTCACAGCAGTCCCAATCAAATTTGTCAGCATCGATCATTGAAACAAGAAGAGGAAAGAGAGATAAGAATAGATGAGGAAAAAGATACAAGCACAAGACTTAAAAATAAGTTAGGCAAAGTAAAGTAGGGTAAGATACAACGTGATAATATGAGGTAAGGGAGGGTTAGATGAGGTGAGGCAAGGGTAAGAAGGTAAGGTAAGTATTCATTATTTGCGTGCTGTTGTCACCAGTAGTCCGTGAATAAGCTGTGCTTAACTTTAAAGTAGCGCTTCAGATATTCGGAGTTTACGAGTCCTTAACTTAACATTTTCCATCAGCATCAACTTTAATCATCAGTTGGCCAACTAAACCAGAAGAAATTTCAGGAGTGAAAGTTATGGGTGTACAGCTTAAACGTCGGTAGAGTTGTCCCACCTGTTATCTTAACGTGTACATCACGAGAGAAAGCAGCAGGGCCATTGATGGTGAATGAAGTCGGTCGATTGCATCGTACGATCTGAAGTCCATCTCCACAGGCAGTTGCCTGCGCTGGATCGGAAACCATGAAGACAAATGGACTGCCTGGAAAATATATCAAAGACTTCCCATTCATTTATTTCTTTATTTGCCTATTAATTTCTTGGATTACTATAGCACTCTAAAAATCGATTGTGCTAAGAAACTGTGTCACTGACTCGATCAGTAAGCATCTTGAGACAGGATACAACCTCAACAACGTGTGAAAACAAACCTCAGTGTCTCACAGAGCTCAGTGGTCTACTTTCTTCATCAGTATGAAGCACAGAAATTTGAATAAAAATGTATTAAAAACAGTTTGTGTCTATTTCCAAGCTAAGAGAGATTGCCAGAACCGAGCTCTGGTTGACTTGCCTGTAACATTACTGCAGTTGAAGAGAACATTTGCTCTGTGAGGACCGGCCACAAGAGGTATGCACGAGACTTGGAAGACGCCAGGTACTCTTCCAAAGGCAGCCACACTGTTCTCGATCATCTGGCCATTCGGTCCTTGTATACTGATCTCCAGGCTTCCTTCTCCAGCATCCTTGACGTCAACTGGAAAATAACAACAATAGTATAAGACGATTTATATAGCACTAGCCAGGCCGAGGCCAAAGCAAAGGGCATTGGAAATGAGTCTTAAAAAATCAATAACAATCAGATGATAATTTCACAAGATAGTTCTTCGGTTGAGATTTGAATGTCTCCAGAGATGATAGCCTACATTCTTTATATGCTTAGTATTGTTATTTATAAAGTGGTTGGATTGTTTCACACTAATAAAAAGCATATACTTATTACTTACTATATCTAAGAAATAAGCAATTATTGTCAATATTATTAATTATCATAACAATAAAAAAATAACTATTTTTAGGCAAAGGTGGTTCTTACCGGTGAAGTTGGATTGGTGTCCAACTCGTCCAAGGTCAATGCCACTGACAAGGACCCTGCTGATATCCCAGGCCTTGGCTACCACTGGACAAGCTGACACTAGGTTGCAGAAGTAGGTAACATTGATCTGATGGTCACCTGGAAATAGGCATTATTTATTGTATTGTGACACAATCTGATGTGCAGCGTACACAATACAATAACAATGGTAGTTGCTAAACACAAGTCTTAACACTTAATACGACATACCGCTATATGAGATGAACTAGAAGTTTTCTGATCTTACCAGCCATCATTGGAGTGTAGTCCACTTTGAAATTGTTGTTGGCACTTTCTGAGATGAAAATCGGGACTTCGCATCCGTTAGGACCTGGTAGTAGGTAGAAAATCAGATATAACAGTAGAAGGCAGAAATGTAAAACAAAATTACAAAACTCTTTCATTTTAATATAAAGTAGCATACAAATCCTCGACAGCTATATTCACTGGGCCCCAATACCACAGTTGATCTAAGAAACACTGTTGTCCCAATGAGCAAGGCTACTTGGGATAGAAATATTAGTCATTGTAGCTCACACCTGAAATCCAGTAAAACCTCTAAAATATCTTCAACTTCAGGTAAAATACTGCCGCAAGAAAGCAATATTTAAAACACAATTAAATCACAAAGCTGTAAAAAATTTCCTTAACATTTAAGGTAACAGAAAAGAAGATACAAAACAGCTGTAGGAGTTTCCAGATAAGACTACTTTAGAATAGATTATATTACATATACATTAGCCAGTTTCAATATATACCTGTTACAGAAATGTCCAGGTTCTGTGTGGTTGCAAATGGAGCACTGACTGTGAAACTGGTTGGTTTTTTGACTGGTACGAAACCAAGTCCATCTCCCCGTAACACTACCTTAGATGGGTCAATCACAAGGAAGGTGAAGGGAGACCCTGAAAAACAGATGACAACAAGAAAACACATGCAGAGCATTAGCATTACAAAATTACAAACAAATCAACTGAAATCAACAATAGTTAATATCAGTAGTTAATATTAATATCGTTTTGTCTGTTGTTAACTCAATAAACGAATAATTATGATTATGACAATGCCTGTGGACATCAGTTGCCTACATCTTCCCATCAAAAGCTGAACTTTTTACACAAAATTGCATTTTGTTCATCTATAACAACAGAGTTTCGAGGCATCAGTTAAGCACTTGTTTTATTTAACAAGAACAAAATTAATAAATTTTAACTATTCAAAATACAGTAAGGCAGGCCTCAAACAACAGAGGCCTTCTAACAAATAAGACTGGCAGTTGACAAATCATTCGGCGAAACATCCACAACAGAGATCCAATAACTATTGTAGACTGACTTCCAGTTTCTATGCGATATTTGACATCAACCGATAGTCTCGAAAAAATTATGATTTGAGTCATTTGACTAAGGTTCACTTGAAGTGAACATCAATAATAATGCCTTAAAAATTGTGATAACGTCACTATATTAGTCATTAGATTAGATCCTATATCATTTCTAATCTGGGGACTGACTCCTTATATTTATCAGGAACAAACAAAATGTTGAAAACATTTTAATTTCGACCATAAAAATACGCAGAGCAAAAATTGTACCTGGCACTTTCTCCTTGTTGAAGGTAACATTTCCACGGTAAGTTCCTGCGACAGACGGAACAAAGGTAATATCCAGGTAGCCAGGTGTGTCAGCCACAGCCTGGTTTGGAACCAGACGACCGTTTGGATCGCTGATGCTGATTTCGACAACGCCTTCACCTGCCTCAGCAACTATCACTGCAAACAGTCAGAAGAACATCATGCTTAGCACAATGCAGGCTAAAAAAACTGTTTCATTCCTCATTCTGTGATGCCACTACAATGCCCTGCTGTGTAGATGTAATAATTAGTGTTCTGTGTAAGTGCTTCATTACATTATATTACACTGCACTGCATTGTAAAATAGGAAAAAGAATAAGAGTTGTTCCTTGACCTAATCCCTAAGAAGCAGCCATAGGTGTGGACTGTTAGCAACTTCATTTTCTTAGCCTCAGCACGAGGGTAGGTGGCTAGTTTTCTCCCCTGCTGCCTCATATTCCCAGCAACAGTTACGGTCAATTTACTCATTTGGCAGCCATGTTTGCTACGGGATGCCTTTGAGACAGAAATCTTGATATATCTTTCTCTCTTTGCATGGATTTGAATCATCGACCTCTTGGTCAACAGTTTAACACACTGAATGTGACACATTGACCACTGCACAATCGCGTACAATCATCTATCAGACACCTACTTAATAGTCCTAGTTAATAGTTCTCATTTGTCATGAGAGGCATGGCTGAAGACTATGGAGGCTGGAACACAGTGCTGGAACACAGTGCCACAACAGATGAAGAGCAAACACATTAGCAATCGGCACCAAACACCAAAGGCAATCCGTAGGTCAAGGCTGAACTCCCAGTTTGTCCAATTCCTACTCCTCATTAGCCCATCTTCCAGTCTCAGGGCTCCTCATGAACCTTCACCAGTGCATTGTGGTTTTGATACACTACATGCAACTACAGATTGATGCCTTGTTCATCAAGATTTCAACATTATAGAAGTATTTTCAAGATTAGATCAGATTACATTAGATTAGATTGTTAAATACGAACCTTTGAAGGCGGATTGGCATCCTACGACTCCCATTCCTGCATCTGCAACGACGACCCGTGATGCATCCCAGGCCCTGGCTGTGAATGGACTGCCAGGAATCTCAAGGCACCCATACACGACACTGATCTGATAGGTTCCTGGAAAAAGTTTGAAACTTCAATGAACTGCAAATCATATAAACTGCTAAAGATAAAATAAGCACTAAGACTATGTTATGTACATAAAAATGTCTAATGGTCAAATTAGATGATATCTGATTATTCACATGAGGAAAGATGATAAGATGAAATAAGATGATATCAATGAGGTCAAAGGATGCAAAACAAGAAGAAAAGATTATATGAACTGGAATGAAACAGTATAATATGACATGGCATAAGAATGACGTGGAATAACATACCTTCATATCTGCGTGTTTTTTAACCCTTTAATGATGAGAGGGATTAGTTTTTCATGCATTTTAGTACATGCTCGTCGTTAAAATGATAAGCTAGGGACTCAGCATACACCTTTTACAAGTATCTGAAAACTGTTCTTTATTGCCAGAGTTGGAGCACCTCTGAGTAGCTTATCTTGGAGGGGCGCTATATAAGTCCTCTGAATGAATGAATAAATGAATGAATGAATGAAACGAAATGAGACGTCGCAAGACAATAGACACAGGAAGACTGGCGAGTTACAATGACCACATCAAACAAGACAAGTCCAAGCACTGTATTAGATAGCTCACCAACAACGGTGGGTGTGTAGTCCAAGCGGAGGTTTGAACCATTAGCTTCAGTAAAATTAGTCAGTAGCTCAGAACCTTCTGGACCTGTTGAGAAAATTGATATATACTTAAATTAATATTTTGTTGATTAAACCAGGCGTCAAACTGACTGATGAAGCACAAGATTTCGTCTAATCAAATAAAAGATACTTACCACGCAGGACTTTGACAGTGCTGGATTATGGAGGGGAATCATTGACTGACCCTCTCCCTTTATAAACTTGGTGGCACAATATTCTGTCTGTTTACCTTACTGCCTTTCAGACCCCATTATCACTTCACACCAAAACTGTAAAACCTGTATCAACCCATAATCGAATAGTCCCAGCACAAAACTGCTTAGTGAAATGGACCGATGCCTCGCCATTAGATATGTGTGCATGTATACGTATCTCTGGATATTTATATAGCACCATTCTAAGGTTTATAAAAGTCACAACATAATTTTCTAAAAGCTGTTATAAAAAAGACTAGATATATACAAACTCAGATATTAACAAAATGCCTTTTATGTGCCTCAAAAAGTGATCAAACAGAATCCAGTGACGCATGTTTCCAGGCAAAAGTACTATATGTGAATTTAATAAAACTGAAAAAATAGAATAGATATTGTGCAAATATATCTATCTCAAGCAGAAACGTAGAAACTACCTGTCACTTTGACTTCGTAGTCCTTGAGCTTTGAGTCGAGACAGCTTATGAGGACACTGGTTGGAACTCGACAAGGGACGAGGCCAAGGCCTTCGCCCTTCACTGACACCTTGCTCGCATCGATTACGTTGAAAACAAAGGGACATCCTTTGGCAGAATAAGCAGAAATTAATATTTTAAACATTTATAACTATTTACTTATTAGAAAATATTTTTTTTCGTCATACTACAAAAATATAATTAATCATAAAATTAACAATATTATTATATTCTATATACCAAATTTACTATTCTAAACATGTATATAAATGTTCGTAAATATTAATTGATATATATTGATACATATTTTTATAAATATACAAATATATATGCGTATTCCCAAGGTTCTACCCTATTAGCTGATTAAGTTCTGATGGGTCACCTTGAATTCTCTGTCCATTCAGGGTGACAAGGACCTGATGGAGTCCTCTGATCTGTGGTTGGTAGTGAACCTGCAGCTGCCCAGGCAACTGTGTCACAACATGGTTTGGCATCAACTGACCACTTGAATCGGTTATCATGATCTCCAACGTTCCATCGCCTGCTTCACGCAACTCAACTGCAACCACCAACCATAACATCAGACTGATCTGATTCGTTGCTCAGAATTTGTCATCATCATCATCATCTTCATCATCATCGTCGTCATCATCATCATCATCATCATCATCATCATCATCATCATCATCATCATCATCATCATCATCATCATCATCATCATCATCATCATCATCGTTTTAGTTTTTCATAAATATCAATCAGTGAAGTATTGTACTTTAATTTCACACCGAGAATCTCCAACTTCCGCGATTTTGTTTAAGTACGATAAGTTTTGTTCAACTCTCCTCATTTTTAGACTTTTTATTCTTTGTAGCCTGTTCTCTCATCTAAGGTGCATCATAAATCTAACTGATTCCGTCCATTAGATTTTGGATCATGAATACAGGTTTGATAAGCTGCAAAACATCCATTGTCATCTTGGGCATTACAATAAAATGCTCAACAGAAATTTCTAGATTAGATTAGATTAGATTAGATAAGCACACAAAACGTTCAAGGAAAAGTGGAAGAGAAATGTAGCAATATCTTCCTTAGGCATCACGATTTGAACCCGGGTCCTTTCCCCCCAATCTTAAGGCTTCCTTAGCCTTAACTTCACCACAGATGTTCTTTCGACTCGCTTCGCCAATGAATCATGATTTTTTTACCACATCTTCTATTGAATCAGTCATCGATTGAATTAATTATGATAATAGTGCTATATAATTTATTAGACAGATTAATAAGATCATTTAACTTACTGTTGAAGAATGATTCGATTCCGACACATCCTTGTTTGATGTTAGAGACAAAAACCTTGCTAGGATCCCAGGCCTTGACCTGGAATGGACTTCCACAGATCGGCTGTCCAAAGTATTTCACGGACACCTGGTAATTCCCTAAACAGAGAATGATCAACATAAAGCTGAATTATGAATAAATATCATTTACAATATTAATCATATTCATAATAATTATATTTGTAATTTAGCTTTAATCATCACTATCATCATCATCATTAGTAACAATTATTATCATCATTACTAAATTGGCGTTTCTGTATATCCATTTTTCTGGACAGAATACAGAAATAGCATGGTTTAACATCGTCCAATTTCAAGAAACAAACACTGACACCACACGGTGCCCAGATGGATAGAACGCTTCTTTGTAATGTGGAGAGTACATACTGAGACCTCTTATCAGATAGTTACTATATAAGGACTTTGAGCAGGCCCTTCACTCACAACTGCTCAGCACCATCGATTGATTCTTGGTCATTAGATAGGGGTGCGTAATAACAGCACAATAAATACTGTAAATAAATAAATAAACACTACATTCTGAGAATCCCTCAAATGTGTTCAAAGAACGCAAAGTCCCATAGCAGTAGATTAGTAGAACATACACTTCATCAAGCTAAATAAACATAACTACAATTTGCTTTTAAATCCTCAACCAAAATATATGCATTATCATCATAGGCACATGTAAGTATATATATGAAACACAGTGCCTTCTAAGTCCTCAAAGGCACTTAAGTATAGCACATCAATCAAAACAATTAATTTCTATGATCATTATTTAACACTGACCTGCAATGGTTGGAGTATAGTCGACTTTGAAGTTGCCGGCCGATCTTTCTGTGACTGTTGCCATCACATCTCGCCCAGTTGGACCTAAACAACACCAATGACATCATACGTCATCATTCTAAAATTGGTGCTACATAAATACAGAAATATGAAGCTTATCTCTTGCATGTATGAAGCACATAATTATAAGAGAGCAGCAGCTGAATCAGGATTACAGGATTTTTCAGCAAGTGTGTGAATTACAACCAGACATAGGTTGCATATTTCTATTATGCAGCATATTTCATTGCCTGCTAAATCTGTCATACAAGGGGAAGCCAAGTAACGACCCTCGACCAGAAATTTGTTACTCTAACTTACTTACTTACTTACTTACTTTTGTCTTGCAGCTCAGATTCAGATTTGCTGACTTAGTTTGCATAATAATTGAATAAATAAATCAATAAAATAACAAATCAATAAAATAACAAGTGTCCAAGATGAATTGTTATTTTCCAATTACCTACACACTGGAATCGAATCCCAGAAGCAGTGCTGAGAGTCTCTCTACTCACCAACAATTTCGACGTCGAGGTCTCCCAGTGTTGCACTTGGAGCGTTGATGAAGAAACTTGCCATCTGGCCACACTGTACTTCGACCAAACCATCTCCTCTGGCGGTTACTTTGCTCGGATCACGCACAAAGAACTTGAATGGACTTCCTGCGGAAACAAGTTACAATTATAGTTAATGGGCTGCATAAACTATGAACTTCTAGTATCTAATCTCTCTCCCTTGAATTGGACAGTTCAATGGAAAGAGATTAGATTTATTCAAAACTGTTTCAACCTGGTGCAGATATTGCTTCTTGTAGCTCATACAAATGATTCACAATTCTCTTGTTAAAAGTGAATTTTCTTATGTTCAATGGGGGACTCTGTGAGCAGTTCCTTTAAGCGGCGATAGGCGTCGCCAGTATGTGATGTGGTCAAACTTTAGACAACTTTAGCGTAAATAAACCATAGACATCATATATTAAATGTAAGATGTCTATGAAATAAACCTACCGCACAACAGAGCACACATTTTACCTAGAGTAGCCAAACTCTAAACCATCCTGGCGCCACCTATAGCAGCCATTTTTACAGAGTCCCCCATTACACCCTCTTAGGGTAATATTTCAGACTGTTTCCTCTGAGATGTCCAGTGGCAGCCCTCTGACTTGTCCAACTGCTGTCCACTGGAAGAAAGTTTGTTCTTGTATTTTCCCAAGTTCATGTACATTCTATAAATCTTAGTAAGGTCATCTCTCATTCTTCTTCAAACAAAAACCGACTTTCTCACCTTCTCAGTACGTATTTCATCAAAATAATGCCATCAAACACATGCTGCAAATACATACGCTCTGCCTGCAGCTTACTGAACTAACTACTGTTCAATGACCTGTTAACCCGTGGCATAAACCAACCTGGAACAGCATCTTTGTTGAAAGTCAGCTGGATCATGTGGTGTCCACCCTCTGTTGGCGCATAGGAAACATCCAGTTTTCCAGGTCCCATTGGGTCAACGTGGTTGAGAAGAGGTCGACCGTTGGCTGAGAGGACAACAACTTCAAGCTCCCCTTCACCGCAATCATTCAAGTCAACTGAAACAACAAAACTCCATAAAGTAAAAATTCAATACAAACATTTATATAGCACAACTATAGAAAAAGCTCTTATCTTGCAGGCATACACATTCTGTAGCTTTATGCATGCACAGTAATCTGAATGTGGCTCTTTAGCATGCAGAAGGTTCTCAACAGATGTTATATAAATGCACGGATACATACATATATACACATACTTATGTTCTCTTGTAAACCAAAATGCGGTTAGCAATTGGTATAATAAAGGATATACTTACTTACTTACTTTCATGGATACCCATTGCACTTTTATTTGTACCATAATATGCATCGTTCATTCATACACATGCGCAAACATACATACAGACAGAAATACATATATAAATATATATCTTGCATAAGTTTTTCATTAAAAATACGGTGAGAACTTGCCAATGAAATCGGATCTTTGGCAGACCAATCCATCTTTGATGCCCATGACTTTGATTCTTGACACGTCGTATGCATTGATGACAACTGGACAGTTAGGCACTGGCTCCCCACCGAACAACAGCTCCATCTGGTACACTCCTGCCACCACTGGAGTGAACTGGACGTTGTACCCAGTGGCAGACGATCCGTTCATGGTTGCCGTCACTCCACGGCAGTCCGGTCCTATGAAAACATTTAAAATTAAGCGTAAAGAATACAAAATATTATAATGTCACTATTAATGTCTATAGCCCGTCTTCCAGTTTTTGGGTATCAAGGATCTCGACTGGTTCTTTCTGAAGGCTTGTTATTTTGGAATATAGTTTTCTCAAAAGCAACCATCATTTCTGCCAATGCATTAAAATAATGGAGCTATATAAGCTTCCAGATTTTATTAGATTAGAGACAATATATAATACAACAACACATCTCAGTGTGCCTCTAACAACTTCAGTGTCAAGAAGATCATCAGATAATAAGACGCCTCTAATACTGTAACAACAGTAAATAAATAACACCAAAACAAATGACATAACAAATTCCAGTTCTTTAAATAGCATCAGCTGATCAGATGATGTTTGACATAAAAATTATTTTTCTTATCCAAAGTGGTAGAAAACATATGAAAAGAAGCATAACACGTGCATAAAACTGTCTGCTGCCAAAGGACAACTCAACACCAAGCAATGATAAACGGTAATATTTAACAATTTTATGGAAAATTAGAACAAAACAGTAAATAGCTGACCTGCGATTTTGGCTACAAGATCTGAATCTCCTGCCGTTTCAGTATTAACGGTCATACAGAACGGACGACCCACTGGCGTCGAATGACAACAGCCACCACTGACTGTCACTTGGCGAACATCATTTACTGTCACCATTAGTGGACTTTCTGTCACATAAACATTTAAATCACACAATTCACTCATTTGTCCGCTTGAAATATAAAACAAGTTTCTTTTAGTACCTTGAAATATATATGCTCCATAAACTTTTCAATAACTAGCAGTAAATTTTAAAAAAAATACAATTTCAACTTATATTAGAAATTAAAACTATAACATTTTCAATAATCAGTTGAAATTTTAACCATAAATTTGATCACTTATCAGCCATTTCTTATATTAAACAGTTTAACAAACTATTTACTAGAAACTATTTTTTAGAAGCAACCTATATATACTTAACTAGGAGAGGCCAATAAATTTTTATACAATGTATGTTGGGTTAGTAGACACATTGAGAGAAGACACAAAACTCCTATGCTACATCACAATATTAAATAAATCATGTTTACTTATATATAGTTTGATATATATCAGTATTAGCATCCAACTTTGAAGCTGTGAAAATATTGCAGTAGTTTCCACACAGATGCTACATAATTAAGGCATGACCTCTCATTACATTAATTAAGGCATGACGTCTCATTACATTAATTATGGCATGGCCTCTCATTACATTAATTTAGGCATGACTTCTCATTACATTAATTGAACAACACTAAAAGAAGCTTTTCAACATCAGAAACATATCCTCTGAAACAATAATTGCTGAAGTAGGCATGCAATACATTGTTTCCAAAAGGTGCTATATAAATGTCCAGCAAAATTTCATAACTTCACCCTGCTTAATATTATCAGACAACGAACCTGGAAGTGGAATTCCGTTGAAGTTGATGTCCACCATGTATTTTCCAGCGGTCTTTGGTACGAAGGACACTCCATAGACGCCACTGCTCATCATCTGAGCCGTAACTGGAACAGTTCCACGATTCACCCGAATTTCCAGGTCACCCAGGCCAGCACAGCTTGCATCAACTGCACAACAAATAAAAGAACCCAGCATTAATCATGACCACGTAAGCAAGCCGGACTTTTCTTATCTTAAAAGGTATCATGTCAAAGCAGGACCGTTGTAGAGTTTGTGCCTATGGTGAATATGATCTTTGGGCTTGTGACAATGCCTCTGACGAGTTCCTTTAGAGGCATCTAAACAGGTGTTTTACTTTAGCCTTTATTCGTCTCAGGATCTTCATTAGAAGAATCCAAGCAGAATTGTTACTTTTACCTTCATGAGTTTCTTTAGAAGAATCTAAACAGATATTACTTTTACCTTTATTATGTTTCTCATTAGTTTCTTTAGAGATGCATGACCAAGTGTGTTACCATTACCATTTATCTTTAAATTTTACTTGAACAAAAGTATTCCAGATTACGGAAAATGCAAAGAACGTTTTCTTTACAAAAAGCTACATTTTTTCCATTGGTTTCTGCAGGCATCAAAACTCAATGTAAACACACATAACAGCAAAAGATAGAAATTAAAAAGCATTGATTACCTGTAAACTCCACTGGCTTCCCCAGAGTGACAGACTGAATTGGGCTAACCCTGACAGCACTGTAGTCGTAAGCAATGCACGCGAAAGGACTCCCATTAATCGCAATGTCTTCATAGTTCACATCTATCTGATACGGTCCTACAAAATCATTTGTAATCGATATATCATAATTGTAAATGCAAAACTTATGTAACATGTAAGCAGGCATTTATATAGCACCACTTCAGGAACACCTTTCTGCACTATCTGGTACCAACTTCAAATCCTGGATGTAATTCTGAACTAAGAACACTTTGGATGCATACTGATGAATTTTGATCAGCCTTCCCACCGGATTATGATTTTTGCTATGACTTCCCTTAAAGTGACCATCAACCTATGCCGAGTGTATATCACAATGGCGCTATAGAAGTCGTTAGATTAGATATTAGGTTAGACTAGAAGTAAAGCCCAAAACTGACCATAATTTTGGCTTGCCAATCATGATCATCAACTTTGAAGTTGCACATTATTATCATATTGGCATGATACAAAGAGCCAGTAAGCATCCATCTATGAATATCTTATCAAAATACTGCACGGAGTAAAACAACACAACAACTGAGTTTGGTACTTTTCTTTTTTTCGGGGGGGGGCCCGTGGCGCATTGGATAACATCTGGCACAGTGACCGAGAGGTACCGAGTTCGAGCCCCCGTTGGGCGGATATGCTTTGTAGGCTGCTATTAGCGCCGTTGTATTACCAAGCTGTCTGTTCTGTTAGTAGTTAAGATTTAAATTGCATAACATGTAAATGTACAGCGCAGTGCGTTTGTCAGGCGCTTATTAAAGAAAAGATATTATTATTATATTATATTATCCACGTTTGATTTCACCAGAAATAATTTAGGAAAACATGTTTTCAATTATGAATTTTAAAAGTGAGAGTGTTGTATTCGATTTTTCAATTAATTACCTGTTTCTGGAGGAATGAATTCCACTCTGTAGGTGAAGTTGTTAAGCTTTGACACAGAAGATGGCACAAGCTTCCTTGAAGGTGCTGCAAAAAAGAAAAGCACTGGACAATAAATCTTCTCCTTAATTTAGCTGAAATAAATGGCTGAATCCTTTAATCTGCTATTGTTTTAATGTCACTAGGTATACGTTTACAAATCAGTTAACTTTGAAACTGCAGACATTTAACTAAATTTACAAAGAAACAACATGAAATAATGAAAAGAAAGAGGCAAATTATTTTACTATAAATACAAATTCACGAACTCTGCAAACTTTGAAAGTGAGGGATAGCAAAATTTTGGTAAAGTTCAGAAACTGGCGCAATATCAGAAACAAGACATACAGATAATGCTGACGGTTACTGCTCCATCTATTGGTGATGTGCCCACTTCAAAAAAGGCTGGTTTGCCAACTGCCACCATGCCAAGACCACCCGCTGTCGTGGTAACGTGTCCTGCACTCCGGACATCGACTTTCCATGGACTTCCTGCATAAATAATATCACGCATGCTAATGTAAATTTATTTTATACCCTGATAAAAATTTTGAAACTTATGTACTATTTTTTTCCAATTCCCATACCATGTAAGACCATAATGTTAACATTCAAATGAAAATCAATAACTCTTTCTGAACTATGATGATAACGGAGTTACGGAGGTGGCCGCTGCTGCTGCTCCTTCTCCTCTTCCTCCTCTGCCATCCCTTCCTCTGCCGCCTTCTCCTACCCCTACTCCTCTTCCTCCTTCTACTGCTACTACTACTATCATTATCAAGTATCATTATCCTTAAGTTTTCTGGACACAGTGTATGCATCATTTTTATAATCATTGTTATTATCTTTAATATCAGTGTTGCTTACCTGCAACCTCATGTCCATTAAACATCATCTGAATGATGTGTGGTCCAGGTGTCATTGGCATAAAAGAAGCAGTGAACAGTTTAGCATTGCGCCTATCAACATTGATTGGTACATTTCCACCATTCACAAGCAATTCCATCTTCCCAGTTCCACAGTCATCCGCATCAACTGTTAAAAAAATCATATTCCACAATGAAAGAAATTCCATTAATTCCCAACCAATAAATTTGCTCCTATTTCCTACCAAACAAATTTCCACTTTTGTAATTGTAAGTGTAATTACAACAATTTATATAGCATTGTTTTTTGGCTTCAGTTGCTTTTAATTCCTAATGAATCAATTTACTTACATTTCTTTCCATGAGTTTATCAGAATTTATCGTTTTCTCTACATATCCCCAACAGATCAAATTTTATTGACTTCCCAATAGATCAAATTTCCTTAGAATCTCTGATAAAATTCCATAGATTTCCTAATTGATCAAATTATTTAGCTTCCCTAAGGAATTAAATTCTATAGGCTCCAATGTACATCAACTTAGATTCCCTGATGGAGAAAATTCCTTAGACTGATCAGACTGTTTGCATATAAGAGTACTAACTGTCAAACTGGACAAGACGACCCACAAATCCGACTTCAGGAAGATTCTTTAGTACGATCCGACTGTGGTCGAAAACTTGACACCTAAATGGACTTCCACCAACCACTTTTCCATGGTAGTAGACATCAATCATATAGTTACCTGTAACAAATTTATCATCTTAACATTACCCTACATTATGTGTAATCCATCAAGAGAGAAAATATTGTCCAAAGACTGGTAAACACATGTGACATGTCTTGCTTAATTATTAAATGACTGCAATGCGAACAATCCATCCAAAAAGGCAGTGAGTACATAAGTCAGAGTGCAACGGCAATGCATACAATTATAAAAAACTAGTACGACTTTCAGAGTAGAAGAGTTCATAGCAGAATAGAAAGTGGAACACCCAAGTGTATAGCCTGCCCTAGGTTAGCAACTGAGGCAGGTTACCAGTAGTGTTCAAGAATTGATTAAATAATGTAATTCTAATATAATAAGTCTATATAATGGTAATTTATATAACCGCTGAATGTCTCATCACCTGGTTACTTTACGGTGTGCATATCTTGAAACTGTATTTAATTTAAGCTCTGAGCTGTACTGTAATGCAAGTGAGCATACTGTAGCAATTCTTAAGACCCTCTCATATGGATGATGCAGAGGTTCAATAATGAATGACAAGATAGGTAAAAAAGACAGCCTCTGACCGAGTTCATTTGGTGTGTAGTCAACGCGATAGACGCCACCTCCATTGTCAACAATGTTACAAGGCACACCGGCTCCACCTGGTGCTATAATTCAAAACATACGGCACAATACAATACATGCTATGACAATTCATAAAGGCTAGAGTTTGATTTCTGGTTAGGAGCAGCAGCGAAAGCCCTAATGGGAAAACGGATCTTAAATGGAACACAATCTGAACCAGTTGAAAAAAGTTTCAATTCTCCCCATCATAAATTTTACTTTGACAACATCCTATGCCTATCTGTCTCTACAGATGAACAGTTTTCTGTCATGAAGTTTAATGTCTACAAAACATAAAAATTCCACTTTGGTTAATACTAAGAGTTCCGCAAATACTCCATGTGTAGCAGGGCTGGAGTATTAGGGATTCAAGTTAATTATACGTACGTAGGCCCCTGACATTTTTATCACTGATAAAAAAGATTAGCAAGACCATTGAAAACTGTGAAAAATCCTGGGTTAGCATAGCAAGCCTGTGCGATAAAGCATTTCAGTGTTCACAGGGCTTCTAAATCTCAATCCGCTCTGAAGCACCGGACTCCAAAAATGCAATACCATCATAACCTTCATGGCTGTTAATCTGCCCTTTAACTCTTAGAATATAACCTGCAAACTGAAAATGCATATATACAAGAATTCCTGTAACTAGGGCATTTGACTTCTTTGAACTAGATTCCATTCAATAGCATCTGAGTAGATTACCTTGAAGGGGCGCTATATAAAAACTCCTTAATAATAATAATAATAATAATAATAATCTGACTAGCACAATTGTTGATCTACGAGACAAGCATTATATTCACCTTCACCTATATAACCTGAACACACTTTGAAAAAATTGTAATATCATAGTATGTCACAAAATACTACTTCTGCTAGCTTAGAACTGTAAAAATATTACATAGCATAATAATTGCAAAATTACATATGCTAGCTTAATATTGCAATACTGTTACAAACTTAACTTAATAATTACAAAATATTACACAAGTCAGCATAATTAATGCAAAAAGGCAGAGTTTACGTACAAGTGATTTTGGCAACAACATCTTTCAACGTTCCCTCCTGTCCAGTGTTGACAAGGAAGAATGTCTTCTGTCGGACCTTGGCAGTGCATAATCCTTCTCCAGTCACCGTGACTATCGTTGGGTTTGCTATCTCAACTGTGAATGGTGACCCTGAACATAGAATGAAAACAGGAAGCACCATAAAGACACTGGCCCATTGTGTGTGACCGCCTGCCAAAGGAGGTTTGACCCCTTTATTGAGCATGATTTGCCTACTGAAGAACTGTTCGTTTCTAGCAAAATTACTGCAGCGCTTTAGCTGACAAGAAGACCTAGATAGCACTACAAAAATGCCAAGATATCTAGGCAACTACATAAACTCTCTAACTACTGTAACTAATTACTTAACTCATAGACTCTAATTCAGTCTGATGCCCTGATTGCACACGACTTTTTAAATTAACCACCTATGAATAAAAGTTGGATTCTGACAACTTCACTTTTTGGGTGCTGAAGAAATCTGGACATTAACTATAATGATAATTGTAATTGCATATTGTTAATATAGCACCTCTTTTGAGAAACTAATCAGTGGCGTCCTCTAAATGATGTTAAAGTTAATTAAACTTATAAAAAGTTCATTAGTTAACAAGCAAATAGTGCATCAACAGCTAAAAAACACCACTTTATTTGTAACTAAATTGCACCTGAGACTTCCATATTGGCGAAGGTGACATAGATCATGTAGGTTCCACTTCCGTCTGGCATGAAAGCAACGTTGAAGCGGTGTCCCATCTGGTTGATCTGAGCTGGAATCACTCGATCCCTGTACTTCACTTCCACCTTCAGCCTTCCTTCTCCAGCGCACGATGTGTCGACTAAATTCAATCAATCATTAAATTGATTGACATGTCATGCTTTAAGTGTATTTCATTACTTATAAGAAAACTCTTGATCATTCATTCAGTCAGCATATTACAGAGTGCTACAATATTAGATTTAATCAAATTGATCGAATCTTGTAAATTATTTAGGGTCATTATTAAAATATTTACAAGGAATCAGTTAATGGTGTATCAAGTCCTATCTGATATCCATCCGGTCAGGTATAGCAAGTAAACTCTAATGAAGTAGAGGGACAATCACTGTAGCCCAACTCTGGTTTCTCTTGCCTATTGACATCACCAAACTTTTCCAATAAATTACAAATTTTGGCTAAGGTTTCTTCTGATGCAATCATTGATCGCTGCCAGGTGTGTTACTATAACGGCACCATAAATATATTTAGACTATATTAGGACAGATTACGGGGGAGATTGGAATGACAACTGTGATGAGAAAGACTCAGAAGAGTTATCAGAATCAGGAAGTGCATATTCCAACTGCTTGGTTGAGTCACTGAGAAGAAGGCTGCCTTGCTCAACATAATACTTTTAAATCTAGACTACACTAATTAGATTTTATTAGATTTCCAGCAGATTAAATTAGATTAGTATAATCTACAATCTAATCTAAATTAATATAAACTGGAAATTTCATTGTTGTAATGCCCTGGCATCAATGGATGGTTGCTTATAGCAAAGCTGCATTCCAAAGACTCAATCTATTTGACAGAATTAGTCAAGATCGGAGATATATTATGTCTTAAGATCAGATCAGGTCAGTTCAGATGTGCATAACCTTTCGAATGGATTGGACTCTGCTAGACTACAGGAGACTGGGCCAAACTATAGTAAGTCATTATATTTACATATAAATTAGACTTGACAACAGCAGACTAGGATATACGATGATTATGATGATAATTTCAATTACAATAACCTTTTATGACAAGCAGGCTAAGAATACGAGATATAAACACATATGAGAATTAAATTAACAGATTTTATTGCACTCCATGGCTAAATTTGTTGTGCAATGCCAAGCAAGGACTATTTCTAAAAAAGCAGGGTGTATACATGCAAGTGATGACAAAAATACGTGATATTAATTAGCTAAATAATTAACTGAGGCACGGTAAATAGTTAAATAGCACATCAAGCAAGTGTATGAAATAATTCGTGACTAAGGTTGTGTGCTTCGTATTCTACCTTATGCCATATTCTAGATCGTATGTATCACCAAACCAAACAGAGCACACAGCAGTCTTGCTCTCATTCTGTCTGTCTGTTTGTTTTTCTCTGTCTGTCTGTCTCTCTCTCAGCACAAAGAATATGTTCATGCATGACTGATGATGCGTAACGCTCTATTTGCTATTCTACTCAGCATACATAGCAAACTAAAGCTCCTTCACTTCAAACTACCAGTTTAGGTTTTGTACATTTATTTAATTCAACTATTTAATTATTTATTGTGCGTTATTTAATTAATTAATTAATTATCATGTAGTCATTCACAGGCTCTCTAGGATTCATTAAGAGCATGATGACGGATCCAACATGATAAGCATCTCAAGTGAGAATCAGACCTCCACATCCTCATCACAATGATCACACAATCACACACTTTTTCCTACATTTATGACTTCATAAAGACATGACCTCATTTCAGATGTGGCTTCATTTTAGACATGACCTCATTTAAGATATGTTCCTTTGAGCTGCTGACTTCATTATCTTAGCCTCAGCTTATGAAGGCAGAATGTCATCCCACTAACGTTGTGCAGTCAATGTATATTACTGTTAGCTGAGTTAGCCCGAGTGTGCCAGAGGAACAGAAATCTTGAAACACATCTTTCTGTCCAAATAGGGATTTGAAGAGGAGATGCTAGCCCTAGATGCTAGACTCCTATTTTATCATGCACCCTCTCCAAACAATTGCAAATGAAGCTTAACATACCTGTGAATTTAACAGGAGTTCCTAGGTTGCCTCCTTCCAAGCCATAGACCTTGACCTGACCTGGGTCATAAACTCTGACATGGAAAGGACTGCCTTTGATGTTCTGTCCATTGTACAGAATACTTATCAACCAGTCACCTAAACACAACAACACCTAATAATTATACTCCATTATTAGTAGACATTCGTCGTACACGTCAACCTGCTTATAGAATGCTTTGATATAACACAAATTCTGCTTTAAAAAACAGGTCAGGTACAGATTCCGCATTTACTTCATCCATAATACAGTAACCTACGGTTATCCCGTAGTTTAGGTTGCTAAATTATTTGAACGTCTTCAATGCCGTACTTCACGTTGGTAAGTAAGCAGTCTACCTATTTCCATGATAACTATCATCAATCCCGCTTCCATTTCATGAAAAAAATGACCCAACTTCTATTTAACGAGAAAAATATTTTCATCAATGGAACTTTTATTTAGGCAAAGAACTATTCTCATGGGTCCAACTTCTACTTACGGAAACAATTATTTTCTTCAATCCAGCTTCTATTGCATCAAAAACTTAGTTTCATCAATCCAGCTTCTATTTACGGTTAAAATTATTTCCACCAATCCAACTTCTATTTAAATACACAAAATGGTTTTATCAATCCCACTTTCATTTAGGGAAACCATTTTTTTTCATCAATCCAGCTTCCATTTTAATTTGACGATATAAAATAATTTATCAACCTAAACTACGGGTTTACCGTAACCTACTTCATTATTATGAAACTCATAAACTCATAGTGATGTGACCGTTCTCACAAAGATACAAGTCGCAAGTCAGATTATTCACAGTTTCAGATTTTTGCATAATGAAACACTGCATTCAATAGTGCTTAAAAGTTAAAATAGTGCTTCATTCATGAAAATATTCCAAGAGCTTTCAGAGATACTATACTGTCAGTTAAACACTATGACTATAGAATGTATAATTATTCTGAGAACAGGTGATTATCAGCTTCAGAGAATAAGTGTGCCAGATGAATATTTAAAATGGGCAGACAATGAACTTTCAAACAAAGTACCAAAGTATGTCCATGTTACTTGGCAGATGACTGCAAAAATTCGACAAAAAATAGTATGATTATGTCTGCTCATCACAACTCTTACATTTGAGTAAGAAAATTTAAGTATTGATAAGGTAAAAATTTGTATACTAGTGAAAACAAACAGATCAGAAGTTGTTTGACAAAAATATGTCACACAATCAATATGCATGATTTCAACTTAGCCCCTCTGAGTTTGCTTGAAAACCGAACTCTCCAAGCTACCTTATTCTGATTCTACTTCTGCACCACCATATACGACTACCACACCATCATCCACGATTTCCGCCATAGCACCATGCTGTATCCTCGGCTTGACATTCTTTGGCCAAGGATCAAACAACCTAGCATTGTGTACTTGATTTTATATAGCGCAGGTTGTAAGCTCATCTCCTCGACGTGGTTTCTGAGTGGCGTTGAGAAATTTCGGAGAGTTACATTACATTACAATGATTACATTACGTACTATGTGAACGTCATGCTCTGTTACTGGGGTTAATCTACTGTTCGTCGATTGCCAAGTGCCACTTACCGATCTCGTTGGGGACGAAGTTCGTCGTGAACTGTCCGTTGGCGTCGAACTGAACTTCCAGTTGCCGTGGAGCGCCGCTCGGTGCCTTTGCCAGGACGCGCACAGCACCAGCCTCGACATCGGCGGCGTCGATCTGGAAAGCAGGGAATCGTTGTGCGAGCGGCGAGATGCCCGGCCGATGTCGCGCTGACCAGGTCAACGGACGGCACGTCATGCCTGGCTCAATGGAATGCAGCAGTCGCTTAGGTAAAGAGCCTTCTTCTGTACGTGCTGTGGGAAGAACAGAATGACCGCACGAAATTGAAGTAGGCTAATGCAGACGGCGACTCGCTTAGGCGACTCAGAAGACTAATAATGCGTGACGACTCTACGGGGATGGGCAGGCGACCCCCCAATTTTTAGCACGATATGTAATTAATCCAAGACCAACATGCATAGGGCTGGTGTCGGATTTCGCGCGACATTCTGTGACCCTATTGGGAAATCTAGAGACGCCAATTTTTAGTGGATGGACATTTAAATTTCATCTGCTGCCTGATAATTTTGTCTAGGCCTATTTAGGCCTCACTACTTTATGCAGAACCGTAGCGAGCTATAATTGCGACCTCTGCCAAACGTAAATACAACGCCCTTCCCCCTCCAAAGATCAATTTAGACAATAACGACAAATTTGTTTAATCTCAAATAACTTAAGATATAAAACGACCATTGTTAAATAAGGTAAGCCTGCACAGGTATCTATATATATCTATTAATATTATATATATATATATATATATATATATATATATATATATATATATATATATTATACACTTTTTATTTGTTGTTATTTAATTTTATTACATTTATTTAATTAGTTATGGATATTTCATATTTCAAGATAAAGCAATTAGGCTAGATTAATAATTAAATCATTCCGTCTCAAAACTTGCGCCTCCATCTTGAGTTGCGCCCTGCGCAGCTGCGCTATGGCACCGCTAGAACAGCCCAGTAGGCCTCGAGGGCCTACTGACTTTCTACAAATTGGCCACAATCACTTATAGTGCTGTATCAGTTATTACCACAGACTGCCAGTGTCTGCCGTTTCGAGACATTAATTCTAAAAGTTCACACTATAGGCAGAGCTCCTGATTTGAGGCGATCGATTGATCTCCTTGGTCGATCGATCGCCTAACAAAGGTCTGGTCAATCGGTAAATCGATCGCGTTCGATGAGTTAGACTCCACGAGGAACCTGGAGCCAGACCATTATTTTATTTATCTAATTCACATTAGCCTACCTGTGAAAGTTCAGGCTAGGGTCGATACAACATTGCATCGACAAGCAGAGGAAGCTTATGGACGGTTACCAAGTGTTGCGTATACTCATAGCACTTAATGGACAACCATAAGTCCATAATATGGTTGTCCATTAACTGCTTTATCAGCAGCATCTTATATTATAAGATGCAGCTATACGAATACGATACACAAAATACGCTGTACACAAAAGGTCCCGAGGTCACCTCGCATCGATCGCCTACTCAATCCAGAGCGATCGATTTTCAAATCGCCTTCTATTTTAAAATGAGAAGCTCTGATTATAGGCCTATTCCTTGACTGAAATCATCTCTTGCAGGCTTTCTGTTGACTAAATGTTGATGATTAAAAGTTAATATAAACGTTTGCAAGTTATATGATCACAATTATATAGGCTACACAAATCAAAACAATCCTCTATGTTGTGATTCAGGGTCTAAGTTGACTCAATTGCCCCAGTGTTTTGGCCAGTTACTGTAGCATGGGACTATTATTACGGAGAGTCCCAGCTGTAGCTAATTTAAAGATTTACATAATAATATTATAGGCTACGCGTTAACATTCATATAGCGCCTCTACAAACGTCTCAAAAGTTAAGTTTTACAGCTAAGGAGCCCTAAAGAAATTCTGACAGGGACGAACTGAAGTAGGCTACCTAAGCTACCATAAATGTTTTAGGGATAAATTGTATGCGATTACAACCAAAAAGGAAGTTGATAACTCTACATCGATAATCCGAATGTCATACCGGATAGGAAACGGTTCTAGAAACATCCAAGTCCTCCGATTATTCCTCTTTCTGTATCCCTATAGGAGCGTCGAATCCAGAAAACCGGTTTCCGGCAAGAGTTCCAGTTAAACACTCCGAAAGTTTATCCTGCTTCGATACGCACACACGAATTCGACCTCAACCCAAACCATACAAAGCTAAGGCGGCTACCTCGCAAGCATGCGAACGTAAAACTCGTTGCATTGTACTCCACGTATCGATGCGTGACAGGTCATGCTCGACTGCGGCCGTTGAAAGGAGGGCCGGGCCCGCATGCATGGGCTATACGCCTATAGGCCCACCTGATTATACACGCCTATAATTATGTGGTGCCGTTCCTTCTCTTGTAGGCCTACATGGTTAGTTAAGTCAACAAAGTCGACAGAAGAAAACTCTTGAAACTTTCAGCTAATGAAAACTAGCAGACGCCCTGCTCTGCGAAACGGCTTTACAGAAGGCGAACGAAATATGGACCTAGTTTACTTCAGCACGATTTGCCGAGCTTTTTCTGCTTTGGCAGACTATTACCAATGGCAATAGGGCCTATATATTCAACCAATGGAACTTCAGCTAACTAGGCCTAGGCAATGTAACTGTTATTGCTTTAACCAGTAATAAACACTTAATATTAAGTCAATAGTAGCCCTAATTGTTATAGCATATGAAAATTATAGTATATAGGCTTACTATAGACATTGTTTTGAGCTCGGCCATCACAAATTTTTCACAAACTTGAATACCACCTTCAGCGCCCATATTATTGAACCACGGCCAAGTAAAACAACACGCATTTTCTTATACCCTATCATTGAAAACTAAGCCTATCTAAACCGTTTAGTTAAAAAATTCCGTGGAGTTACATCGGTTCAATAACTGAAGCACGTACACAATTCATATGAATGAGGAGGAATGAAATCATGAGATGGGGGCTGTTCCAAATTCATGACAAGTCTATATATATAGCGCCTAAATTTTATGGCGACGGAAGCTTCAGCGTAGAGAGTGACACTGTTATGGGGAATCGTAATCGTAATCTTGAACTCCAAATTTCTAGAGCACCATGCACTTAAAAGCTCAGAACGTCCTGTTTATTCACGATCGCTGCATCGATCCAGAGACATGGTTATTATAGAAATGGTTAGTTAAGTCAACAAGATCGACAGAAGAAAACTCTTGAAACTTTCAGCTAATGAAAACTAGCAAACGCCCTGCTCTAATTTTGCCTATCGTAAACGTAATCGTTAGCCTATAGCTGCTAAAGCGCTACTTCAAAGCAAAACGCAGTGCACCATCTTGCAGTGTGATTCTCCTTACAGATTTTATTTTAGTTATAGTTACAGTTATAGTTATAGTTTTAGTTAGTATTATTTTTTAGTTTTAGTTATAGTTAATGGATTTTTATTTTAGTTAATTTTAGTTACTACTTATAGTTACAATAATTAAGGCTATAAGCAAAATTGTGCGTATTAACACGCTGTTTCACAATTTGCTCAGAGCTATGAAAGCCTTTGAAGCATGGGCCGGTACATTCAGCTTCATGAATACACGAGTTTCCAAAGTAACTGACAAATTGCATAATAAAAATATCGCATTTTTCGTTCTCATTTATGTCGAATCGTCCATATTACACTTCCTATTTTTATTTTTTGTATTAACGAAAATAAAGATGAATTTTCGTTATTGTTATTTTCGTTATAGTTATAGTTATAGTTAATGATATTTTTAGTTACAGTTATAGTTATCGTTAACGAAATCATTTTATTTTCGTTAACGAACATTTTCGTTATCATTATCGTTAACGAGAATCACACTGCCATCTTGTTCACGACCGCTGCGTCAAGTCAGGACTGTCTAAAGATAGCAAGTGAAGAACAAAAGAGGGTTGCCAGAAGACAGAGTGAGAAATAGACGGAAGAACGTTGTAGCCGGTAATGTTCAGGATTAGAGAAATTTGAAGGCGATGTGATTAGATCGACCAGAGTAAGATTTATTGAAGAGGTGAGACTTCTGTTTGCAAGGAAAGCTTGAAGATGATAGAACAGCTAGACTTTCATTTTACATGGAATGATTGAAGACATGACTTTCGTTTTGCATGGAAACCTGAGGCCTGAGACAGATATGATGGTTGTTGAGCGACGAGATAGATAGACGAACGGCGATTTTTTCGGAATTTAGGAGGGAGATAATTGTTTCAGAGTCGAGGTGCAGTGTTGTGTATGGATCGGTTAGAGAAGTTAAGTTTACTAGTGACTGGGTGCCGGGCAAGAGTGAGGTAGGAGGCTGATCGGATAGAGCGGGGCGATTGGTTGGTGATTGGTGAAGAGTTTACGAAGAGACGTGGGCTGAGGGTGGGGGTATTGCAGAGTTATGGGTCAGAGAGAGAACTCTGAAATTAATTCATTTCTGAGACGGTGTTATCAGTTTCAAAATCAATCGAGCATAGATCGATTGAAACGATCGAAAGTTACGACTATCCATGAAACAGGTGACTGAAAATGTGATTTGAGAACGAATCAAGACTGCTGCAAAGATTTCGCTCAGGCGAATCAGTAGCCTATTCAGTGAAAGTAGAGATAGGCCTAATTATTTTGTTGATAGGTAGGTGGATATCACTAAAGTGTTAAGAATTTTCTTATGCTGATCTGGTAAAATGGGAATAGGTCTAATAAATGCAAATTGAATTTTGGTAGCGCCGAGGCATATAATATATTATGAACCTGGTTAGAGGACATCCATTTTGAGACTTCGTTGACGACATCAAGTAACTGTGAGTGATGAACGACGAAAAGGAATTAGAATAGAAGTGTATACCCGGTAATCGAGTGCAATCAGAAATAATTGTGGTCGGCTGAAGAGGATTCTGTGAGATGGTTCAGCGGTGTATAGGGTGTAGTGTACAAGATAAAAACGAAAAGTCGTCCTAAAACAAAGCCTTAAGTAAGCGACACCAGAGTGGGGGAGTTGCTAACAATGACTTGCAGCTGTTACAGAAAAGGAGCGGAAAACAATTAGACGAGACTCGAACCAAAGAAGATGCCAAACAATGGAAACGGGCACTGAAAGTCAAAGAGCAGCAGAAATCCCTAGAAGACGGAACAAGAGACTTATAATAGCCGTACAGTGTCAACAGAGAAGAACAGGAACAAGAAGCACTAGAACAAGACCAAAAAGAGCAAGAAGAACAAGAACAAGAATACGAACAAGAAATAGAACAACAAGAACAAGAATAAGAACTACAATAACAAAAAAAAAACAAGAGCAATAGTAGTAATAACACTAGCTATAATTACAATAATAAACAACATTAACAGTAATGGCAATGGTAGGGGAACTGATTGTCGTCTTTTCTACCGCGACTTTTCCATGAGGAACACAAATCGTTGACAATGCGTGAAGAACATAGAACACCCTCCCTATATAAACTCTCGCGAAATAATATTTATTTTTGCCTAATTTTTTCATCAATTCGCCCCAGAGAACAAGTTGTAAAGCTAGTGTGTATACGTGTGTGCATGCGTGTGTGTAGCGGCGGCGGTGGTGGTGGTAGTAGTAGTAGTAGTAGTAGAAGTAATATTTTGCATGGAATATAAATGATGTCATTTTAGGCCTAATTATTTAACAGTTGCAAAGGGAACATTATGCGAAAATTGGTGCACCCACTTTCTACACCAAAGTTAGGCCTCTGCAAAGTAAGTAAAGTCGTCAGCATAATACAATGTATATATGGCAAGGCATGGCATAGTCTTGATAGATGTGACGGTTGAGTCTGTGCAGCATCGATTTAGTGGCTGGCTTTGTGAAGAGCGAGACTTCGTGCTTGGCAGAAGGATTTTCCACATTCAAGGCACTTGAACGGCTTCTCTTGGCAATGTATGTACCTAAAGGAGAAACAACGCAAGACTCGTAATAAATCGGTTGATAGGCCAAATTGGTTAAACTACATTTTACAATGATCACCCGTTCCTCCAATGACAACTGATTCAATTTAAATTGTGTTTGGGTCAACTCAAGTATGTCATGCATTTTGGTTCAACTGTAATAATATTTGGTTCAACTCAGGTAATTTTGGTTCAACTATATAATGATACAAGTATTTGGTTCAACTCAACGTCAACATTGGTTGAACTCCTGCAATGACAAGTCGTTCAACTCAACTGACAAGTTATTCAATTCTGTTGATAATGGTTTTGCTTGAATGATATTTGACTCAATTAAACTGATAATTGGTTCAACTAAAATGTATGTATGTATGTATTATGCAAGTATGTATCTATATGTGTGCATGTGTCTGATATATGCCTCTGTGTGTGTATGCGTGCATACATGTGTGTGTGTGGTTATGCGTATGTGTGTGAACAGAGCCGTTGGTAACACCGTATCACAGATGTGTCTGTGCTAGCATGGTACTATACCTATGGTCTCGGAGATGGTCCTTGCGTCGAAAGGCCTTGGTGCAGATGGGACAACTGAATGGTCTTTCGTCTGTGTGCGTTCGGACGTGTATCTTCAGGTTGTAGGATTTGGAGAATTCACGGTCGCAGAACGGACAGACATACCGACGACTACAGCGCCGCGGCACCATCCTTTGGCGATCAAAAAAATAAAATCTCAACACATTTTTACACTACTACTGTTACATCTATAAGCAAATAAATCAGCCTTATAACGCTCTGTCTACCCTTTCCCTTATGCGCAACTGACTCGCTGGGGTGACGTATACCTGAAGTTTTCTGCATGGTTTTCTCTTTACCCACAAGAACCTCATTTCGATCTTCCACTCGCAGCCTTATGGTTGTAACGCCGCCGCGTATGCGCTCTGCTACGGCTCAAGCCAGGAGCTTTGCCTATGTTGATCCCCTCTCCGCTTGGAACTGTCTTCCCCATTCCCTGCGTCTAGAATTACTAGCTCTCTCACCTCCCCAATTCCGGAAACGCCTTAAGACTTTCCTGTTCGCTTGCCCAAGGCACTGAAGCAGGTTGAGAGCGCTGAAGATTTTGAGCGGCGCTATGTAAATATTCCATTACATAACATTGCATTACGTATACCACAGATACTCGTAGGCTTACAATGAGTGCCCACAGAAATCTGAGCAGGATGGGTCACAACGCTAAAACTGGGATAAACTTCAAAGCCCTTATCCCTTGCTGCTCCACCCCTCTGGAAAAAGCTCTCGTCAGAATTAGGACAATTAGTTGATCCAGTAGGCCTACAGTATACAAGCTCACCAAAAACTGCAGCTCTTTCATTTAAAACTGAACTTTTCCTCTAACATATCCTGATTCTTCCACTTCCTCATAGCTCTCTTGCCGCTCAAGTAAACTGCACACCATCCACCATAATCCCCATAATAACCATCTGGTTGCTGGACCTGATTCTGGCCTAACTTGTCTATCGATTTTCTTTTGACTGAGCTCCTGTGAATAAACCGTCGTTACCCGTGACTGAGCTTTCTTATGGTTCTCCAGCAATCCCGAGATTACAATTATCATATTCAGGTCATCACGGCCTGATATGAACTCTGCCACCGCCCGTACTCTGATAGTGCCAGTCCCAAGCTTGGAAGAAGGAGGATGGCGACGTTAAAGACCCTGATAGTCACAAGATGTCGGTAAACACAGGAAACTAACAGCTGTCGACTTGTTTAAGGGGTGCGCTACAGCAGAGGAGAAAATCTGTACATAACTTTTGAGGGACAGACTTTTTCGGGAGCCGTATTTTGCATGTTCTTTTTTGAGGGGGGAGAGATAGGCCTAAGTCAAAACTTTGGGGGACTGTCCCCCTGTTTCCCCCATGATTTACGCCACTGCGCTACAGCCGTAACCTCCATAAAAATCCCAATAACTAGAGCGCAGTTTAAGAGAACGCGCGTTGTTCGTGAACCTTCAAGCTTAGCAGATATCTAGAGGAAATAGAGGGAACGTTACGCCTGCCCGTTGAGCTAGACCTGAGAAACAGTCACGGACATCATGTTAGCGACTTCTTTCTCTTAGCCTCAGCATACGAAGGCAGGTAGTCAGTTCTCACTGCATGATCTTTCCAGTGACACTGTGATAAGGTACGGTCAGTTTACTTATTTTATGACTGGGTTCGCTAGGGGGCTACAAGTGAACCTCCGACGACTCTGTAGGCTAACTGTTGACAGTTCAAAATCCTAACTAGATTAACCTACTGCATCATCCTCGAACCCCATATCATTAACTATTAATAGGAAGTCATTTTGTATGATTTGTATGATTTATCTAGTCTAGCTTGGCGACGATAGCGTCAGGCTATATATCTGCCTCAGGCTTCTCTGTCTATCACTTCTCGGACTTTCCACTCAAAACTGGAGTCTCGCCTGTTCAAGAATTCATACCCGGACTCATCTGATCCTCTGCCTTCCAACTTTCGACCTAAACGACGCCCACCATAATAGCTACTCTGCCCCCTTCAGGTCCTCTGGTCCTCTGGCAACCGGACTCGGACCTCCCTCTGACTACCCTTTGAACAAACCCTCTGACTCGACGCAGAGCTCGTGAATAAACTGGTGCCCTGAGCTTGGCTTTCGAGTGGCGCTTTAGAAGTTTAGAGTTTACGATTACGATTGCGAATATACTCACTTTGGGGCGTTGTTTCTCAGATGTAGTCTGACATCTCTTGATTCCTCTTTTCTCGTCCAAATCTTGCGGTCGTAGAACTCCTTCAGTTCCCTTCGCGGACAGGAGCTGCTGGTGGTCAGTTGTTCTCTGCGCTGGTCATTCGACGGAATCGCAGGTGGAGGTAGGAGAGGAGCTGACGGAGGGAATGCAGGAGGACGAGGTGGAAGAGGAGCAGGTGGAGGAGGAGGGTTGAAAGGTTCGTAGTCGCTTAGCAACGCCGATTCGGCGAGATGAGCGAAGTCGAATCGTCTTCTTTTGAACGAACATAATGCGCTGTCAGCTACAGAAATCACATAATTATAAATAATATAATCTGAACTTATATGATCTGACCTTATCTACAGCCACTCTAATAAGACCTATTCTGATCTGATAGCAACTGATTGTTATCTACAGCCACTCTAATAAGACCTATTCTGATCTGATAGCAACTGATTGTTTCGAATCTGGTTTGATCTAAATGCTCTTATCTAATCTGTTTTCATTTGATTCGATCGATTCTGGCGCCGACAATGATTACTAATTAATCTGTGTTTTTTTTATTATCCCTACCTCTCAAATTGCTGTAATAATGATATTGTTATGGCCAATTTTGCAAGTAATTGATTACAGAGAGAGTAATCGTAATCGTAATCGAGCATTTATATAGCGCCACTCAAATCAGAGGCGCTCCCACCTCCCGACCCGGGCCAGTGTGTTTACTGGTAAAGATAGAGGTTTTCAGACGCTGACGAAATTGGTGAAAACAAAATAGAGAAAAGGACGACCCTGAGGGACTCAGGTAACTGGTCCCTGCAGCTAGTGGGACCAACAATAGCGAAACTCCTAGACTGGGCCGTAGAAGTACGCACCCAATTAATTACTAATTAATTACTGTGGCATAATATCATATGTGAAGTATTTGGGCAAGACTGTCTGACGGGCGACGGCATGCAACAGTAGGCCTAACTGTGGTTTAAATTAGCACAATACAGCTCTAAAGACACATCTATGTCCGATCTTAGCAGACGTTATACTCAAGATCTCGAGCGCAAGCATATCCTTCCAGAAAGAAGTCCGTGGCCCTCACCTGCAGGTTTATTAGGCGCATGGACCCTCCTTATGTGGAAGTGTATGAATGAATTGCTAAAAGTGAGTAGGTACCTACTACAAGACAGTCGAGGTACGACGAAAGCTGATTGCACGCGAATAGAGAGAGGGAATGATCACCAGTCGCAACTGAATTAATTTTTAAGTACATTATATTAAATTAATTTTTAAATATTTAAGCAGTACTTTAATCCAAAACTTGTTGTAACTGGTAGCGCTCGAGAATAAGCTGGTGCCCTGCCCTTAGCCTTTACTAGAAATTTAGAAATTTTTAGTTTACGATTAATTTTTTATAACTTCTTTTTCAACGGGAGAGTTTATTCACCTGCATGCTTACCAACTTGTCTCCGGTAAGGCTTTCCTTTCTGTCATAGTATAGACATTTTAGTTTCAGGGACTTTATAAATAAGCCCGGGCTATCAAGGAACAGTGTTATTTTTAAATCGATCGAGTGCTGGTGGTTACGGATGCCAAGCTATTCGAGACGTATGGTCCGGCGACAGCGAAACTCCGTGAACGATATCGTCTTCGTGCTGGGGTTAATCTATTTTCAAGTGGTTTTGCCCCTCATTGGGTTGCTCGAACCACGTAGCAGGTCGACGATGCAAGACTTAAGCGCCTCTGATTGCGGCACTATATAAATCTATGACTGCAATTATAACACCGTGTCGTGAAAACGACTGGGCTAAATTATAAAGTAAATAAGCATCAGTTATGAACATGTCACAAACACAGTTGAAACACTCAAACGTTACAAACAACAGTGCATAAAAGAACAGCAGCTGCTCAAGAACAGAAGGTCTAAATAATAATTAAAAAATGATGAAATGTTGCGTAGCTTTTGAAAGTCAAAGTTTATATAGGCCTAGGCCTATACAGTTCGAGTGTAAACTAAAGACTTCTAGTCCTATTTTGGATCAATCGTTGGAACTCGCCTGGAATGAAGGCCGCCTGGTGCTGCAGTTCTGGGGTAGATTTCTGTCGACAACCAGCCCCAGTTGCAGCAGCAGCAGCAGCAGCATCTTCGCCATCTCTGGCTGGACAGCCCCTTCTTGGCCTTGATGGTGCTGGGCGTCGCTCGTAGATGACCTGCTGCGACTGCTCGACGCAGACGGAACAAGTGTAGCGCGTCACTACTTGAAGAACAACGAAAGAATCTCTGTCGTTACAAAGGCATTCACAGGGTCAGGGTTCATTGGAGGCAAATGCCAAGGTCAGTCAAGGACGTCGGTTCGATTGTATGAAAGTGGGTGAGCGATGTCGGTGGCGGATCCAGGAATGTGGAAGATACCAGTAATATAGTAGTAGCTTCAGTTTAACGACACTGTGTGATAACAAAGATCATTAGCGTCGCCCTCCTCCTTCATCCAGGCTTGGGATTGGCACTGCCTGGCACTATGGAATGGAATGCAGTGGCGGAGTTTGGAAGATAGCAGGGCAAGGTCGTACTTTATTCTGGCGAAAATTTGAAGAGTTATTAATTTTGGTTACCGGTATCACTGATGGGCAAAATACTGTTTTAATGCATTTGAGATCAATATTCAAATACTTTTACAGTATTAAATATACGATTTTGAATACCTTTCACTAGCTTTAAAAAATATTTAGTACATTGTCGTCAGTCATCACCACTTTGTGGCTACGTTTATTGTCATCATAAACGCAGCCCATCAGAACAACATGAATCAGACAACGGTTTGGATACAATTCAATGGCTCAACAACGAATTGTCAAATTCATGAATCGGAATTCGAACACAAACGCAGAGAAAAGCAAATCTATTATGATGTCGTTTTATATGTTTGCTGTTCAGTCGAAAGCTCGTTAAAATTGTCACACCATTGCTTTTGTTTAGCTCATGTTGTATTCTTCTGTGCAATGATAGGCTAGGCTACCTCATTCAAAATATCCACATTATTGCAGATGCGTTCATTGTATTCTTTTTCATGAAGTTTTCAGAAGATACCCAAAATGTTAAAGTCCGGCTCGCAGACAGGGTTGCGAATAAGTCTACACAATGCTTCCAAGATTCGATCCCTTTATGAATTTTGAAATAAACTTGATTATCGGTAACTGAAGCCTTTGTAAGTCTAGCCTACTCATGAAAGGCGACAGAGCAACTGAAGGAATACGGTACCTGCGTAGGACTCTAGGCCTAACGATCATTGGTATATAAATTAAGAGAATTTGTATTTCAACACGAACACTTCTGGCACATCATTCGTCTGGTACTAGGATATTAGGGCTGTTTACGTTACTTACATTACATGTTTATTACTACTTAGGCATCCCTTACGTTGTTGTAGAAATAAACCGAAGCTTGGAGCATTATCAGTCCTACCCGTCAGCAGATTTTCCAGATTCATTCTCCCCAGTCTTGAAAGTAACTCTCGACCGAACACCATCAACGGAGACCTGGCTCTGGATACTCGTCGTGTTCTAAGTTTCCCCGTCGCAGCGGTTGCACTGGGGGTAATTAGAGTTATTAATCATAACCCTGTAGTCCGCGCCTCCTGACGTCAGCTCGGCTTTAGGATTGGTTACGTCGCCCATTTGTTTCGCTGTCACCTGTCACTAGAGAGCCTAGTCGACCCCACCCCAACTGAGTTGTTGTTTCGGTGGCTCAGCTGCTCGATCGGCCTCAAAGATAGTCAATGCACAATCGGGGCCAGAAGTTGGAATAGGGGCTGATCATATTGGAAACAATCGCGTTGGAATCTGTGCTTAAGTCAGGCGAGGACAAAGAGGAAGAGGAAGAGGATGGAGAGAAGGAGGAGGAGGAGGAGGAGGGTGTAGAGGAGGGAGATGGAAGAGAAGCAGGCAGCGGGGAGAACGTGGTGGAGGATGAGGAGGAAGACGAGGAATAAAGGAAGCGGAAGTGGGGAAAAACGAAGGAGGGGTGGAGACTGGAGAAGGAGGAATATAAGAGGTAACATAAGAAGAAATATACGGAGGAGATGAAGGATGAGGAAGGGAGAAGGAAAAAGGAAAAGAGAAGTGTGAGGAAGAAGAGGAGCAGGAGGAAAAGGATAGGTGGATGAGGAAGTGGAGAAATGAAGAAATGTTCCGAAACAGATCAACCACCCGACGAATACAAGAACACAGACACACAGACAGACAGACATACAGATACACAAACAGACGAGTGTAACGGACGGAAGGCAGGTGTAAACTGATTGATCTTCTGCGGCAGCGGGTTTGTCGCCAGAGGGCGAATTAAAAAGCGAGAGTGGTGTTGGGGGTGGGTGACATGGGTGGGAGGTTGGGTGGGTGGGTATGGGTGCAGGGGTGGAGTGAGCTGTCGCTGAGCTAAAGAAAAGTGGTTGTGCGAGGCACGGTTGTTAAGTTGCTTTAGCCCAGATTTAGACTGAAGCCCTTCTAATAGAAAGATTTTTTCCAAATTTCAACATAGCCATGACTCTGAGACATCGAATTCTCCCAAATGGCCCAGGCATCTCGCAATCTCAGTGTGCCGTCGTTTGGTAGGTAGAAAAGAACCAGACATAAGAAACTGCTTGGCACTGTGAATGCGATGATGGCAAGCACGTTTGGCTGCTAATTAATTAGCCTTTTGTTGTGTCGATTATTCCATAATGCCATTCCCACATGGGCCAACAAAAGCTTCCATTCCAGCTTATGAGGTGTTTGAACTTCAGCCAGATTCAACTAAAGATTCGTACAAATAGGTGTGCAACTTTTACTTTTAAATAATCGTTATAGTAATTCGTAACTTTTATAACGCCTCTTCAAGAGAGTCCTTTAACAGCTGCTAGCGTGAGCTGACCACTCAAAACCAAGATCAACGCAACTGTTGGCGAAAAGAAGCAAAAGGCCATGATAGGAGATCGCATCATCGAGCGGTGCTATAATAGGTAGGCTAACATGTAGCTGAATGATGGATTGACAGCAGAAACCCTCCTAGCTGAATTGCGGAAGTTCTGGATGAGAAAACAAACAAATCGTGCCAACAGCAGCCTGTTCCCTGTGCTGCACCAGAGGAGCCAATCGAAAATATTGAGTCAGAGTTGGTTCTTTTCCTCCAATGTTTGGTCCAAATGTCTGTGCCAAATTTGGAGTTTGTTTAACCCCCTGGAAAGATAAGGGGAAGCCACAGAAGCGATTAAAAATGTTCAACAGAAAGTGTGGGATGAACTAACGAATAAATGAATCAGTAAACCTCGAAAACTATGCAAATGTGTAGACGCCATTGCTCATCGTTTATGGGCTCAAGTAGGTAAGTAAGTAAGTAGCCTTAATTGGCATCTGATGAGAGCACTGGCATTACACGGTAAAGAACGCTCAGATGGATTAGAAGAGGAGCAGATCCAATCGATGGACGTAATTATGCACAACTAAATAGGGCCTATAAGTATAACTAGTTGCTGGTTAAATGCATCTTACTAGCAACTGATGTCTAAAGCTTAGCGTTTAGCCATCAAAGTTTGAGACGTAAACGGAGACAGCACAATACCAGCGGATGCATAGCTTTTAAACCCGATCCACATCTTTAGCTCTCCATTGACGCTGCAATTTAGCCGATTGGTTGGAGCGCTCGCCTTGTAAGTCGTCCAATAGGCCTACGTGTTCGAGCCTCCTCTGAGATGGTTACTCTTTAGGGGCCATGGGCAATTAGGTCCTTCACTCACAAGTGATCAGCGCCATCGATCGATGCTTGACGCTTGATAAATGCACGATAATAATAATAATAATAATAATAATAATAATAATAATAATAATAATAATAATAATAATAATAATAATAATAATAATAATAATAACTCTGATTTTAAAATAATAATAATAATAATAGTGATGATGATAATAATAATAATAATAATAATAATAATAATAATAATAATAATAATAATAATAATAATAATAATAATAATAATAATAATAATAATAATAATAATAATAATAATAATAATAATAATAATAATAATAATAATAATAATAATAATAATAATAATAATAATAATAATAATAATAATAATGGAGCCCTTGGTCGGGAGCGCCTCTGAATCTCTGAGCGGCGCTATACAAATGTTCAATTACAATTACAATATTACAATTACAATTTGCGTGTATGTGATTGTGTACGTGTGAGTGCGTGAATTTGTTTGTGTGCGTGGGTGTGTTGAGTGCTATGTACGACAGTTTCAGATGTGCATGTGTGTGGTTGCCAGGACAAATGCAGGAAAGAGAGGGAGGTGCTGGAACTTAACCACGTTTGGCTTCATTTCCGCGACCCACGCTCGTGGTCGCTGACCCCTCAAAGGGTTCCGTACTTTAGACATCTGCATGTATAGGTTACAGCAAATATGTGTATGAACATAATATTATGTATATGTATGCATGCATATTATAGGTCTAATATGTATAATTATATATATATATATATATATATATATATATATATATATATATATATATATATATAATATGTATGTATCTATAGATATATATATGTGTGATTATATATATATATATTATATATATATACTTTGCTTACATAGACACTGTAGGCCTGTTGTTCGACACAGTATGTATCTATCGATGCGTGTAATAGATTATTAATAACAATTAGCTGCCGTCACAGTCTGCAAGATCTACGTCGTTAATTATTCCGATATGAAGAGCGGATCTCCTCGTGCAGCATAGAGAGAGAGAGAGAGGTTCGTGGGTGAGTCAACGGATGTTGATGTTCTGCTGGAACTGTGGCGATCAAACGGAACTTCGCTGGCATCGCTTCATTCAGAAAACACGTCGCAGGTGATGATAAGCAAGTCACAGCGCCCTCAGACAGACAGACATACAGATAGACAGACAGACAGAGATACGGAGAGAGAGGCAGACGGAAAGACAGAGAGAGTCAAACAGAGAGACAGATGGAAAGACAGATATATACAGACAGAGTGAGAGACAGAGTGAGAAACAGAGAGAAGGCAGATGGAGAGATAAGCAGAGTTAGAGACAGACAGAGAAAGACAGACGGAAAGACAGACGGTAGTAAGAGGAAGAATTTCAGAGATAGAATAGGCAGAGGGGATCTGAAGCAGGAGGAGATTTTCTAATTAAATGTAGGACGAGATGAGTATAAGAAAGTGCAAGATAAAGACGAAGAGAAGGAGGAGGAGGAGGAGGAGGAGAAGGAGGAGGAGGAGGAGGAGGAGGAGGAGGAGGAGGAGGTTTAACAGTTTGAGTACGAGCTGCATTGGTTTCCCAGTCACTTTTAGTACACTCGTCGTTAAAGTGTTAAAAGACAGGAGGTAACTTAGTCTCGAGAAGGAGGGAGGAGAGGCGGAGGAGCTAGAAAAGCGAATAGGAAGAGGAGGAAGAGAAGACGAGGAAGGAGAGGAAAGAGAGGAGCAAGAGGAGCAAGAAGACGAAGAAAGAAGAGGAAAAGAAGAGGAGGAAGAAGAGGTGAAAGAGGCAGTGAAAGATAGGAAAAGTAAGGACAAAGGAAAAGGCAGAAAAGGAAGTGGGAAGGGGAAGAGGAAGGGGAGGAGGAGGAGTAGGGCTTCGAATCCCACTGCATTACCTGAAACATTGTTTGCGTTTCAGCAGAACAAAACCTCTTAATAGTAAACCTAATAACGGCATTATATCGTATACCCCATTATTTCTTCTTTCGTCTTGCCTCGCCTTTTCTTAATACCTTACAATACATCCTGTCGTTATATTACTTTACCCTACAGTGTCAGCTGAGTGTGGCCAAAACTCAAGCATGTTAGGCGGAGCGTCGGTGTTTGGCGAAACATGTTGTCGGTCTGCATGGGCGAAAAAGTCCGAATAGATTAGGCCAGCAACAAGTTCTGAATTAAGGTCTAATGAAACAATAATTCAGGCAAAGCCTCGACGTAAGATCCGAGTGGGTCGAAAGAGATCGCTTCTGCACCCAGTGAGGAGGTAGCACATTGACTAAACGTCCACTCAGTGGATATGTATGCTCACACACACACATATAGCCTACATACGCACTTATACATACACATATAGGCCTACATACATATGTCAGTGTATACATACACACATACATAGGGGCCGTCCATAAATGACGTCACGCACCTAGGGGGGAAGGGGGCGGAAATTTGTGACGATGTGTGACATGGGGGTGGGGGTCTGAGAAGTGTGACGTCACACCAGGTCTATGTTATTAAATTTAACAATTAACAACAATTTAATTTTAATAATAACAGCACTAATTTTGATGATTAAAGTTTCATTATTTTTTAATTATTTTAATGTATACGGGCACCATTATTAATAATTTTCTAATTATTTCAATATTTGGTAACCGTTAGATTTTAAAATATTCATGCTTTCCCTATTTGTTCCATGAAGGAGCATTTTGCTTCGCCATGGAAATGTGGTTTTAGGGGGGGTCAGAGCTTTGTGACGTCATTTTCAGAGGGGGTGTTACTTTTTGTGACGAAGTGTGACGAGGGGAGGGGAGGGGTTAAAATCGGCCAAAATTGCGTGACGTCATTTATGGACGGCCCCATAGATACATGTATGTATACATGCATGTACATATATACATACATACATACATATAAACATACATACATACATACATACATACATACATACATACATACATACATACATACATACATACATATACATACATAATATATGTATATATATATATAATTATTATATATTGTTTCGTTAATCGGTACGGTATCTGACAACATCAGAGCGCTGTGCGTTCCTGTCTCCATTCAACCTATTCGACGGACGCTGCGTTCAGCCACCCGTGGAGATCTGCTGGCCCTGCGCTTCCGTATACGACGATGCGGGCTCGTCGTGCCTTCTCATGCATTGGACCATCATTTTGGAACAGTCTGCCATCAAACTTACGAACTATTTCGTTACAGACAACTGAAAAACATTTTCAAGTCATCTAAAGATGCACCTTTTCTTATCTGTTAGAACAACCACCATATTATGCGCTGTTGTGAGGTTCTTAAGGCGCTCTAAAAACAGCCCTATACATACATAGGGCCTACATACATACATGTAGGCACACATAGATATGTACAGAAATACACCTATATACATATATACAGACATATATGCACACATACATGCATACACGCATATGTATGTATGCATGTAGGTATGTGTATGTATGTGTGTGTGCTTGTATGTCTGTATGTATGTATATAGGTGTATGCATGTGCGCATATATGTATATAGTGCGTAGTCATGGATGTATGCAAATATAAGCATGTATGTATATATGTATTTATGTGTACTTATGTAATGTGTTTATGTATACGTATGTGTGTAGGTTCGTGTCTATTCTGGACAATTAATAGCGACTTACACAATACGATATCTATTGTCTCTATGTAACTGTTAGCAGTCTGTCCCCTTGTTTATTTGACGCGATCACAAACGTCAAAACAGACTTTGTCTGAGAGTATAAGCGACAAGACACTCAAATATTAACTGTATACGAAAGACATTGAGCTGAAGACAAATAGGAGCATGGGCAGAGAGTTTTCATACACAAAATACATCACGTAGATTTTTAAACGAAGCCAAGGCAGAGAGCCGTGAAGACAAACTACCACAACCTCTGAGCCTCCGACAAGAAACATTTAACACTCCAACGAAATACAGTCCCCTCTACACTTGATGCGAATGCCCCATACAGCACCGCCACCTACCGCTTGGCAGCATGCATGCTTTATATAATGATGTAATACGAGTATATCGTATGTACATATAAACTATGTTTGTATGTGTGTAGCATAAGTGTGTATATATAGAGGCGTGTGATGGTCTATAGATTATGTAGCCTGCAGTGCGTCTGTTTCACGCAATCTAAGCTGACAGCTATATAGGCAGAATTTGTTGTCGCAAGAATGTTATTAAGCGCAGGCGCTGGCTCTTAACGAGATGCAGTTTAAAGCGATTTAGACGGAACACTCTCCGTTCGCACATTTCTAGATAAGTTATGCATAGTTTTACACACTCATACGCACATATTATACGCGTAGGTCTAGATAGAATTATACAGGGCGAGCAAAGATGAAGAGAGAGGAAGAGGGAGAGGGAGAGGGAGAGGGAGAGGGAGAGGGAGAGGCAGAGGCAGAGAGGAGAGAGAGAGAGAGAGAGAGAGAGAGAGAGAGAGAGAGAGGCAGAGGCAGAGGCAGAGGCAGAGGCAGAGGCAGAGGCAGAGGCAGAGGCAGAGGCAGAGGCAGAGGCAGAGGAGAGGCAGACAGACAGACAGAAACAGAAACAGAGACAGCGACAAAGGGAGAGATGGAGGAACACAAAGACAGATCTATGGACACAGAGGCAGAGAAAAAAACAGAGAAATTTAGATATGGACAGAGACAGGCAGACAAACATACAGAGACAATAACATAAACGCATAAATACATCCTAACGGAATATAACGAACAAATATAGAACCATGTCACAACGGACACACAATCAGACACACAGACAGACAGACAGACAAGGATGGTCAGAGACACCGATAGAGGAAGGCAGCCACACAGAGAGCGAGAGACAAGGATAGTCAGAGACACCGATAGAGGGAGGCAGCCACACAGAGAGCGAGAGATGCATATTATAGAAACGACAAACACTATCAACTGCACCGTGCGCACATACATCACATGTAAATTTGTCTCGGCGTGCGTGTGCGCGCTCGTGCCTCTGGATAAAAAGACTCCATTTGACGGAGTGTGTTGCTCTCCCTTCCATGCATCTCCGATTCCAGCGGCAGCCCTCCTCCGTCTCCACCCCTTCCCGTCCCCTCTCTCCTCCCCAAGCGTCGGCGTAACGCCCGAAAGTGACAAAACGAATGGAAAAGCACTGTGGAACATTGTTTCAGAATAATATCCAGAGTTCAACACTTTGTCGCTGTACTCGCTTAAACTGCACGCGAACGCCTCAACCAACGCAAGCGATAGGCCTATCAGTTGCTACATGTGCACTGTAAATTGTAATGCGGTATCCGAAATATCCGATACGATATGATAATCTTTTTATGCGAAATATAAGATACAGTAGGATATCATAAATACACGGTACAATATGATATGCGAACAGATACGATAGGCCTACAGTATAGCCTACGATAGCCGGTAATATAAATGTAAATGTGCACGCTTTCTATAGCGACCGAATGGCTACGACACTGCTCATTTTTCACTTAATTGGTTGAGTGAGACCCTTCACCACCGCTGCCCGTTTGCACTGCAGCCTGCAGGTGCCACGACATTTAGTATCGCCATGTACGGAGAGTTCTAACCCGAGATTTAGCCTAAATGTCTGAAATAAGTCACCCACCATCTGTATGCGAAACTAAGGCGCAGAGACGTATGCTCTAAATCCAGTGTAGATAGCTAACCGGCCAATACAGCAGGATATCGAAAAATATACTGTAGAACTAGAATATTATATGATATCTGAAAATGAGTGATGCAATAGAGTATCAACAAGTATACGACTCAGAAGGATATTCCATACATAAACATTACACACACAGATATATAACTATAAAAGCGCGAAATTGGTTAGATAGAATTTGATTACAGAATGTTAGGCCTACTGGCAAACAGGGAACAGTAGCCTACGTGTGTTTATAGTACATAGGGTAAACAATATAATTACTTATAATGTCTACTTTACAGCAATTTATGTTGCCCCGTTTCTCCTCTATCTTAGATCTACATACAGACCAACATAGACACACCAAACAAATAGGTCTATATTATTAGTATCAATTAATATATATATATATAATATGTATATAATATATACATACACACATGCATACATGCATACATATATACATGCATGCATACATACAAGCATACATACAGTCATACATACATATACGATATACATACACTACAGCACAAACAGGACCACCCAACCGGCCAGTATAGAGCACCGCACTGCAGCAGCGCATGCAGTGACGCAAGAGAGACGGCAAGCAATGGCCAATCGGCGGAACTGACTTTCACTCTATAGCTCTCAGCAGACGACCAATTCTCACCTTAGTGTTGAATTACTGACACAGCACAGTCACCTCCTCTCCCGTCTTCCGACGCCGTTGGAAGCCTACTTCCGGTTGGTCGCCCGTTATGACAAGTCAACCGTAACCGAAAGATATCGATCACAACGACGTATCCATGCAGAAGCTGAATTCAGAGGGGTAAAACAAGACTGGTATGTATAGGGTGCATACTTATATGTATGTATATGCATTATGCATACATGTATGTATATATATATATATGTATATGTATATATATATATGCAGGTATGTATCTAAGCATTTATATGACACCTTCGAAAGACCTCCCATAAGGCTCTGAAATACGGTTGTCTAATCTAAAGCTGCCTGAATTAACGGTATAGGCTCTTTCATCATTATAATAATTAGACTAAATTAGTGCTAAGCTTAGGAAGAGGAGAAGGGACGTTCGTTTATTAAAGCCCCATTTGAATCAGCCATTGGGTTTTATAACCAGGTAGCTGACGCCATCAATTAACCGCTGGATTAACGCTTGCTACTACTAAAAGACTAGGCTATAGGCCTACATACAATTTAAGGTTGCTTTTGTTGTTTTAATTACCACTATTATTACGAGTATTTTTAACGTGCACAGTCGCTAAGTAATTTTAAATCCGACGCGCAAAGCGGTTGGGCTATACAATACATACATACCTAGGCCTAGATAAGTATACCGTATACGCATCCAGAAGCTGAATTCAGAGCGGTTGGATGCAGAAAGGCAGCTCCGGAGACCAGCTTTCTCCTGCCTGCCATCAGCTTTAAACTGACGTAATCGTAATAACATTTTAATTCGGCCTAAATAAGCTGTTACTTTGGCGGCTTCGCAGCTGGCGAGTGGCACTTCTCGTCGATAAAGGCTTCTAATAAATAAGTGATCATTCATGTATGTCTTAAATCACGTTGTTGACAGATACACACCGACAGACAGACAGACAGAGACAGATAGAGCTAGTCGGAAAGACAGACAGCTATACAAACCCACAGGTGCCTAAGGCGGGCCGCGCAGTCTAGTGTATGGTAGTCGTGGCGTGGGGACAAATAGGGTGCCTTGGGGTCATAAGCGTCCATTCCCACCCCGTAGAGCCTTAAACCCCTCAACCACAGCCAAGGAGGTCTTAATTAGGGATTCCTCTATTTAGTCCTCCTTGCCAGTGCCACACACAGCCACCGCCATCACCAGCTGACGCTTGTCAATCTTCCAGCGAAACAAGATGCTCCATGATCTCCATGACTGAGCAAAGGAGGCGCCTGCCAGGGTGGTCGATCGGAAAGTGGAAAGGGAAACCAAACTACACAGCTGCATGCAAACACGGATCACTGCCTTCGACGATACGACGACACATTAACATTTAACCTAGCCTCAATTACAGAGTATCCTGTCGCATCTCCAGAGTATTCAGTGTGTGCTTGTGTGCGTGTGTCTCTCTGTGTGTGTATGATTGTGTGTGTGTAGGCACATGCTGCGTACACGTATCTATTAACAGTATGCACACACATGTACACACACACATGCATATAATATATATTTAATATATAATTATAAATACAGAGAGAGGCCTATATACATTGAAACCATAGTCCCAAGTTAATGCTACTTTACAATTGATGCAGAGTCTGATGACATTTCATAAATAAGGATTCTGTTATTTCAAGGTGTAAAGTGTGTTCTGAATGTAACTTCTTTTTCGTTATATGTAAGAAAATTTGCAAATCGTTGTATGGTAAGGAAAACGAAGCGAGATAATGAGATAATCCAATTTTAAAAACTATGGCCTGGCTCCACATAATTTATCGTCCTGCAAGTCAATCATCTTCATCAATCCTTTCCACCAACCCTACTCTCTTTGATCTATCTCACTCCCTCTGCCAGTTCTCTACATCAGTCCCCTGCAGCCTCTCTTCCGTCATCTTCTGCCTCCAGTCTTCCAACTCCTCCTGTTCCACTGTCACCTCCCGACCCTTTCCATCACCGTTTTGCTGTTCCACTCCCTCCTTTCCATGTTTCTCTTCTTCCTTTCCAAGTTTCTCTTCTTCCATTCCATGTTTCTCGTCTTCCTTTCTATGTTGTTCTTCCTTTCCACATTTCTCTTCCTTTCCATGTTGGTCTCCATCCTTTCCAGGTGCCTCTCCATCCTTCCCGGCTCTCTCTTGATCGACAACACTTCCTGAACTGACATCTGCCACATCCATTATCTCTTTTCCTTCCAGATCCTTCTTTTCGTCCAGTTGCACCTCCATCTCCGTCTCCATCTCTTTCTCCGTCACTTGAGCATTCTCGTTCTGAGCATTCTCTTTCTGAGCATTCTCCTTCTGAGCATCATCCTTTTGAGCATCATCCTTTTGAGCATTCTCCTTCTGAGCATCATCCTTCTGAGCATCCTCCTCCTGAGCATCATCCTTTTGAGCATCATCCTTTTGAGCATCATCCTTCTTAGGATCCTTCTGTACCACCAGAGTCGTATCACTGACTCCCGCCAGCCATGGATGCTTGAGACACTGGCTGGCCGTAGCTCGTCTCTTTGGATCATATTCGAGCATTGGCAGAAGGAACTTCGCAAAGTCTTCTGCCTTGTCCGATTTCCATTTGTAGCGCTTCTTCAGCAGTTCTGCCAGCCCCATCGGCTTCATCTCTGGACAATGGCGCAGCTGACCTTCAAGCACAAAGTAAAAATAATCATCAATTATGTACATAGCCTCTCTCACGGATGATGTACATACTATAGCCTCTCTCATGTACACGCTAGGTGGCGCCACGGGCGTGTAAACACCGAACGTGTTCATCAGTGTGTCATTTGAAAATTAAAGACACACCTTTTCCGTCTGACTGATAGCTAGGTACACTGGTACACATCGCCTCGGAGGGGCTCGTAAGATGCGCTATACAAGTATTCTGTTACATTACATGTATGATATTAGCCTGTGTTGGTTCGGCATTATATCCCTTCTGAAGAAAATCCCTATGAATGCAGCTGCCATAAACTTCTCCGATATTAAGAACTTTACTCTATATAGCCAGCATAATATTCGCCAGATAGCGCCAGTGTTCAAAATCATACACACTGCAGGACCCATTAACAGTTCACCCATACAGATGCTCTACACAGGAGAAGCTAGAAGGTACATTATACATAAGAGGCTAGTATGTATTTAATTTATGACTACTATTCAGCTCATTTTGCTTCTCAGGCATTACATTTACGTTTGGTAAAAACTACTGCTACCACCACCACCACCATCACCACCACGTACTAGTACAGTAATAGTAATAGAAATAGTAATAATAATAGTAATAAATAATAATAGTAATAATAGTAATAATAATAGTAATAAATAATAACGCATTAGAAACCTGTTTTAAGGTTGTCTTTGGGTGCCATATTTAGAACCTCTTGTAATTAGGTCATGCTATAACAAGTTTTTTTCTACAGATGAATGAGCTCTTGTATCCATATCGTGGACCCTGTTATAATTATTAGAATTCGTGTTATACTTAAGCATGTTATAATAAGTTTCCAGAGTAATAATAACAATAATATTTAGTAATAATAGTGATTTCTAACAAGCTCATGGTGATTGTCCATGCCAGCCTTAATAAAGTTGTAGTTCAATAAGAACACCATGTTTAAATGCAGATAAAGGATGCTCAACTAATAGACAACTTATTATAACATGCTTAAATATAACACAAATTCTAATATAACAGGGTCCATAATATGGATACAAAAGCTCATTCACTTGTTGGCATGCGTTTGTCCTTGCCTAAGACAATTAACTGATCTGTCTGTAATGATCTTGACTTTTAAGCAGGTCCTTCATCATTAAAAGTGTGTAATTGTTGCGATAGAAAAACTATGGTACTAATGATAGTTCACCCTTCTTGTTGAAGAAATCCTTGGAGTATTTGCCGGACAGAGCAAGGTTCTTTGGAATCGGGCCAAGCATCTCAATGAAGCACGCCAGGTGATCTTCGTCGCGCGAGTAGTTCTTCCCCGTGTGCGGATCGAACAGAAAATCGCCAGTCGCTAACTCAAATGCCTGCAAGAAATCAAGGCATCTATAAGTTATGAGACAGAACATATCAACACTCAGAATAAACACTTGAAGGCAAAGTGGATGATGACCATCCAACAGAATGGAAGATGCATGTAAACAGACATTTAATGGACTGCCTTCAACACTTTAACAATGAGCTGCATTGGTTTCCCAGTCACTTTTAGCACACACTCGTTATTAAAGGGCTAAAGTACATCCCATGAGACAAGGTGGCTTTAGTTCATTAAGAAGTTCTAGTGTAAGCAATACTCGAATAGCTGAAATGTCACCATTGGCTGCTCTGCTAGCAGATTCTGACCCATAATTATGTACATGCATATCTGTACCCAACTTAGTTCAAACTCCGCCACTACCCTACATGTGATAGTGCCAGTCCCAAGCCATGAGAAAGGAGGAGGGCGACACTAATCATCTTCGTTATGACACAGTGTCGTTAAACAGCAACCAAGACCCAACTTAGTTCAGTCAGCACAGGACAACGGTCTCTCATTGCTGATTCACGTGTGAACCCATCACCACTAAACAGTTGACAACAAGAACTGAACATAATTAGAGTAATGACAGAGCTGAGTTCTACTGCAGCATCCAGGAAACTAAGCATAGCATATAAGGAAGGAGCCAGAGAAACATTCAAGTAACTAAGTACCATGCAAGCGGCACTCCACATGTCAGAAGCTGTGCCATAGTGCGTTCCGAGCAGAGCCTCCAAACATCTATACTGACGTGTCTGAATATCATCCGTGAAGTGACGAAACTACAAAGAAAATGGGAATGTAATACAGATATATATATATATATATATATATATATATATATATATATATATATATAATATATATATATATAAATTATATATAGATGCCCATGATATGTATTTTGTCACAGAAAATTGTAGTGCTACGTAATTTAATGTAAATGTATGCAGATGCCCATTAGGCTACTATATCAACGCTCAACGGGTTATAATGTACTTAGTACTCACATGTAGAGAAATGTTGTCATGTCATGTAATTCAGTGTGTGTCTGTGTGTGTGTGTGTGCGTGTGTGTGTGTGTGTGTGTGTGTGTGTGTGTGTGACACTGAGTGTGCCTTGACATCAGACAGTCAACGTCATGAGCATCATTAGTCTGCTGGTGACAGACGACACAAGAGGTGTATATACACACCGTCCAGCAAGCATTTCCAAGGTCAGCAATTTTGACAGAGATGTCGCAGACGACCTTCCACGGATTCTTCTTTTCGCTACTACCTTGCGTTGCTTTGGAAGTCCCATCAAAAAGGCAGGCTGTCTCATCTGCAAAAGAAGAGAAGAGAAGTCCCTTCCGTTAACCCCTAAGAGGCTGCCATGGGTGCAACTTCATTCTCTTCACCTCAGCCATAATCCATAATATATTTATAAACCCATGCCTCCTCCTCCTCCTCTCCCATTATTTCTGCATTAAAATGCATTTCCAGGCATAAGAACAGTTTCAGCTGTGTCTGTGTTCAACCAGGTTTCTCTTACTGCACAAATGGTTGCATGGGACTGAAGTAGCGAGATATTTCTAGCTGATACCTATATGCAATAGTTTCATACAGTTGAAAAGCATTATGGAGAAAGACTGGTATATTCCTTCATAAGCAATTTCTTGTGGTAAAGAATTAATTGTTAACCTGTTCATATATATTCATAACTTCACAAGTACCTACCTTTCTCCAGCTGTTCAGTCACGTCGTCCTTCGAACTGACTACACAACCACCTTCTATCGTTTCCTGCGATACAGTTGATGCCGTCGTCGTCGTCGTCGTTGGTGCTGGTGGTGGTGGTGGTGCTTCCGTGCTGCTTTCCAATTCTGTTGGGTGATTCTCACCAGCTTTGAACTTCTTCAGTCTCCAACAGTCACAACTCACGTTTCCATCCTCTGCCTGCACATCTCGCTTGCTTTTCCGCATAGAGCATTCAGAACATTCAATTGTCACATCAAGTGTACCGGTTTCCATTGATTCCGGGACAACCCCGTCCTTGAATTCCATGGCAATCTTCTCCATTTGCTCACTGTTCCAAGACTGACTGCACGCAGCATCCTCGTCAAACTTAGTCATCGACTCAGAAGATGGTGGTGGATCTAGAACAGTTGCACTAGTTGATGTTCACCAAGACACCCAAAGATGAACAATTTTATTTTTATTATCTCCAAACATAAATTAACAAGATTAACACTGTTATTATCATTACTAGTTCTAAACATAAATTAACAAGATGAACATTGCTATTGTCATTACTTTATAAACTATAAATCATCTGGAAATACTATTCCTCGTTCCATATGATGAATAATAACAATATAACAACAAAAACAAGAAAAATATCTCTATAGTATTAATTATCATTATTATTATTATTATTATTATTATTATGCTATCTTAGGGTTAAAGAAGACGCTCTAGAGAAATAATAATAATTATTATTATTTGTTAAAATGAAAGAAATAGGAATTAGGAAGACCTGTCTGTAGAGTTGATGCTGGGTCAGGAGGACCGAGAAAGAGATTGCCAAGATCTGCGATGACGTTCATGACAGAGTTTCCAATGGCAGACACAAAGTTAGAAGGCGCCTACAACAGCAGCAACAGATATCTCTTTAGTTATTAAAAGTCCTTCTGCAAAACACTCAGTAACTGTCAACTCTGGTTCATCAGTAGATGTCTGTTCGTCTACATCAGACCGTCAGTGAAATGAGCATCATTCATATCCAAATGAACCTGTCATTCTTTTAGAACTCTACCAGCGTCAGTTAAGCTAGTGAGAAGTGTTTTGTGCGGTACTCAAAGGGCACTAAGAAATCCTAGGTTCATACATACATACAGGCATGTACGCATACATATAATTATACAATTTATACAACATACGTACATAATAAAATCAACCCTCAGATTCAGATTTAAAACTGTGTGTGCATAACAAGTGCTTTTATCATAATACTGGTAAGCAAACAACTAAAACTATAGTTAGTCAGAATGGCTTTTATTAAAAGACTAGATGTTTGCCCGTCCTAAGACGGTTGAGTTTACCTGCTGTCAAAGTCATTGAATGGTCTAATTCCACAGCTATTACAAGATCAGTGGATAACTCACAACAGTATCTGCATTTTCCTTAGCATCGTCATATTTTTCATCATCCGAGACTGACACGTCGTTGGTCACATTTTCAGTGATCAAGTTCTCTTTTGCGACATCGACGACGACATCTTTTGCACTCAGCTGCTGGACTTTCTTCGCCTTCGCCTTCTTCTTCTTCTTCTTCGACGACTCTTGGTCTTCGGATTTGTTCTTCATTGACAAGAGAGCTGGCAAATTTCGATGTAAATATTAGCTGCAATTCTTTGATTGCAAACACTTAGCTACATTTTCATAAATATTTAGAAATTGTGAAAATATGATCAGGACATTTGAAGAGCATACATAATCTGCATCATTATAATTTATATCAAATCACACCCACTTAGATCTGTCGGACAGGCATTCGTTCATCAGCACACTGTAGAGATTCTTAATATACTGAGGCACATGGACGTACAGCACATCCATGCATACACCAGTACATAAAGAATTGTTTTAAACTTAAGATACATAAATAAATTTATATGAAGCATTTTTAAATCATCAGTCATCACTGCTAGCTGAAACTGAAACCTTGTCCACAGAGTCAGTCCGAGTTCCACACTCTTGAGTCTAAATTCAAGTCCCCAAAAATTTAGTTTAAAGTTTCAAGTTGAGCCAAAGTTCTAGTTCCTCGAAATTGGGATTTATTCCTCTAATCAACTAAGCTGTTGTTGCTTATGCACATATTACAAATCGTTTTAATAATAATAATAAATAGTAGTAATAATAATAATAAAAACAATAATAACAATAATAATAATAGTGATAACAATAGGGCCTTTCCATACATTTTATTCTCTGCACTAGATAATATTCAAATCACTGAGGGGACCTGTATACTTCAGGGCCAAAATAATAATAATAATTGTGATAATGATGATGCTGATGATGAAGATAGTGATAATAATAATAATAATAATTAATAAGAATAATAATGATAATAATGCATAATTAATTATATGCATGAGTGGTTTATAAAAATGTGTGCTTTAACAAGGAATAATAGAGTTACCTTTGTAATGATATGATGTTATCATATCTGAAAGACAAAACAAGATCAAGTTGGACAGAAAAAGGAAAAGCATCAGTTCAAATATTGACTAACATCGTAATGTACATATGACTGAGCTCTGTATGCTGAAGCTGATATGGACATGGTCCCTTACTTAGAAACATTGTTACTGCAACAGGTTGAAGCTGGTACATGTACTGAGACAAGCAAGTTACGTACCCACAAGCTAAGGTCTCTTGTCATTAGTAGTCACCATGAAACAGACAATTTAACTTTTTTTCAGAACCTGAAAGACCCAAAATCATTCTTTGAAACTGATATACGAAGCAGCATCTAAAATTCTAAATATTAAAAATTTAAGACTGTGTGTGAAATTGTGAATGTCTGTCTATGCATCACTTCAGATGCTTTGTATCTCTGCATTTGTGTGTTTGTCTGAGCATGCACCTGTGTATATTTGTGTGTACAAGTGCATCTATATGTCTGACTGTAAGTCCGTGATTATTCCTTATACCTGGATAGCAGCCAAGCATGATTCCATTCTTGTGTCTCTCCATTGCCTCAGCAGCCAGTCTGCGTGCATAATCGGCTTCGACACAGACAAGGATGTTCTCTGGCTTCAGATCCGTGTGGATGATCTGGCATTTCGTGTGCATGTAGTGCAGCCCTTCAAGAACCTTTTTTGTCAACATAAAAAAGCTGGCTTATAGACCCGTTATAGAGTCGACAAGCATCACAGAATGCGTTATTTGGCTACCAGACTTTTCATTTGTTGCCTGGTTTTGTCAGTTCTGAAAGTTCTCCGATTTTGTTTAGGTCTGGAGTAAAGTCCCATCTCTTCGAATTGCTTATAAGTAAGTAAGTAAGAATATCCTTTAATAAACCAATTGCTAACCACAATGTTTTGGTGTACACACATCGTAGTAGTCGCAATAATCTAAATTAGCCAGTCTATCTTATTCAAGTCTTATAAATCATCCTAGTGATGTAAGTTCTTCGCATCAGGCTATCAGCAGGGTGGAACGACACGATCACGGGCCCTTCTTCAGTCTGTCTCTGGGATTTCATGACTCTTGACTAGTTCTGTCCAAGAATTGTGATTTCAAAATGAGGTTTTGTTTAGAAGTGGTCATTGATTGATAAGCTATCCAGATGAGATTAGGTAAGCTCAGGAAGACTACACCATTAGGGCAAGATTATGAAAGGGCCAAGTATAAGAGACACAAACATTCAATGAAGCGTTTGACAGTTATACAAAAAACTTCTTGCAGCAGTGTCCACTCTACCTGTTTCATGATTTGTTTGACATTCTCTAACGGTATTCCAGAGTATTTTGACCGAATAATCAGCTTTAGAAGATTGTGACCCAAAACTTCAAACACCATACAAACATCTGAAATAGAAAACATACATTGTCTCAGTTTAACCACAAAGATTGCAATGTTCAGTAATTATTTGGACTTTCATATTCTTACGTGTTTCTTTTGGCATGTCAAGTACCAATGACTCTATGATTCAAAGCGTTTTAACATCCTGCACACCATGTCCTAGATACAATTTGCACTCATTATCACAAATTCAATTTGCACTGATTAACCTGAAATAGTGTTTGCTTTTATTAACCCCAGATGCAGCTTGAACTGTTTAACCCCATATCAGTTTGCACTGATTAACCCGAGGTGCTGTTTGCACTCAGTAATCGCAGATAAAATTGTAGTCAATAGCTCCAGGTATCACTGATATAGGGTCAGTTATATATTTTCTCCAATCCCTTAGGGCATGTTCACTGCGGGTCACAGAGAACAGCCGCCCCATGAAGGATTGAAGACCACATGGTTGATCTAGGGTAACTTGGACAAGAGTCGTGAAGAATATTCTTACGTGTTTCTTAAATATATATCTGCCTTCACAGTTCACACAACATGGATAAAGGGTGAGTCGCATCATAGACATTATGGCTATGGTCAGCTGAGCTCACCACAAGAGATAAGAACTTTCCTTCTGCTGAAGGAAATTATTGCAAAAATGGCTGATGTTGGGAACTGATGATGGTGATCAAGACGATAGACAGCAAAACCACACCATCCTATACTACCACATGATTTATCCCTGTGAAAACAAATCACTGGCACTAGCATTAAAACAGAAATATTTCCCAACACTGAATCGGTAATGAAAGATTTATACTGAGTGACTTGCTAGAAGTGGATCCAGGATTTGAAATAAGAAAAACACATATAGTGTGGTCTAAGACCATAGGCGGAGACTTGGTCTTGGGTTTGGGGGACCGGTGAAGGACGGCCGAAGGACGATCGGCGAGGCGCGCAGCGCCGAGCAGAGGGTTTGGGGAGGGGGATGTGCCCCCTCCCCATCTAAAATTTTTTGAATTTCCACACTGTAATGGTAGCATTTTAAGATGTCATCTGAACAAAATTGCTCTATAATTTGAGTGCTGATAGGAACCAGGTGTCACTCACTCGTAGCTTACACATGTAGTTTGAGTCGTGTTTGAGTTTGGAGAGAGGATGTGACCCCTCCCCATCTAAAAATCTTGAATTTCCACACTGTAATGGTAGCATTTTAAAGCTGTCATCTGAACAAAATTGCTTTATTATTTGAGTGCTGATAAGAACCAGCTGTCACTCGTAGCTAACATGTGGTTTGAGTCGTGTTTGAGTTTGGGAAGGGGTTTGGGGAGGGGATGTGACCCCTCCCCATCTAAAAATTTTGAATTTCCACACTGTAATGGTAGCATTTTAAGATGTCATCTGAACAAAATTGCTTTTTATTTGAGTGCTGATAAGAACCAGCTGTCACTCGTAGCTAACATGTGGTTTGAGTCGTGTTTGAGTTTGGGGAGGGGTTTGGGAGGGGGATGTGACCCCTCCCCATCTAAAATTTTTTGAATTTCCACACTGTAATGGTAGCATTTTAAGATGTCATCTGAACAAAATTGCTTTTTTATTTGAGTGCTGATAAGAACCAGCTGTCACTCGTAGCTAACATGTGGTTTGAGTCGTGTTTGAGTTTGGGGAGGGGTTGGGGAGGGGATGCCCCCCCCCCATCTAAAATTTTTTGAATTTCCACACTGTAATGGTAGCATTTTAAGATGTCATCTGAACAAAATTGCTTTTTATTTGAGTGCTGATAAGAACCAGCTGTCACTCGTAGCTAACATGTGGTTTGAGTCGTGTTTGAGTTTGGGGAGGGGTTTGGGGAGGGGATGTGACCCCCCCCATCTAAAATTTTTGAATTTCCACACTGTAATGGTAGCATTTTAAGATGTCATCTGAACAAAATTGCTTTTTATTTGAGTGCTGATAAGAACCAGCTGTCACTCGTAGCAATTATTATTATATTCATGCAATATTTCAGAAATATTGGGGGGGATATAAGCAGCTCCGTCCCCCCCACATCAAGTTTGGGGGGGACCGTCCCCCGCTGTCTTCCCCTAAGTCTCCGCCCCTGTCTAAGACATAGTGATAAAACCATTAGGAAAAATATCAGTCTGTCAAGTATAAGGGGCATAAGTCCATTAGCCTCCCTCCCCGATATCCATTGTTTACAGCCTCTTGACCTTCAGCTCCAATTACACGTTGTTTAAAAAATCCTGCTTTAGGTAAGTGAAAAATCTATGACAAATGAACAACGTACGTTTTCCATTAGGTCCAGAAATTTTGAAATCATCCAGAAGCTGAATGGATCTTTCCCTGTGTGGATCAGAAGGATCAGATTCCCGGATCTAAAAGACCAAAGATATCGTACACAAACACACATACACTCTTGAAAGTAATGTCTTGAAACAACAGACACTAATGTAGCCAGAATGCTCTCAGACATCAACTGTCTGGTAATGAAGAACTCAGTTTGGTCTACAGCCAGACATTATGATGGCTTCTTAAAGCAGTTGGACAAAACTAAATCTGAATACGCTTTGTTTCAGTTTGTGTGCAAATCTCCTTTAGGGGCCATCATTTAGTACGTATGCATGGAGGAGGTAACCCAAATGCAGTCTGCTTGCATCAATGTTGTTGGTTAGAGTCATGTATCGTCAAAGTTGAGGATTTTATTGACAAAATAGGTAATGACTTAGCAGTCTCAGCTAACCAAAATTATTAATCTATCTATCTCATGTTGCATTATTTCTTATATAAAGTTACAGCACTTAGCCACCCACATATAGGACTAATTCGCTTATGCCAATCAATTTTAAATAAATAAGAAATTTAACAAGAGATTTAAAAAGCATAACTGCAGAGAGCAAAATCACCTAATGGCCGATTTTTGTAAAACCTCAACACAACACAAATTTTGGCAAAGGGAATCAGACATGGATCATGTGGTATTACAGCACTTACACAGCGTAACAACTTGATCTCATCGAGCGCTGTTTCGGTACAATCTTCAGCACTTTTCACAACCTTCAGGGCCACAAACTGCTTCCCACTGAAACAGTAGTCACACAACACAACCAGGATGCATAAAACATATGTAAATATCAAGATACATAGCCTACATGTGTATGCTGGAAGAAAAAGGTAACAAAACTGGAGTGTACACTCAAACAATACAATACAATACAATTAGACATTTATAACGCGCTTTAACAAGACAAGTCTTGCACGAGAGCGCGTTGCGCTGTGTTCTTAGTCATAGTATAATGAGAATAGATAAGTTTTTAATTTTGATTTAAATTGAGTAGCAGATGAACATTGACGGATTGTAGCTGGAAGACTGTTCCATTCCCTAGGTCCCGAGACAGCAAAAGAACGATTTCCAAACTTCCTCTTGTTGCGAAGAACGGTAAAGTCTCCTCGCGTGGCCGATCTGAGTCCTTTAGGATTTGAAGCAGAGCATGGTACGACCATGGACGTCATATATGAAGGGGAGGTTCCAGAATGGATATGAAACAAAATCAAGTTTGAACATATATCGGGTAATTTTTTTTATTTCTTTAGAGCCTCTTCCATGAATAGCAGACCTGTAGAAGATCGAAACACCGAAAGTAAACTTTCACTCAGCAGGTTAAGCAAATTCCCCCCAAAATTGCAAAAACTTTTGTTTTGGATTAACTGTTCCTTCTACCCTACATACCTGGTGTCCCAGGAGAGCCAGACGGTAGAGAAGTATCCCCATCCCAGTTTCCGGATGACATGGTAGCGACCTTGGTACAGATCACCAATGCGAACCGGGTGATATCCACCTGAGAACATAAGCACAATTTATTCAGTGGTCACTGCCTCTTCACTGACCAAACAAAAGTCCAAGAAGCTGAATGGTTCTTTGGACATGATGCTCGGTCATCTCTGTAGTAACTGTAACAGGTTATTGTATTATACAGAGGTAGATCCAGGATATGAAGTATGGGGCACAGTAATAGTAGGATCTTGGGGCCAAAGTACCTACGGGCACTGAGCCCATGGTTATTATTGATGATGATGATGATGATGATGATGATGATGATGATGATGATGATGATGATGATGATGATGATGATGATGATGATGATGATGATGATGATGGGATCAAAGAGAAAAACAGTTATGAACAATGTTAAGTATGCAAAGGTTTTTGGTGCTTAGGTACGTTATCATTGGGTGAAAGCTCATAGGTGTCTATTGCACAGTTAATCTTTCTGTGTCAGCCATTGTTGTGGTGTTGTAATTGTCCTATGCCATGAACGTCTGTCAGATTTTTATGGGCAACATATCTGCATCCATGATCCATTTATCCAAAACTCCTCTTCATCCATGCAGGCTGGGACAGGCTTGGGTATCCTTAGGCAAACTTATGCCCACTACTCCCTAAATCTGCCATGTTCTATGAAATGGTGTTGTAACATGTGAATGGATTTCATGAACAGCATGAAATAGGTCTACAGAGTTTGAATAATGCAGGTGACAAACAGAACAAGCAGACAGTCAATGCTAAGCAGCATGACTGATCAACTGCTGAATTCCAGCAGCTTTAGGTTAAGACTGTCTGCTCATGCTCTATGTGGCATTGCCTGGATTTCTGGAACTGGGCAAATACATAAATACATGCCCCACAATTCATCTTCTGGTTAACATGACAAAACCCTTTTGTATCCTGCTTTATGTTGGCACTCTGGACCACCTGTCCTTCAACCTCTTCACAAGACCACTGCCTGAACAGTAAATATAATTAACACAGTATAATACAATATGCCTCAATATGCTAGAAATCTGAATAAAAATAAAAATGTTAAATAGCTGCTTCTGACCATGATAAAAGAATATAGCACTAAAAGCCATGTGAAAATGTTGAAACCTTTGCGGTATTCTTTAGCACATTCCTGTTTTTCATCTTCCTCGGAGGACGCATCGCTAGCGTCAGTTTCAGAACTGGAAGGTGATGCAGAGGAATATCTATCATCCTGGTCGTCGCTTGGTGGATGCTTGTTTTCACTTGACAGAAAAATACAAAATGCACTGTAATGCAAATTTATACTAAGAACCAGGGCAACACTCATTCCCACCTAAAATTACTCCACAATATAAGTGCGACCCCATCCTGATGATTTCACCCTGCCGGACTAGGGTTGATCAAAATTCATACCAATTGCTTTATGGTGTCTTATGCTGAACAATCATTTTCTTTAGCAATAGGCCTTAATCTTTTATACTTTCCTTAGCCTCTTAGTCATTTGACTATTATTTTTCTTTATTCCACTTCTAAACGGAAGCTTTTGTAAATTGTTGCATTTGTGTCAATGAGTTTGTGTAATAAAGGAAACAGTAGTAATAGAGTACAATCTGCCTGCGGAAAGGTGCTTAAATCGTAATCGTAATCTCCAAACTTCTAAAATGCCACTCGAAAGCCAAGCACAGGGCGCTTAAAACCTACCTGCTAACAAATATGTATAGTACCTAGGCTAAGTACTGTTTTCTTCTGCTTGTTACATTAAATCAAGGACATGACAAGGCCTGACCCCTTGACCCAAAGAACAACCAAACAACCCTCAGTCAGAGGCAGTAGGTTGTAGCTATAGTTCAATGAAAATACTGAATATTCGATCTCTAAAATTTAAACCAATAATGTGAGAATCTTCTTGTAATGCAACCTCATTTTCACATGGTACGAGAAAAGTCACCATAAGGTAGTGCCAGTGTATAAACACTTACTGTTGTTTCTTGTTACCCTTCTGTCGATTTGCTGGTACTTTCTTCTTGCACTCCCCTGAGACTGTAAAAACATAGCATGCTTTATGCTTTATTTTATTTTATTTTTTTATTTCAAAATACTATAATTACTGTTATAAATATCAATGTCACATCAAATATATTACAAACATAATAGTTGGCACATTGCTTGTAACTGAATTACCAATTAAATTGCAATAGTGTGTCTGTGTGAATGGTGGCTATTAAAGTCATCTGATTATTTGATTGCATTTTGTAATGATATATATATATATATTCGTTTATTGAGAAAAACAATCTGACAAAAACGCAGAAATGCTAACATGAGTGATAATGAATAATTAAAGTTCATTAGAAAGTTTTAGAATAAACTAGTAATTATTTTTATATAATGATCTGGGAATAAATGGAGAGTTGTCCTTGGGTGGGAGAGTATGGTTGTGTGTTCCAGGTCTTAATTGGTGAGAGGAGAGGGGTCGGAGTGGAGGTAGGAGTTGGTGAAGTACATGCTTGGGGTTGTGTAATATGGAGAAAGGGAGTTTTGCATGGGCTATATTGGCAAGTTCAGAGACTGTTGGAAAGGATTGCTCTAGGTAACCTAGGCGTTTGGCTCTTTTTAGGAGTTTTTCCAGGCGTTCTTTATCGGAAGCCAGGGTGAGACCCCACCAGGATGGGGAGGCATATAGAAGTTTGGCAACAGTAGTGGCTTTGGTTACATTGTGGATGGATGAGGAAGAAAGGCCATGGGTTTTGAGTTTTCTGATAGCATAAAAAGAGGAGGAGCAAGTTGCTGTGAGGTGGTCTATATGGGCTGTGAGTTTGAGATTATCAATATTATATAAGAAAAAGTTGAATGAAATGTTTAATTAAGTTATACTGTTATGTAAATGACTGTTAAAGGTATATTATTGCAAATAGATAGTAAATACATGTATAGATTACACATTCTGTGATGAGCTTCTGTTTGCAATAGGATTAGATGTCATTATAGAAAACCTAGAAATACTGTAAATAACTTTGTAAATATATTTGAAAAGAGCTTTAATAGCCAAAAAAGAGCTGAATGATCTCTCAAGCTCAGTACTATATGCTTCAGTGGAGTTGTACACGGGTGCGAAAACATCTTGTAACCTTTCCGTTTCTCCTATTACAGTTAACCAGGTTGCGAATTGGAAATGAAGACTGAATTGCTGATTTCCCAATGCACTGTTTCTTTCGATCCATGTTCAGTAGTTAAACCAACAGACACGTTTGCCATTAAGCCACGATTCCTTGCCATTAAGCTTGTAAAAAAATAAAGGTAACGGCATGAAATCTGTAACGTTTTGAATTCTCGATATGTAATTATTCTAAAGGGTCACCAAAGAAATGAAACAAAGAAAGAAGGCCATAAAAATAGGAAATGGCCGAAAAGGACCAAAATAATTAGATATGGCCAACCTGGTTTCTGTTTAGCAGCCGACATTGCGTTTAAGTCTTGCACAAATGCTCGTACAACTCTTTGCACAACGTTTTATCATCCGTGGCCGAAACGGTTCTCCACTTAAAACTAGTTTGTTTTTTTAACAGAAAATCCGTCGGCGAAAACATTCACCGAAGAAAGGCGAAAGCCAGAACCGATTATAGTCTCAGCTGATGATAGAATCCTACGTCACTGCACCTTCGAGGATCACTCGCGTGACGTAATCGACAATATAAGCATTTAAACATGGCGCAAGAGTTACGTAATGTGCCAACTTTGTATGGTCTACAGCAAAGATTTTAAGAGGGAGCAATATCTTTGGTGTACAAGATTAGAAGTTTGAAGTTTACGTTTAAGATTAATTAGTAATTATACGTCTTTGTAGCGTGAAAGAAATGCTAATTTTTCTAGCGCCTACCTATATCACTGTGTCAGCGTGTAAGGGAACCAGCGTCTTGGAAGGCGGAGCCTAAAAGATAACTTCCGGTTCAATAAAGAGGTGTGCTTTCGTTTATTACCCGAGGTTTGAAGAGCAATCGAAGACGTGTTATTAACTTCCGAAGTTCTGCAAAATGTCTACTGTAGCAAAACTGAAGGTAACTAAAAGCTAATTGGTTGCTTATGTCGGATGTTAGTTTTCCGAAATGGTTACGTGGATCAGAAAGGATCGATGACTAAACTAGAGGCAGCGTAATACTTCCAACAGGAGGTCACTTGGTCGCAACCCGATAATTTTGTCCCTTTTTCTGTTGACGTGTTTGTTGCATGCAGAATCGCAGACATAATGTGGACGTTTACGTGAAGAGGGCCGATATTGGCAATTCTAGTTTAAGTGAAAAGAGTGCCTGAAGTGGCTTGGGTTAGAATTTGTGATTTCGCGTTTTTTATGTAATTACATTTTCCATTGTGCCCTCAACGCAAAACTGATTTTGTTCAGCAGTGAACTACTGGTTGTTGGTTGGTTCTTTCAAACTCCAAAATTTACTCGAAAAATGTCAATAATTTGTTTTGGGTACAGTGCTTCATGACTAAACTGCATAATTATTTTGTAAGATAATCCAGCATTAGTAACATATTAGTGAAGCTGAAATGAAATGGCTTCTAATTCATTCATTACAAAGATTTATATAGCGCCCCTTCAAGGTTACTACTCAGGAGCGCCCGACCCCAGCACGGCTGAAAAGGATAGTTTTGAGGCAAGAATAGAAAGATTCAGAGTGGATTCTGGGATGCAATCGCAGTGCCAAAGGGAGCCCATTCCAGAGGGAGGGGCCAACCACTGAGAAGGCGCGATTCTGCTTAGTAGCTGTGCGGGCAAAAGGGACCATGAGCATGCCCCATTCTAATGATGTATAGCACTCTGTAACAATGCAGTAGTAGTTAAGAAACCTACACCTTCATGTTACTGTATTCTTTAATCACAAATTACTCAAAATGAGCATTTTTGGGGTTGTGGTGTTTTCCAGTCTCTACAATAACCAGACATATGCTGGATAGTATGCAGATTAACTCTTTATTTCACTCTCATTCTGAAGATTTAAAAAATGCCAATAACTTCATACCGACAATCTGGGCCCTTTTTATGTAAACATGCACTTATGGTATACAGTTGAAGCAACACCAATTGTATTCATTATTCTGTCTCAGTGAAGTCTGTAAACAAGATTGCTTGGAATTTGGTCTAGTTAGGTCGATGGACACTTCATTTCTAGAACTAGGTTAACGCCCAACACGTGCCACTTTGTGTTACATACATAGGCAGTTCTTTACAGTGTGGCAGTTCTTTGCAGTGTAGTACTAATTTTTTGCTCAGATGTACTAGAACAGTGTCTCGCAAACTTTTTTAACTCCCGGCACACACGGCAGAGCAAATTTTTTTCGCGGCTCACCAATAATTAAAATTTATTAAAATTACAAAATCAACAGCAATAATTTCAGTTTGTCATATTTTAAGCTTGTCATTTTAATCCAGTAATAGCGAAACTAAAGCAGATTTTTAATTGAATAATCATCACTAATGCGATTAATGGGCTTGTTTAGGCCAAAACAAAATAATGGTGTGTTTCCGGTAACGCGACCGAGTCAATTTTTTGCCGCGACTCGGAAAATTTTGTAAAATTTTTTTTACAAAAAATTTTGTAAAAAATTTTTTCGAAAAAAATTTTTTTTTTTGCTTCACATACGGTACATTAAGCTCATCCTCGGCCCCTTTGCATGCCGGAGATGCAGAATCGCGACATTATAGGTGCATTCACTAAAGCAGAGACGTTCGGAAACTAGCGGTCTTTCAATGGAAATAATGGTGGCGAAATTTTAGGAAATCACTGCATAAAATTATTTTACCAAAATAAAATTATTTTCCGACCTACCTACCCAGTTTTTTTAACTCTGTTACCGGAAACACACCATTATTTTTTTTTGGCCTTATGAGAAAATAATTATTAACTCAAGACGCGTTTCGACATCCAACAAGCAGACACGCATTTCATCAGCTAACTTCTGTAGTCGCTTTCGTTTTTTCGATTTAATTTCTGTTAGAATAGAAAATCCAACTTCGCAGAGATACGAAGATCCAATCGGCAGCAAACACTTGATTGCTTTCGTGCTCAAGTCTAGATATTGAAAGAATATACGGTTACATACCTTGTTCAATGTTCAGTTACTTATGCTGGTAGGCCTAGCCTATCTCCGTAATAATGACATCGAGAGGCGGGGTGAACACATAAATAACAAAGAGATTAGGCTCAAAGTGGCACACGCTTAAATTTTTTGGGCACGCAGAATTTGGAGCGTCCCCAAACATGTAGGGCCTATAACTCAGAAATACAAAATCAGTGTAGGAATCCACATGTTCTTTTATGAAGAACTTTATTGTAACACCATTCTAAAACCATATTTGAAATAATGTCTTGTAATTAATTGTTTTACAATTAAAACCTACACCATAATTATATAATGCAACATTCCGACGGGCACGCGAAGGTAATTTTTAAAATGTTTTAGCGGCATTTTGGCACACACCTTAAAAAGGTTCGCCATCTCTGGAATGGATTCATGTCACTAGAGTTTTTACTTTAGATCACATGACTTTGAATAACTGTGAATGAGAAACTATTCTTAAAAATGAAAACATTAAAAAGACGAAAATTGTACTTATGAAATAATTTCTCATAGGAGACTGGCGAATTTTAGGTTTCTCTCGCGGCACACCTGAAATCTCGCACGGCACACTAGTGTGCCGCGGCACACAGTTTGCGATACACTGTGCTAGAATAATATGAAATCCACAGCACCATTTTAACGATACATATGAAACACCTTAACATATTGACTGTTGGTTTTATTGATAAGATGGTGTCAGCCAGTTCCATTTTCAAAGTATTTAGCTTCAAAGTATTAATCTGCCTTTAGTTTAGTCGGTATCTATCGTGTTAGCATCTCAGTTATAATATGTTGCTTCAGCATCACAAATTAATTTCAGTGTTAACATGTATAGTTTGCACACACCAAAATATAAGTTAGTAAAATAAGAATAAAACAACCAGAAAAAATTATATTGAAGAAACATGAATCAATAAGATAGCTAAATCTGGTCTTGGAGGACTCTAGTTTAATAGTTCCCTTCTGGAGTTTAATAACATCTCCAGGGTTCATTTGTTATAATAAACCCATTCTAAATAACAATTTCTCTTGCTATGTTGTCATTTTTAGCACATTACGTTACTACTGGTGCACCCAATCCGTAAAGGTGTGCCTACATTTTCAGTTATGATGCTGAAATGATAGGCTACAGTGGGTACTGTTTGTTAGCATTATGATAAAGTTCGGCAACAGTCAGAGTAAGATTTTTCAATGTAAAATGATGAAATTTATCAGATGCTGTAGAAAAATTTCTTGTGCCTGAAAACAACCCAAGTTTTAAGCAACTATGCCAGAGTTCTGACACCCGCCTCTTCAGGACTGTGTCGTGCAGATCCAGGCCATGTTCTACACGACTTACTGCCCCAATTAAAACTGTAGTATATATGCTATGCCCATGTAAACATCACAGAATTCTACCTGTTGCAGACAGTCTGGCATGCAAAACATTTTTTATTAGGCTGATTTACTTGTGATTATATATTATACTTCATAATGTACACCAAAATTTGGTTAGCAATTGGTTCAATAACGGATATACTTACTTACTTACTTATAGGTATGGGTGAGCAGTCTGATACTTTTGGTAACATTTTTACCAACCTTTATCAGAAGCTGGTGAAAGTCCTGGTCTAGTTGACCCAGCATCTCCTTAAATCTCTGCTCCTACTTACAGTGCTGTTTTTTTCTGCTACCCATAAATGCTTGAAATCTTTCACAATTAACTATTAATCCAACTCCAAATTCACAAAAATCAAATTCCTAAAAATCATATAATTATGCGAAATTTCGTCTTGTTTTGCCATTGTGGTTGTAGAATGAAGCAGGTTGCCGACTTTTAGGTTTAATATCTCCACTACTATCCCAAGTATATATAATCACCATTGGGAAAATTGTAGGCTAGTTCATTTTATCCCCTAGCTTACAGTGCACATTTACATATAAAGACCACTGGTTCTGTAACATCAACTGCTTTAGTGCAGCTATAATGATGCAATTCTCGAGAGTTTACCAATGCTGCACGTGACACACAAAGGTTTAATTCTTGAACGTCCATGAATTCTATAGAACAGCGTTTAGACTGGCATTTATGGTAACTTGTATGTGAATAATTTAACTTACAGTATAAAGTTACTGCTTATTTATATAGCACCTAAGTAAGTAAGTATAATGAATGATTGAACAAATGAATGAACTAATGAATTATGGGAATTTGCTAACTCTCGTCTGTGCTGCTATTTATATCTTCCTCATGTATCTCTCTTGCTCTCAAGGCAAAGGCTTTTCTGTTTAGTGTATATACTTACTTACTGACTTACTTACTCTTTATGAGTCAGTCTGTGCATGCATAGAATCTCTCTGCATTCGGTGAAACCTAAATTTTGTAAGGCTGGTTTTGGTATTGATATTGCTTAAATATGGACATTTCTTCAGGGTCTGGTTGGTCTGGTGACTGGTGGTGCCTCTGGCCTTGGTCGTGCAACTGCAGAAAGGTTTGTTCGAGAGGGTGCAAAGGTGATTATTTGTGACTTGCCAAAGTCCGAGGGAAGTGACGTGGCCTCGAAACTTGGAGGAAATGCTTTCTTTGTTCCAACTGATGTAAGTTACGTTCAAATTCTTAGGAAAATTGTTTTTATTTAAAGGCACACACGGATTATGACTGTCTGAGAATTAAAGCAGTGTTTCACAGAGTTGAAGGTTAGTTAGGGCTAAACAGACACCTCTAAGAAGTGAGATTTTTTCCCACACAGAAATTTATGTACGAATTATATTGATGATTTATTTTCGTTTTTGCTAATGAATACGTTTGTTAATGTTCCTGCCCAAAATGTGCGCATCTGAGGTGAATCATTGATTTATTAATTTTATCAAATGACCTCTAGTGGCGATTAATAACTAACCAGCTAACTTTAGAACATGCAATTTATAATGGCATGCAACTATTTCATTGTTTATATTAAATTGAAATCCTATAATGGAGTGAAGGGTAGGTAGTCTGCTACCTGCTTGGAATGGGTTTGACACCCGTAGTGTTATTGTAGGCAAGACTTTATTAGCTGGTTGTTCTGAGAGTTGATCTGAATGCTTGAGGCATGAAAAATGAGTTTGCCCAATGTTTCGTAATGTTCTCTAATAATGGTGCCAGAAGACTTGCAGGTATAAGGTTGAACCTCCAGGTACAGGAGGATCAGCTTCTTGTGAAGATCTCATGTTTGAAGCATCTTTATAATGTCTGTCTTGACAGCTTATTATTATCTAAAAACTTCTTTGAGTCTCTAATAACATAGATATGTTGGCTCCTAAATAAAACCACAGTAAAAATTCAAGATCTGATATGCTGATCATTTTCTGATTGATCAATATGTTGTGTTCTAGGTCACTTCTGAGCCTGACGTTAAGACTGCTCTGCAGACGGCAAAGGAGAAATTCGGTCGCCTGGACGTTGCTGTTAACTGCGCCGGAATTGGCATTGCTGCCGTGACTTACAATGCAAACAAAGATCGTGTGCATTCGCTGGAAGACTTTCTGAAAGTTTTAACGGTGAGGCCTTGATGTTGGCGATGTCTACAATTAATTTTTCGGCTCATACGATCAAGCCCATTCGATATCCTTTATTGAGCACTAGTTTTTACAAGTAGTGCTTTTTACGATGACTTTTAGGATTCTGTGGAACTTAGAGACACTTATTGAGCAGTGAGTCTTTACCAACTTAAAAACAATAAAATACCCCACATATTGAATTAAATACTCAGAAAGGAATAGTGTAGTGCAATAAACAAAGCTGATAGCTTGTAATGTATTATGTATGTTAACTAAACCGTAAAGTACATTTGGAAGCCCAGTCGTGTTTTACCAGCACTCTTGTTACAGATGCATGCTTTAAGAAGATTCTGGTCGACACACTTGCATCTTCTGTCTTTTAGGTTAACACTGGTGGTTCCTTCAACGTCATTCGCCTTGCCAGTCAGCTGATGTCAACCAATCAGCCAGATGCCAGTGGTCAGCGTGGTGTCATCATCAACACAGCCAGCGTTGCAGCCTTTGATGGCCAGAGAGGACAGGCTGCATATTCGGCCAGCAAAGGAGCCATCGTCGGCATGACACTTCCAATTGCCAGAGATTTGTCTAATATTGGAATCCGAGTTGTGACTATTGCCCCAGGTAGATGAGTGCGGTAATTCCGACAGTTTTAGGAGATTCGATAAATAGTGCCTTTGTGAGGATATGAAAGGTGCTATATTATACTTCCTGTGTTTTTGTTATGCTTGTTATAGATTTCTTCTATTTTTTTATAAACATTAGGACTAAGTGATGATTTGAGTAGCAGTAACATTAGCACTGTTATCACTGTGTGAAAATTAAAAATGTTTGATGAATACTATACATAAGGTACATGCTTAATTTATAAGCAGCAAGCTTCACCAGAATAACAGCCCAACAGTAAGTACCGTTAGGTGAACTCATAAGGGAGAACACAAATTAGGTTTTAAGGTTAATGGTGTAAGGATTTTACTTGTCATTTGGGCTTAGAAACCCTTGCTAACCCTACCTTCTGGTAAATTCCTTTACATTGGCTGCTGGTCTGGAAAGAAACTCATGGAAGATTATAAAGTTATTTTAACCATTTTATCTATTTATTTCTTAGATTGCTTTATGAAATTATTAAATAAAAAAAATTGTTTAATTGAAATGTATAATGCAGTAGAGATGTAATTTCGTGCTAATTGGTTTTTGTTTTAGGTCTGTTTAACACACCGATGTTGGCCAGTCTTCCGGAAAAAGTTCGCAGCTATTTAGCTAGCACTGTGCCTTTTCCACAGCGTCTAGGTGATCCTGACGAGTACGCCCATCTGGTGCAGTGCATCGTTGAAAACCCGCTTCTGAACGGCGAAGTTATAAGACTTGACGGAGCCCTTCGCATGCAGCCTTAAGTTGTTAATCATGAGAAAAGTTTGAACTGAATTAAATGCTTTATTGAATTTTGAAATGCTAGTTAACAACTTAACACTAGTTGTGATTTATTTTGATGTCTGGTGCATTGTAAAAGTAATTTTTGGCTTACAAGCGTAATTGACACGGTACCTTATAAAATTCATTCTGCTCCGCTTAAGGTAGACTGGATCACATTTCCTAAATGTCAAACACATACTTTTACGTCTGTCAGATAGCCTTGTTCAGAGGAAGTGCTATACCGTATTTCTGTGGCAACCGGACTCGAACCTACACTGGACACCACTCCCTGGACAACCCTTCTAATACAACAGCGCTCCTGAATAATCTGGTCCCTGTGCTTGGCTTTAGAGTAGCACTTGAGAAATTTGGAGTTCATGATTACAGCATTTTGTTTACAGCGAGCTATTCATTTTGGTGATGGTGGTAAGATTTTAAGATAATGGTGAAAGTATTTGCATGTAGACCTTTTATTTAGTGCTGACTTTAGTATTGCTAATTACATGCATTCTTGTGTTTTGTGAATTCCACGACATGAACATGGGCACGATTGTGAATGATTGCGATTTAACATGATTCCACTTTCACGTAGTACAAAGTTGTATGAATTGAAATTGTTGTGATACATATCTGTCTCGTCTTTTGATGAGAAATAAATGAACAGTTATATGAGTGTGTCATGACATTGAAAATGAGTCTTGTGATACTAGAGGTTAAGGATTTTCTATCTTGGTGCATGATGAGTTCCTATGCCAGCCATGGTTTTAAGAATGAAGGAGCAAGTACTGTATTGCATGTAAATCTTCAAAATTTCTCAATGCCTCACAAAAGCCACATCAGGGCTTATCGCCGGTGCTATCAAGTCTGCAATAGCCAGGCTGTTTTGTCCGTTCTGGTGCCAGTTTAGAATCCGGGGAGGTCAAGGAGGCAGCATGGTGCTACGGTGGCAATTAGTGATGATTGTCATTGTGTGGTGTGCAAGAGTAGAATTAGGATGCGATAGCTGGAAGAGTTCGGTTTTCAGTCGTGAGTGGAAAGGAGCAGAGGAGTGCAAGTGTAGGAGAGGTGAAATTGGCAGGCGAGATAGGAGGATGAGCAAACTGGTGGATATTTTTCATGAGTTCACTCCAAAGAGCTGGTGCAGCATAGACTAAGGTGCAGTTGCAGAATTTCAGAGAGGAGGCAGTTTGATTTGAACTTAGGAGATTGTTTCAAATATTAAAGCTAGCTGTTTAGACGTGAGAGGACAACCTGTTCTCAGAGTTTGGGTAGGAAAGAGATTTCAAATTGGATGGTAGTTGGAGGGGAGTCCATTGTCTAGTCTAGGGATAGTTTTTTTTTAGAAGTGGTTTAACGACTGATGGAGACGGATTTGGACAGCATAGTTGAGGATGTTCTGAAGCTATGATATTCGGAATTTCGTCAGGCCTTCGAGGACAGAAATCCAATAATCCAGGAGCGTCAGGTTGGATGAGAGTTGCAGCGGTGTCGAATTGTATTATTATATTATTTAAAATTTTGCCGTGTGCCTACAATCTGGTGCATTCGCTGAAAACAGACCTGTGGAAGAAGGTTATTCCTAGGCCTACTCTTTGGAGGCAGATGGTGGTGGGCTACTGTTGAGATTAGTAGATGTACAGATAATTTGTGCAAGGCAACGTATGGGGAAATATTACTAGTGTGGACGTATGCGCTTGGTCTTGGCACACGGTCCATAGAGAAATACATTTACATTGTAGAACTTGAACATTAAAACCGCATGTTGAAGCGCTACAAAAGAAGTAAGAACCAACTGCACAGAATACCTGCGTACAGAGATTGCAGTCAACAATAATGGCGGCTGCCGCAGCTCGTGTGCATGGTCTGTGGTCCCTGTTGGAGGCGAATTTATGCCGACGTTTACTTGTAAACGTTAGAAGACCCTACGGTATGTACAGGCAACGGTGCGAAATTATGTCGTCTGTTTTATCATTGGTAGTTTGCAAAACTTTAAGAAGGCAAACGCGCACAGATAAACGTAACACTGGGGGTAGTCGGATCGCAAAGGTTGAAACTAGAGGACGTCCCGTAATTTGAAATTTACTGGATAGGATTGGCAGTCGTGTGGTTTTTGCTCTGCTGTAGCTTTCTTAGCCCTTCTGTGGGTTTATTTTGACATACACAGATTTTAAGATTTTCATCTGTAACAGGGCGTCAAGGTCCCTAGTGATATGGTTTTTGTAAATTGTAATTTGTAAGTGCACATTTATATGGCGTATATTGAAGAAAATTCTTCAGAAGTGCTCCAAGCCCGACAGGACAAGGTCACGATCAAATGGAATGGTCTTCAACCGCTGGCGAAATAGAGGCATAAAAATGAAAGAAGCACAAGTCATAGGTTGCAAGGAAGGTGGTTTCAGAATGAGTCTAACCACAATTTACAAAGGCAAACAAGAAGATTCCACTTTGCATTATGGGAGTAGGCCTATATAACAGACATAGTCCCCGGAGTCAGTCGCTAAGGAATTACCAACTGACTTAGATGTAGCGACTGACTTAAACGACTTGCTGTAGATGTTGAAACCAGTGTATTTTGAACATGACATTTGCCTGTTTGAACATATGCCATTTGTGATTAAAACGATTGTGTGATGTCGTGCAACATAACAGACAATGCAGCACAATACAACTGTATTTGATATTGTGCTCCTTCCAAAGTTCAGAAGTGCACACACGATACGATGGAACATCGATGCGCAGAGCAGTTATGAGTGAAGGACTTGCTGAAGGCCCCTACACAGTAACCGCCTGAGTGGAAGTTCAACCCCATACTCTCTGCACTACAGGCAGAGCGCTCTAATCAATCGGCCACCACACCCTTAGACACCACTCAGGCAGGTAGTAAGTCAAGAACGGGTGATCTGACATCTGACTGATTGTTAGTCTGTTGCAGTGTGACTTGTACCTTAATTAGCAAGTGTTGCTCCTGTCCTGTTGCTGATATCTTTGTCAAATAAAAACTCGAAAACCGCGATTAAACAATAATCAAAGTATTAAGTGAATGAGGTCACTAGCAGTTGGTAGCTTAGCGACTGGTTTTAACTTGGGGTCTTAGTGGCTGTGGGGGATGGCATCGGTTTCAGGGACTAGAGAGAGGGACCACCAGATCACCCTGTGTTGCAAAGCAGAAGTCTGCGGCCAGAAGTGGATGACACTGAAAAAAAGCTCTTTGTGATAGGATGGAGTGCAATCGGCCAAGCTGCTACACATCATCATGTAATAGTAATACATACTCTGTTAGTCTATTACAATAAAAATTGTTATTACATCCCAGACTCCATTTATATTTCTTCAACTGTATACCACCTTTAAGTAATGAATTGCCCTCTGAGACATGTCATTGCTCTGAATCATGATTAAATGTGTAATTGTTCAGTTTGTCAGGTTAGCCACATCCATTCCTCGCGGCAGTTGCAGGAGAAATGGCAGCTGATGAGTGCAGTTTGTCTGGAACGCTTTCCCATCATCACACAAGAAATGAATTCCATGGAAAAGGAATTTGTTCAGCTTCTAAGCAAAATGGAACTGGAGGAAAGTCATCTGTCAAATCATGAGCTACGACATTTGGAAGACGTGTGAGTAACTAGCGGCGCTCAGATAAATCGATTGGTCACTTGAACACTGATCAGTTGAGACAGGCACTTCTTAATATACACTTGATGGACCATGCCTCTGAAGACTATATTTGTTAAAGGAATAATAATAGGATTACCCTACTTTACATTATCTTACTGTGTTTTACTTTACTTATCTTACCTACCTTTCCTTACTTTAGGGGCCGTCCATAAATGACGTCACGCTATTTTGGCTGATTTTTAACCCCCCTCGTCACACTTCGTCACAAAAAGTAAGACCCCCCTCTGAAAATGACGTCACAAAGCTCTGACCCCCCTAAAACCAATTTCCTTGGCGAAGCAAAATGCTCTTTCATGGAACAAATAGCGAAAGCATGAATATTTTAAATTCTAACGGTGACCAAATATTGAAATAATTATAAAATTATTAATAATGGTGCCCGTATATATTAAAATAATTAAAAAATAATTAAAATTTAATCCTCAAAATTAGTGCTGTTGTTATTAAAATTAAATTGTTGTTAATTGTTAAATTTAATAACATAGACCTGGTGTGACGTCACACTACTCAGACCCCCACCCCTATGTCACACATCGTCACAAATTTCCGACCCCCCGTAGGTGCATGACGTCATTTATGGACGGCCCCTTACCTTACACTAACTTGCCATACTTTTTTATAATAATCGTTTATTAATTTAAACTAACAAGTACACAGTAAGATTACATGACATAGTAGTAACAGATGATAACAAGTTTAACCGGAGTCAAATTTAACTGTTTGGCAGCCTGCAAGGCACCCATCTATCCTACTGCTCGTTTTACAGTCGCCCTCTAGGGAGTGGAAGGTTGAGTCAACCTTATGGGGCTAGTAGGTATCAAAACCGCATCCTTCTGATCTTCGTGCCAGCGTGTTACCACTAGACCATCTCCCCACCCTTACTAATTAGTAACTTCTTTCGTGTCAGTATATAATGCACAAGGCATCAACCAACGGCACACTTGCCTTCCTTACCTTCCCATCAGTCCCTTATTTGATATTACTGTACTTTATTGTGCCAGAGTTGAGTCATAGTTGTGCCTGAAACCCACTCAAATTGATTTGACCTTTATAGAAAACCATTGTGAAAATTTGTTTAAGTTTCATTGTGTTCTGTTTATACTAGTAAATTGGCTGAAAAACGAAAGCAAGAAAATATTGACGAAGGGGAGACTGATGTCAACCTGCAGACCGCAGTTGAGGTGCAGGATGCCTGGGAGGATGAACTTGAGGCGTTTACCCCAGCCAGCCGCACAACTGGTGAGCTCAAGACTTCCATAAGCCCTCTCACCTTCCCAGTTCCGGAGACGCCTTAAGACTTTCCTATTCGCTGGTGCAGGTTAAGAGCGCTGCTGATTTCTGAGCAGCGCTATATAAATGTTCGGTTACAATTACAATTCATCCTTATCAGCTCCTAACAGGGCAACATCTGAAATAATTGTCACTTAGGAAAAGACTGAACTGGTGTTGCATTGCACATCAGTGAACACCTTCAGTCATTAAGTTGAGCTTTTACTTCTTAAATTTATGTAATACCAATATTTGCTACAAGGAGAAGTTGATGGCATTAAGCATTTATGCTCACAGCCACGATGCAGTGAGGGTCATAGGGGAGGCTTGAACCTGCACAAAACTTTACTACTTTGCCACCTGATTTAAAAATGTATCATATTTTGGCAGTTGATAATGTGAATTATAAGTGGATATTTAGATAGTGGTCAGTTTCCTGGCAACTCACTGGAAAATGGACTCTAAACCTATAGGAGTCATTTGTCTTCTGTGGTTGTAGAAGCCGATGCTAAGAATGATCTCCAATCAGTTGATGGTAAACTTGATCGAAAGCTAATCCTTCTCGTCAAACAGAAGCTTGGCAACTCAAGTCACTGGGTGATGCCAATGGGACCAAGGAACGAAGGCGAATCTATGAGACAGGTAAGGATCAGCATCTCATGGAAGCAGCTGCACTTTGCAGCATACTTCTCTGCTGTTGATTAGGGCAATGATGCTGATGATATTGATGATGATACTGTGTAACTTCTGTATATCGAAGTTTAGTATTTTGAATGTCCTGTTATATTGAGTAACAGTCAATGGCCAGCCACATCTTGGTTTAGCACGGTCTGGACACAGAGGACCTTGCACGGCATGGCTTGATGGCACCCATTCAAACGGGCAGTGGTGGCGAAGATCTTACCTGATCAATTCATTGAAAAATGAGCAGAATCGAGACCATATGGTCGATATATATAAAAACGTGTACATTTACAACCAATGGGAACACCCAGTGGGAACACATAAAACCATAACTCTTTTAAACCAATTGAATGAGACATATAAAATAAGTTTTACTTGTGTTTTAGGCAGCTGAACGGGTGTTGATGACCTTATGTGGTACAAAGCTTAAGACAATGTTCATGGGCAATGCCCCATGTGGCTTCTACAAATACAAATATCGGCAATCAAACACAGCGTCAGATGACATTGTTGGAGCAAAGGTAGGTGGTGGCTTATCTGTTCCAAGTATGTAAATATGTAAACATTTTTATAACACCTTTAATGAACTTCACAGGAGCTTTAACCCTTTAACGGTAGTCATCATCATCATCATCATCATCATCAGGATCCATGGGCCGAAGGCCCGTAGGTGTCCAACGCTTGCATCAGATCCATGGGCCGAGGCCCGTTTGGAGTCCAATGCTTGCATTGGATTTCATACGTATTTTTTCTTTACGAACGGAGTATCTGCACCCATCCGTTCGACCTTCGCACTTCTCCCTTAAAGAGAGTTCCAGGCTTAGGACTGGCTCTGATATCCACTATCTTGTGGTATCAGAGGCGGCGATGCCGCCACGTTTGCCAGCTTTTCAGGGTTCCTGCTGAGCCTGTCCACCTCGCGTAGCGCCCTAGGTGGTACTTCAGCCAAGACCTTCACCACTGATGGCATAGCCTCAGCAGGCACTCCCCTACTTACTGTTGCCACCCCCTCACCACGTTGAGGTGTGAGTCGGACTTAACGGTAGTATGGTAGTAAAATACATGTAAAAGCACTACCATCGGTCGTTAAAGGGTTAAAACATGGATTATGCGTTTACACAATGAAGTGTCCATGGTTATCGTCAAGGTAAGACGATGTTGATGCCAACAGGGGTTGATGAAAGATTAGAAGTTGCAGGCAGTAAATTGATGTCAGGGTGTGGCATCATTATGTATATTCTTTATGGACTCCCTTAAATCAGCCACTGTAGTTTGGCATTTTACGTAGTTCATAAATAATTTGGTTGTGCTGAATTATGTGGGTGTGCTGTGGTCTTTGTCCTGTTCCATGTGCTGTTGGTCTGTAATACCACACTAATTGCAACTGCACTATCCATAATACCATGGAGCATGGATTGAACCTATACTCTTAAACAGGACTGTGATCGGAGGACTCTCTGGATCCACCATTTACAGCTGGGTGATTTGTTACTGAATTACTGACAGTCAATCACTTCCCTTGTAACTTTGAGTCTCCGACAACACAGACATTACGAAAGAAGCATGAGAAAGTCTTACTTACAATTGCATAGTGCCATCAACTGATCCTTGTCATGAAATACTGACATTACATAATTACAGAAATACTGATAGCAATAATAATAATATTGTGTCGTGTTTTTTATAGGTTTTCTTTTTTAAGGCACAACTTTGCGAAGGTTCGGTCGTTCCAGGAAGTAAGGATGTTTCTGATTTCTGCTGGCTGACGAAAGAGGAGCTCAACAAACACCTGACACCAAAATACAATCATGCTGTACAAAATTTTATCTTGGAGCTATAGGACTGTCTTTTTAAAATCACAGCAGATGTGTCTGCAAGTTTTCCTTGCGCAAAAGTATTTCAGCAGAATTCCGGAAGAGAAAGTATATTGGTTTTAAAAGCCAGGCAGCGTACTTAAATAAAGCAATCTCAAGTAACTTTATAGGTATGCCGCCACACTGATAGCAGAAATTGTGATTGTCAAAATATGCTATGTCAGAGTTCTTGGTGTTGAATCCGATATCTAATTTTGAACTACTCTGTGAAGGTGTAGAAGTAACTTGGAAGTTGGAACTGATTGTAAAAGGTACTATGAATTGAGTGCTATGGAGCGTGTATAACGGAATTACTTGTATATGGGAAGTAAACACTTGCATATCTGTTTCGTGTATCTGTTTTCTGTGTTTGATCATGTAATTCAATCTTGTCTAAGACTATGGCGCTGGTTTAATAGTACAGAAGGCATCAATCATTAGTCCTACGGAGGTGAAATCAAGTCTGGCAAGTCCGTGGTCATACTCCATTAAACAGTCCACTTGAGATCCAAGCAGTCTAAAGTTTGAAAAATTTAAAAAAGTTTTAAAATTCGGGCAAAACTTTGGAAACATGGATCAGTCGAGAAATTATTTTTATACTTTCCCTTCTGTTCAAATAAAATACAGTTACAAGTTAAAACCTTGCACATTTTCATTACTTGTAGCTCCAGTTAGTGTAGTGACAGAAGAAGCATCTTTGATGTAAACTTTAAAACTGGCCAACCAGTGTACATGTACATCCCAAGTTTGTGAAATTTTACTTACTTCCAGTTCTACATAGGTCTAATCAAATCTGGATACTTCGATAGTGGTGTCGTGTTAATGCACAAGGCATCAATTGATGGTCATTGATAAACAAAAATAACATGCTACATGTATATTACTGTACATGTAGGGGCCCTTGCACAGAACTATGCAGTCGAGATTCGTGAGACCTGACGAGAGGTGTTTGTGTTGTTGACGGTTGCACACAATGTTTTCTGTAACACTGACGGCTCTCGACAGTATTTTAGTTTTCGAAAAAGCCAGGGTTTTAAAATTTTACATCTTTAATACCAAAGTATACAAATGCAGGTAAAAAATCAAATTTTATTTAGCCTATCTGTGGCACACGAGACAACCAAATGACGTGTGTGATATCTTAGCTTACTGACCAACATCTCAGTCTATGACCTAAAGGGTAGGGATAGATGAAAACTAGTGGCACGCTTTAAAAAAATTGCCACATTCACGCCACCATTTCAAAGTTATGTTGTGTTCATAAAACGTTGATTTCAACGATTTGTTTACATCAGCGCAGACAGTGTGTTACTTAGTCAGTAAGTAAAAATAAATGATGTCACGGCTCCAAGTCAGAATACAATGGTTCATCAACATGTGAGCGTGTCTTTTGTTTCTAATGACGGCAACATCTCAGACGACTCTTCGGTAAATCCTGGTCCTTCATTCACATTGGTGTACCAACGTCGCAATGTGTTTGGGTGTGGAAGGCGTGTATAGAATGTCTTTCTCACATAATCGTACGCTTTCGACGAGTAAACATGGAGTGTTAATGCGAAGGTGCGCAGAGATGGTGAATATTTCTGTTTGTTTTTGTCATCTAACTGTCCTTGAAACAAGTCTTCCACGTCAGGGTTCAAACTTTGTAATGCAATTGTTGCCTTTTCACTGATTAGTTGCTTGTCTTTCAGATCTTTGATTATGTTTACAATTGATGCATAGCGTCTTTTCATTCTTCGTTTATGCTGCTGAAGCCCTTTAACTCGTTTTTTTAGAATTCGATAGGCGTTCAGAACAAATGACAACTTCTTGCGTAGTTCTACAATGTTGTCAGTTTCATGGTAAACACAATCACGAACATATCGTAAATTTCTTGGTCGCGGAACAGTTAGTGTTTTATTTGACAGATCTTCATTAATTCCTTTGGGTTCAGTGTTTTGATCCACATCTCCCAGAGGCTCATTCAGAGTGTGAGTAGCTGGAGGTTTGAGGCATAGAGATTGTGGAAAATTGAAAATAGTTGGCACCGCATCGGATTTCAAAAAACGTCTTTTGCAAAAACCAGACTGTTTGGTCTGATCATATGCATCCTCTGCAAAATGGTCGGAACATATATAAGTAGCAGCAGATGGAGTAAAAGCTATCCTTTTCGTGGCTTGAACCCACAAGGCACACTTCACTGGATCAACCGGAAACCTAAAACAAAAAAGTTCCAATTGCCAACCATATATAATTAAAACAATTAAGTGGACTACATATTATTAACCTACCTTACTTGTTTAGAGATCTTCGCTAATATTATCAATAGTTAATATAGGCATACGCAGGAATTTAACTTCCGTGCTACAGAATATGTGAGCATATAGGCCTACATTTAAATAAGAAAAGAGTGTGCTTTTACCAATCAATCCTTCAACCCCAGGGTATACCTCTGAAAACTGTTGCCAATGGCGGCAACAAATGAACCCATGCTCCATTAAAGATTATCCTTCTTTATTAAATGTACAGAGCCAAGAAGCTGTTGTATGATACACAGAATTCAGAGGCGCATGTATATACCGGGTAAGTATATATATATATATATATATATACAATAATAAACATAACATTTCGACATTATCATGTTGTCTGCAGTTAGACTTGCCAGAAAGGATTGCTTTGTTCAACTTTATCCTCATGCAATTGAATTTGACAAAACTATGAAGTTCATCTGTTGTTTTTTCGGTCTTGAGACCGAAAAATGTGGTTTCGGTCTCGAATGTGTCGGTCTTGGTACTGGTCTTGGTCTTAAATGTGTGGTCTTAGTCTTAGGCGTCTGGTGAGTATTTTTGTTAAATGTTGTTGTCGACATTTGCCCGTTACTGAAAGTGATGTAACACGTCAATTCAGAATTGCATCTATGGTCTTGAGACTGTTGTCCTCAACAACGTTGTCTTGGTTCGGTCTTGATCTTGTACCACGCGGTCTTGGTCTCGGAGCACTTGGTCTTGGACGACTTGGTCTCAGTCTTGGAGTTTTGGTCTTGTGCACAACACTTATTTATACAACTGGAATGGGATTTGCAGTGGCCAATTTTTCAATATTTCCAAATGTTGAATCGAATCGAAGAATACATAATTATATAGAATAAAATTATAAACAGGAAACGAATTGAAGAATACATCTATGCAATAAAATTATCAAGAGTTTATATAGGACTAGGTATGAATATAAACATTCGTCGTCCTAAATAGTTAAAAAAAATTACTTCTTACCTGTGAAAACTTCTTGTCCCTCCAGCAACAGCTCTTGCAGTGCATCCAAATGCAGAGCACGAAACAACCATCTTATACTACAATTAATCAACATCACCTCCGTCAATTCTTTCCAACGCATAATAATGTTATTATGTTATTATTATTATAGATTATCATTATAATTATATTGTTGCCATTTATATAATAACAATTTATACGTCGATGGTAACAACACTGGATTCCCTACTGAATCATCTCAAGTAAGTTATAGTCTACAAGGCCTATTAACAACTAGCAACACTGGAAAAGAGCACTGTCATTGGTGAAAATTCAGGAGGGTGTTCAGCTCCTTTTCTTGTAAATGAATTTTTGAAGTTGACCAATTTTACAGTGTCGCGAGTTGTTGTTAATAGGCCTTGTACTGCATAATGATAACTTATTAATGCCCATCGCAAGGAAAATGTCCTTGGAAATAACAGACATACTGAAACCAAATACTGACTATGACTAGGTGTCTCATGAGCACCCATGTACCTCAAATTTTGAGATATTCTGCTAAAATTTTCACTGTTATTTATAATTTTGCATGTAGTTTTTGTAACAAATTTCAGAAAAATCCAAAGGGGTGTGGTGGCAAATTGCTATTTTGCTGGTTGATTTGATGTGGAATGACCCTATACTAGTGCTTCTCAATAAAGAATATACTTACTTACTTACTAAGGTCTCTGAAGTGTATAGATCGACATCAACAACAACAGGAGCTACAGGACATCCACAACAGTAAACAAAAAATTGACAAAAACACAGCAAACGATAAAAAATTTGTATATCCTTCGGTTTCTTACAAAGTATATACCTATATCGATAAATTCGGAAAGTTATGCGCAAGTCTAAACGCCGACAACAACCATCTACAATCGACGACGGCTACTCAGCTTTCTGCCATGCATGACGTCAGGCAGAGCTCATTAATATGCACACCTTTACACTACAACTTCAGCTGCGCTACGTCGATGGGTTTAAATTTTAGTTTTGGCGCCATCTGACAGTTTACTAAAAAAAATGAATAATTTTTTTTATTTTTCAACCAATCAAACCGAATCATTCAGGTTTACATATCATTGCAACTCGGCTACAATAAAGGAGGCCCTAAAGGGATAAAGTAGGGACCCAAAATTACAGATTAAATTATTATTAGATGATAAATGGTGGCCTTAAAAGATAGATTATCATTGCAAACATACTTGCAGTGATCAAGGGAATAGTGACAGTTGAAGCAATGAAAACAGAAAAGAAAAGAAAATGAACCCAAAGCAGGAAAACAGCGAAATGAAAACGAAATTTAAACAGTAACTGTTGCTCAACCTTCGTTCTTGGTCAATGTATTAATTGGTCATGACCACTTAAGGCGGCCGTTTTAGTTCCAGTTTGATTTATTTAACATAAGAAATTTATGGATTTCGACACAAAGAGTGCAGCATATGTGACAAATCACGGCAAATGCTAAAATGCGCAGCAAATGTCAGAATTTGTGGTTTCCGTAATCTCCAAACTTCTAAAACGCCACTTGAAAGCCAAGCTCAGGGCACCAGCCTAATCGCGAGCGCTGCATAGAGGCAGAGAGGTCGCCAATAAAATTCAGTTTTTGTGATAGCAGCGCCATCTCGTCGCATGTTTTGGACTTTAAGAAAGTCTAATAATGGCGCTGTTATTGTTTGTGATTCTAGTTATTATAATATTTTTCACGATAGCCCCGAAATTTTTCACGATGATATCAAATCAGGTATTGTTAGCAGTTAATTTCGGTGCCTTTATATGCCAACCCAAAATATTATCTATTATCGCCCACTTCAATCCCATTCCAATATCTTTGAAATCCTAAGTGTTGCAATGAAAGGCACATTTTACAAATAAGCTATCGTTATTTTTGATTAATATGCCATTCTCTAGTGCATCTTTACAATTTTATACTAAATCAGACTTGAAAATCGGTCTGTCAAGAGTTCAAAGCTCGTTCACTAGTGGTTAGCACGGGGAACGGACATTGTCCCCGGACATTGTCCCCCCGGACATTTTGTCCCCCCGGACATTGTCCCCGGACATTGTCCCCCGGACATTGTTCCCCCCGATTTTGCGTAGGACATTATCCCCCCGGACATTATCCCCCCTCTGTGTAAATAGCCTATAGTCTGCATGTCATTGATAAACCTTAGTTGCCGTTTTTGTTGGCTATTTCATTCAGGTGTAGGCCTAAACTTAACCCTTAAACCGCCGCATACTATGTGGGGTTCATGCACCCCGGACGCCAAATACTTTTTTGTTGCAATATAGGCCTACTTCGAAACGTCACAACTCACTGAGAAACCATATATATATATATATATATATATATATATATATATATATATATATATATATATATATATATTTACATATATATATATAGATACATACATATATATACATATATATATGTATATATGCATATGCACACATATATATACATATATATACTTAGATCCAAATATGTATATATATGTATATATTATATATAAATACATATATATACAAACATATTTACATATGCAAATATATATATATATATCCATATATATATACATATGTAAATATGTATATACTTATATATATATGCATATTTATGTATACTTACACATACATATAAAAAAATATATATACATATACATATTTCCGCAAGAATATTATACGATTATATCTTAGACTGGGGGGATAATGTCCTACCCTGGGGGGACAATGTCCAGGGGGGACAATGTCCAGGGGGACAATGTCCGGGGGACAATGTCCAGGGGGGACAATGTCCTACACCCGGTTAGCACACCCAGGCGTCACTTAACCAGAACCCGGTGCCAACCGAAAGCTTAGGTGTCGAAATACAATACAGAGAATCAGAAATTATATTGCTTGATGATTTTGTTTTCGCCATTAGGCTTGTAACAATGAGACAATTTCGTTAGTAAATTGTCAGCCTTTGCTGCGTTTTATAAGCGAGTAGAGCTACAGAACTAAGGTTTTCAGTGGTTCAGAAGACATAATCGGTGTTAGAACCACTGCAAATTAACTGGGAATGCTTAATAGTCATTCCATTCTCAGCATCTTAGTCTTTGGTAGTGTCCACAGAGACATTACTATCATCTAAACCATTTCTCTTTACACTGGTCTTCCTAAAGTCCGCTTGTCCTCCCTTGAGAGGGTCTTGCGGTGCGGTCTGCGGCACGCCTTGTTGGTTCCATACCTCGCTATGGTAGCGTATCTTCCTATATGCATCATCTCTAGTTCTCTACACTGGCTTCCCCTCCGGCAGCGTATTCTGTATCGGCTCTGCTCTCTCGTCTGGCAAAGCGTCTTGCTTACAGCTCCTCGCTACTTATGTTCGATCTTTACTCTCTCTTCCTTGCTTACGGGTCACTCAGCCCTCCGTTCCTCTTCTTGGGGTGACTTTTTGGTTCCATTTGCCCACACTGCTACTATGCAGCGCCGAGCATTCTCTGTCGTTATTCCAACAGCGTGGAATGACTTGCCATCTTTCCTTCGCTTATCTCCTCATGTTCACTCGACTTCCTTTTACGTCCTGTTGAAGACTTTCCTCTATGATCAGGCCTGGCTCGGGAGCACTTCTGAGTAGAGCCCCTTGAAGAAGCGCTATATAAATTCTATGATTGATTGATTGAATTAGTAAGTTGGCAGACTAACTTATTACGTTGGAGGAAGAAGAAAAACATAACCTGTGTTTTTGCTGTCGATTTCCATCAATAGATCGTATACTGTGTGTATTAAATAAGGTTAAGAACTAGCTCTTTGGTACAGTCCTATTAAAAGAGTACATGCGAGATGACATTTGTATCGTCTTTTCCTGGTAGTTCGAAATCATGGGTCTCTGGCGCAAGGCATACCTCCGTCATACTGTCGGTGGAAACAGGCCACGAAGTACATGGCATGAATTCCAGATGACCGCCTGCAGAAGCCTGTTGTCTGCCTCTTCCATCTTACAGGCCACATCTGGCTGCTGAGGCAGGAGGTAGTCCAGACGCTTGACTCTGCAGAAACCGTTGGGGTCCATCGTTGTAGCCCCATCAAGCTGTGGAGGCGTAAAGGAGGAGAGCGATTGTGGTTGCCTGGGTGACCTCACGAAGCGCTGTTGATGGGAGTCTGTTTGCCTTCAGAACCAGAGCAGGCGCCAACCACCTCACAGGTGTGTGCTGATGCTCTTAGATCGTTGGTGATGCCTAGTGTTACCATTTCGGTGACCCTCTCCATTCATCACCTGGGGCGGGGCAGTCCTGGATCTACAGCGCCATCGGAAGACCATCAAATGATGTACAGCTCTGCAAATCCCAGACTCAAAGGTTAAAGCATCAGCAGTCTAGTGCTGTGAAAACTATAGACAGATTATTGAAGTATACATAATAAAATATAGCCAGCAGCTAAAAATATTGCATGTTGGACTGAATGTGACATTAGTGTACATTTGCAATTATTCTTGATGTCGGAGCCTCTGATTTCATTTTCTTTGCAGCTAACAAAACTTGTTGTCAAGCCATCTGCCAATGAGAATGGTTTGAAGGAAGAGCTGAAAACACTGAAGAAGCAACTTCTTTGCCTCAGCATGGTCGATGAATTTCCAAAATATGCTCGAACTGAACGGAAGATCAACAAGCTGACGTCAGAAATTCAGTTGATTAGTATGTCAGCTCAACACTTTCTATTACTCTACTATGATGCTTGTAGTGGTACATTTATACAAGACGTTTTCAGGATCTTTCTAACACGCTGAAATGTAACTGTAGCTGATGACAGATCGTGTGACGGCCGAATACGTTTTTGAATTGTTTCTGGTAGAACAGTTAGGATTTTAGCAAAAGAATTGTTCCAGAAAGCTTGTCAGATGCATGTGAAAGCACAGTAGTTGAGTTTATAAGAAATTAAAAAAATCAAGTATGTCAATGGTAGCAGAAAGTACCAAGTATATATACCAAGTATATATATGTATCTAGATAGTTACATGTTTGTAGTACTGCTTATGGACCAGTTACCTACATGTTTTTGTTGGTCATTGTGTTGTCCTTTCTTAATTTCTTCATTTTATAGGTTATTGTATTTATTTGCCTCGTTTGTCATAGTGAAACTGGCAGTAAACCATTATTGATTGCGAAAAAGTGGATTTGCATTTGGCTTGCATATGTGCCTACTTGCCTACAGAGCTGCATATGAATGATTTTACATCAGTCAAAGAAATGAAATTCTGTTCTTCCATTCAGAACTTGCTCTTGTTTAGATGTATTGTAAGTTTTCGTTGTACTCTTTCATAACAATCATGTTATGTAATTTGTATCAAATGTTACATATTTTGGTATTATCTAGACAGTTTGGGTTCTTTGTTAAAGCTCAAAACAGAAGAGAAGTTTTTCTGAAGATGAAATTGGGAATCAATGTAGCATATCAAGTTCTTCAGGTAAATATTAACATTTGATGAATCTCCACATTTAATACATTTACTGGTATTCGTGCAGTGGACTTGTCTCATGCATCTATTGCATATACAGCTTGCATTACAATGTTAATGTTAATAAGGTATACCAAAGTGGTCAGTACAGAGTTTTCTTTAATTGAGTAAGTGATTTGGCTGTTTTAATGTGGAACAACAAGTCGTAATGCACTTATCATTAAATTCATTAGTGAATTCAAAGAAATTTTGATAAATTTCTTTTTTAATGGCGTATGTAAATGAATGTTGCTGGAAAAAAGAGAAAATTAAGCACATACAGAATTACGCATATAAAGAAACAGAATCACCAAACTATGTTCCAGATATATGTATGCTTCTGAGCGTTGTTTAGTTATGTTTACTGACATTTATGCGTGTGCTGGAAGCCATATTAACTGCTGCATTTTAACAAGGTTGTGTTTCGGTTAGGTCGAACTCTGAAGCTGAATTAGGTTCGGGATCCAAGTTGAAGACAGCTTAACATAAGAATTCTCATTTATAATGAAGTTTGTTAAGAGCAGATTCTGATGTATTTAAAACTGCTTATTTACATCTCAGACACCAGTTACCTACACCAGTTTTGTTGTTGGTCATTGTGTTGTCCTTTCTTTATTTTGTTCATTTTGTAGGTTATTGTATTTATTTGCCTCATTTATAATTTTCGTCACACGGCTGTTATCGTTCTTCCTCCTGAGTGGCTCTATCCAGTTGGCTCATTAATATCATTTCCTACAGCGGTTTCAGGTAAGCAATACTTTATGGTATGGTTACTCAAAATTCTGTGAAAACTAGGTAATGATTTGTTTTTCAGCAGCTGAAGAGATACAAAGAAAAGTCAACTTTAAGCCATTGAAGTTGTTAATTGTGTGAGAAGAAATAGTTAAAGTGGCAGTAAACCATTTTTTATTGTGAAAAAGTGGATTAGCATTTGGCTTGTTTTAACACTTTAATGACTTGCTGCATTGGTTTTCCAATCACTTTTAGTACACTCACGTCATTAAAGGGTTAACAGGAAATTTGAGTAGAAATTCATAGATGTTGCATATACATGCATGTATGCATCAAGATCTATAATATATGTTTTAAGTACTTCACAGAGATGCTGCTTGCCAATTAATTATGGCTTGCCAACAATGTTTTCTGGCCCACACAGCCTTGCCTAAAGAGTAAAATATTGCAAAAACGTTCTGGGGACAGGCTCACCAAACCTCCTCTCCAAACCCTACCCCATTTTGCTCAGGCACCTTTGGCACCCTGGCCCACAATTAAAAAAGCTCTGACACCCCTGGAATAAATGAATGTATGAGGCTCTCTGCTGCACTGAACAACATAATTATCATGACAAATTACCCATATTTGATGAGCCAGTCCAAAGTTGACCACCAGTTTTGTACAGGGTACTGAGGTGTGTGATCAGTATAATTGTGATTGGCCAAGTCGAAAAACATCAATGAAAGCCAGCAATAAATTGCAGAGTTGCAATAGGAAGGGTAAATGTAAATGTATACATTTTCTATAGCAACCATATGGCCTCCTCAACCATGCTCATTTTTAAGTGAATATGGGTGAGATCCTTCGTGACTGCTGCCACTTTGAATGGGTGCTATGCCAATTGTAGTAGCACATCGTTGAATTCATTTAAGAGGAAAATTTGAATTTCGTTGAGTAAATTCTTTGAGTGTAAGTTGCAAAATTTTGCAAATTTGTAAGTTGAGGTATGACTTCTACATTCCACATGAGCAAGGCCAGAGATGTCATTTATTGACACTGATGGACATGAATCATTAGGCCGACATACATGCAACTGTTAATTAGCGTTTTCATTTATTTGCATTTTCCCCATTTGAACCGATCAATGTGGCTCTACGATGATGTATATGTGGGTGTAGCTGATTCCTTTGCCTGTTGCTGGACATCATAGTTTTTATTGGTACCTAGTGCAAGTAACCCTCAGATTCTGCAACTTGCCAAAGCAGCCCAGAAATGTTGACATACTATTCCGGGGCCACTGGCTGCGCCTTGCATGACAGCATATTTTGTTTGAATTTGCATTTTATGTGAAGTCTCATTTTTTATTTGTCACACGTTAGGCCAAAACAAAATAATGTGGTGTTTCCGGTAACCCGACCGAGTCACTTTTTTAGGCCCGACTGTGAAAATTTTTTGAAAAAATTTTTTTTTAAAAATTATTTAAAAAAAAAATTTTTTTTTAATAAAAAATTTTTTTTTATTGGGACGTGAATTTAACCTTTGCGACATTGATAACATTGCTTTCCATTGCATAAAAATATTTTTTTTGCCTCAGCAAGGTGAAATATGATGACGATATATTCGTTTATTATTATGCAACGATGCAGCACTGCATAAAATTATTTTACAAAATAAAAATTTTTTCCTACCTACCTACCCAGATTTTAAAACCACTGTTACCGGAAACACACCTATATTTTTTTTGGCCTTACACAAGTCGGCCCTTGATGTCATATATAGATGGCAACATTGAGCATTAGCTCAAATTCAGATAGATATCTAGCATCTGAACTGGTGTTGTTTTCTGTTCTTACAGGTGCAGTCAGTACGGCTGTTTGGATTGTCGTGTGCAGAAGTGCAGTTACTAAAATGGAGAAGTTCATCTGACACTGCAGAGCCACCATTGAACTCTCTAGTTTTGCCAAATTCCACCATGCTATGACAAAACCTCTCATGTCAAATGGTTTATGTCTATGAAACGTGTTTTATAAAGAAAAAAGTTTCTGACTTTATTCTGCCACTATTTATGTCTCATTTCATTTGTGAATTGCATTATCTCCAAGTTAACTCTTTATTGGCTTTGAATGTACTTTTTGTTTTCCTAGGTCAGGTTCTGCTGTATTACGATTTTTTCATGTTGTGTTTTCTTATATATATATGGCTTGGGTTGCCAGATATATGAATAGTCTAAGGAGGACACAGAAAGCCAGAAAGGAGGACAAAGGAGGATGCATTTAATGTTTCATGCCGGTGTCAGAGGTCTCCTAAGTAACCAAGAAATGGTCTCATTGAAAAGCGACATATAAAATCAGTTGAGGCTTTTTTGTCAAAATGTTGCAAAGTATTTATTTAAGCAATCAATTGCACCTTCTTGATTATATGCACAGAATTTCTCTGAGGAGTGAGGAGCCAATAACTCTCAGCAGCAAATCCTCGTTACCAATAACGTACCTTCACAGAGTCAACAGACGTGCTGTTTCTTTTCTTTGTCTACTGAGTGTTCATCAAGGAGAATGCTCTTTCAACGTTGCCATTGTGTCCAGAAATACAGAGGAAAAATTTGCAAATTTCAAATAACTCTGAGAAAGAACTTGCATTTTGGCAACTTTGGAAATTATGAACTCCACTGTTCATCCAGGAGACTTTCAAAGAACTGTTCATTCTTGAAAATGCCTGAGAAGAATCCTGCGTATATCATGGCGAGACAAGATAACAAACGAAACTATCAGAGAAAGGACGGGGCAAGAAACTATGGAAAACATTATCAGAAAGAGAAGATTGAATTGGATGGGGCATGTGTGGTGTAAGGATGAAGATTGAGGGACCAAGGAAGTGATGTCCTGGAATTCTGGAGGCATAAGGAACAGAGGAAGGCCATGGAAGAACTGGCCGGGAACCATCAGCGACGACTTGAAATACCTGGAAATGTCTTGGGAGGAGGCGGAACAGCTGGCGATGAGCAGAGACGAGTGGAGGAGATGCGTTGCCCGATGTGCAGACCTGCACGGGAAGGACTAAGTTCTAAGTTCATTCTTGCCTTGCATGAATTGCTGCATTGGTCAAACAATTGCACGTCATCCACAATAATAACCTTTTCTTTCAGCAGGTACAATAAACCTATGCTTGACAAAAGGACATCAAATGTACTGTCTTTGACATTAAGCCTGGTAGGGCCAGAGGGGAATTTCAGGACAACATATGGGCATTTAAAATCGTTAAAAACTACCATGAAATAATAGCCAATAGCCAATACAACAAACATACAAAAAGCCAGACATTTCCAGGTTTTTAGCTTTGCCTGCCGGACGGAGGACAGGAGGCCAAAAAGGAGAACATGTCCTCCTTTTGCCAGACGTCTGTCAACCCTAGCAGCAACCAATTGTTATAACCAATACAGCAATTATTGCCCATTAGCGTTAGAATAAATTACGGGCATGTGTTTAGCGTCTGGTGTGTTGTTGGAATTTGGTCTACAATAGGCTGAATGTGTGTGGGAGTGAATTTATTGCAAACGGGTTAAGTGCGTTGCCAAAGTGATGCATGTATACACACGCACGTACACACATAAACAACAAATAAACAAAAGGTGTTTGCAAATGCATTGTTGCCCTAATGCCAACATGCACAGTCATGTGCGAAGGAGAGATAGCTCAGATCAAATTGATGTCCAAAGGGATCAAATTTGTACGATATCGATTTCTGAGAAAGTTGAGACCGTGAAGATGGCGAGGAAAACCACTGTACAGTAAAGGTAGAAGCAATGTTTGCTGACGTAATGTATGTGCAGAAACATGCATAAGAATATTATGGTCGTAGGTTGAAAGATCCTTCAGCTGAAGCGCAAACATGACCACAGTGATCCAATGACAGGCCACCGTTCTAACCATCAAACTTGAGTTAATAGACCCTACCACTGAATTAAAATAAGCTTTAGTGAACACCCAGTTGCACAGAGGAAAAACTTGGGCGGAACAAAAACTCGTGGCGCTTTTCATGGAGTCATCCAACTACGAAGTAACGAACAGCTGTGTATGAAGTAAAGAAGAGCAGTCTACGAAGGAAAGAAGAGCAGTCTAGGAATACACCATGCCAATCATCCTTATTTAAGCACTGGTCTTGCTGGAATTGAGACCATTCCAGTGATCTTTGGTTCTGGTCTAACTGGGTTTTACACCATGCCAATGTTTCTTGTGTTTGCACTGGTCTTGCTGGAATTGAGACCATTCCAGTGATCTTTGATTCTGGTCTTATTGGGTTTTACACCATGCCAATGTTTCTTGTGTTTGCACTGGTCTTGCTGGAATTGAGACCATTCAAGTGATCTTTGATTCTGGTCTTACTGGGTTTTACACCATGCCAATGTTTCTTGTGTTTGCACTGGAATTGAGACCATGCCAGTGATCTTTGATTCTGGTCTTGCTGGGTTTTACACTAAGCCCAATATCTTTGGGTATGCACTGGTCTTGTTGGAATTAAGACCATGCCAGTGATCTTTGATTCTGGTCTTACTGGGTCTTACACCATGCCAATAATTCTTGTGTATGCACTGGTCTTGCTGGAATTGAGACCATGCCAGTGATCTTTGATTCCGGTCTTACTGGGTTTTACACCATGCCAATGATCCTTGTGCACTGGTCTTGCTGGAATTTACACAATGCCAGTGATCTTTGATTCTGGTCTGCCTAGGTTTTACACAATGCCAGTGATCCTTGTGCATGCACTGGTCTTGCTGGAATTGAGACCATGCCAGTAGTCTTTTATTCAGGTCTTACTGGGTTTTACGCCATGCCAATGATCCTTGTGTATGCACTGGTGTTACTCGAATATACACAATGCCAGTTATCTTTGATTCTGGTCTTAATGAGTTTTACACCATGCCAGTGATCCTTGTGTATGCACTGGTCTTACTGGAATTTAGACCATGTACAGTTATCTGTATTCTGGTCTTACTGGGTTTTACACCATGCCAATGTTTCTTGTGTTTGCTCTGGTCTTGCTGGAATTGAGACCATGCCAGTGATCTTTAATTCTGGTCTTACTGGGTTGTAAACCATGCCAGTGATCCTTGTGTATGCACTGGTCTTGCTGGAATTAAGACCATGCCAGTGATCTTTGATTCTGGTCTTACTGGGTCTTACACCATGCCAAAGATTCTTGTGTATGCACTGGTCTTACTGGAATTTAGACCATGCCAGTTATCTGTATTCTGGTCTTACTGGGTTTTACACCATGCCAATGTTTCTTGTGTTTGCACTTGTCTTGCTGGAATTGAGACCATTCCAGTGATCTTTGATTCTGGTCTTACTGGGCTTTACACCACGCCAAATATCCTTGAGTATGCACTGATCTTACTGGAATTAAGACCATGCCATTGATCTTTGATTCTGGTCTCACTGGGTTTTTACACCATGCCAATGATCCTTGACTTTGCACTGGTCTTGCTGGAATTAAGACCATGCCAGTGATCTTTGATTCTGGTCTTACTGGGTCTTACACCATGCCAAAGATTCTTGTGTATGCACTGGTCTTGCTGGAATTGAGACCGTGCCAGTGATCTTTGATTCTGGTCTTACTGGGTCTTACACCATGCCAAAGATTCTTGTGTATGCACTGGTCTTGCTGGAATTGAGACCATGCCAGTGATCTTTGATTCTGGTCTTACTGGGTTTTACACCATGCCAATGATTCTTGTGTATGCACTGGTCTTGCTGGAATTAAGACCATGCCAGTGATCTTTGATTCTGGTCTTACTGGGTCTTACACCATGCCAAAGATTCTTGTGTATGCACTGGTCTTGCTGGAATTGAGACCGTGCCAGTGATCTTTGATTCTGGTCTTACTGGGTCTTACACCATGCCAAAGATTCTTGTGTATGCACTGGTCTTTTTCTGGAATTTACACAATGCCAGTGATCTTTGATTCTGGTCTGTCTGGGTTTTAAACCATGCCAATCATACTTGTTTATGCACTGGTTTTGATGGAATTGAGACCATGCCAGTGGTCCTTTATTCTGGTATTACTGGGTTTTACGCCATGCCAATGATCCTTGTGTATGCACTGGTGTTACTCGAATTTACACAATACCAGTGATCTTTGATTCTGGTCTTAATGAGTTTTACACCATGCCAATGGTCCTTGTGTGTGCACTGGTCTTGCAGGAATTGAGACCATTCCAGTGATCTTTGATTCTGGTCTTACTGGGTTTTACACCATGCCAATGATCCTTCTATATGCACTGGTCTTACTATTATTTAGACTATGCTCTAATTTCTGATCTTACTGGGTTTTACACCATGCCAATGATTCTTGTGTATGCAATTACTGGAATTAAGACCATGCCAGTGATCTTTGATTCTGGTCTTACTGGGATTTACACCATGTCAATGATTCTTGTGTATGCACTGGAATTGAGATCTTTATCCTGGTCTTTAATACTGGTTTTCCTATGAACCTTGAGTATGCACTGGTCTTACTGGGTTTTCACCATGCAATTTATCCTTGAGTATGCACTGGTCTTACTGGGATTGAGACCATGCCAGTGATCTTTAATTATCCTTGTGTGTGCACTGGCCTTGCTTAAATTGAGACCATATCAGTGATCTTTTATTCTGGTCTAACTGGGTTTTACACCATGCCAAATGTCCTCGAGTATGCACTGGTCTTACTGGGGTTTAGACCATTCCAGACTTTCCAGTGATCTTTTATTCAGGTCTTACTGGATTTTACACCATGCCAATGATCCTTTTGTATGTACTGGTCTTGCTGGAATTGAGACCATGCCAGTGATCTTTGATTCTGGTGTTCCTGGGTTTCACACCATACCTATGAACCTTGAGTATGCACTGGTTTTACTGGGAGCTAGACCATGCCGGTGATCTTTATTCTGGTGTTTTTGGGTTTTACACCATGCCAATTATCCTTGAGTATGCACTGGTCTTGCTGGAATTTAGACCATGCCAGTGGTCCTTTATTCTGGTATTACTGGGTTTTACGCCATGCCAATGATCCTTTTGTATGTACTGGTCTTGCTGGAATTGAGACCATGCCAGTGATCTTTGATTCTGGTGTTCCTGGGTTTCACACCATACCTATGAACCTTGAGTATGCACTGGTTTTACTGGGAGCTAGACCATGCCGGTGATCTTTATTCTGGTGTTTTTGGGTTTTACACCATGCCAATTATCCTTGAGTATGCACTGGTCTTGCTGGAATTGAGACCATGCCAGTGGTCCTTTATTCTGGTATTACTGGGTTTTACGCCATGCCAATGATCCTTGTGTATGCACTGGTGTTACTCGAATTTACACAATACCAGTGATCTTTGATTCTGGTCTTAATGAGTTTTACACCATGCCAATGGTCCTTGTGTGTGCACTGGTCTTGCAGGAATTGAGACCATTCCAGTGATCTTTGATTCTGGTCTTACTGGGTTTTACACCATGCCAATGATCCTTCTATATGCACTGGTCTTACTATTATTTAGACTATGCTCTAATTTCTGATCTTACTGGGTTTTACACCATGCCAATGATTCTTGTGTATGCAATTACTGGAATTAAGACCATGCCAGTGATCTTTGATTCTGGTCTTACTGGGATTTACACCATGTCAATGATTCTTGTGTATGCACTGGAATTGAGATCTTTATCCTGGTCTTTAATACTGGTTTTCCTATGAACCTTGAGTATGCACTGGTCTTACTGGGTTTTCACCATGCAATTTATCCTTGAGTATGCACTGGTCTTACTGGGATTGAGACCATGCCAGTGATCTTTAATTATCCTTGTGTGTGCACTGGCCTTGCTTAAATTGAGACCATATCAGTGATCTTTTATTCTGGTCTAACTGGGTTTTACACCATGCCAAATGTCCTCGAGTATGCACTGGTCTTACTGGGGTTTAGACCATTCCAGACTTTCCAGTGATCTTTTATTCAGGTCTTACTGGATTTTACACCATGCCAATGATCCTTTTGTATGTACTGGTCTTGCTGGAATTGAGACCATGCCAGTGATCTTTGATTCTGGTGTTCCTGGGTTTCACACCATACCTATGAACCTTGAGTATGCACTGGTTTTACTGGGAGCTAGACCATGCCGGTGATCTTTATTCTGGTGTTTTTGGGTTTTACACCATGCCAATTATCCTTGAGTATGCACTGGTCTTGCTGGAATTTAGACCATGCCAGTGATCTTTGGTTCTGGTCTTACTGGGTTTTACACCACGCCAATGAGTCTTGTGCATACGTTAGTCGTAGTTAAGAGTGGACCACGCCAATGATCTTTTTATTCTCGTCTTGCTGAGTTTACACCATATGAATTGATTCTTTAATATGCACTGGTCTTACCGAATTTAGACCATGCCAGTGATCTTTTATTCTCATCCTCAGACACCATGCACTGGCATAATTGCGTTTACATCATGCCAATAATTTCTTATTATGGTCTTATGCATTATTATCGGATATCAAAATATATTATTTTTTATATTGTACTAATTTTTCCAAAAAAGTTGTGAGTATGCTTCTGCCTCGGGGTCACAGAACAAAACTTGTGTGCGTGTCGGCGTCTTTGGCCCCATGGTGCCCGGTCCCCTACACCTACCCAGCCCCTCATATTTTGAAGTTAAGAAAATGATAACAGCAGAATATTTGTTTAGGGTAGCCTACTCTTCGAGAGCCAGGCTATCAGTGACGCAGATACCAAGCTATGCCGGTGTCCCGTTACTAGGGTTGCCAGACGTCCGGCAAAAGGAGGACATGTTCTCCTTTCTGGCCTCGTGTCCTCCGTCCGGCAGGCAAAGCTAACAACCTGGAAAATGTCCGGCTTTTTGTTTGCTTGTTTTGTTGGGCTATTGGCTCTTATTTCATGGCAGTGTTTAACGACTTTCAGTGTTGTGCACGAGACCAAAATTCCAAGACCAAGACCGTGTGGTTCAAGACCGAGACCAAGACCGCGTGGTCCAAGACCGAGACCAAGACCGCATTGTCCAGGACCAAGACCTAAGCTTCAAGACCATTAACGCAACTCTCAATTGTAGTGTTGCAATTTCCATAATTCAAATCAGAATTTTATGATATTTATAGTTATAGTTTTTGTCCCCAAGTCTGCGATGTCTCATGAAGAGCACACTACAGCTAAACACACTTTCAACAGGCGCAGCTGTTGCGGAATTTAAAAAAATTTGCCAGTAGAGAAAAATTCTCCACCAAATACCTGATTTCCAACGCTTGCTCGACTACTGATTTTGCCTTCAGAAACTGCATAAGTGTAAGCCTAACTAATCACTAAAGCTCCAGATTCGAAGTCAGGGTTAAAAAGGGGTAGGCTACTACTCTCAACGTTTTCTTGTCGCTTCTGATAAGAAGCGATCAACTACATGTATGTACTCTCTCGCTTAAATTTGTCCTTGACAAATCGTCGCATGAATTCGAAGCTATCTCAGAAATCCATGAATAACCGGTAATTTCTACAACATTTAACAAAATACTCCACTCTCGTTCCCACCAAAGGCCAAACCAAAGGCGGAAGGTAAAGACCAAAGGCGAATGACCGAGACCAGACGCCCAAGACCAAGACCATACCTTTAAGACCGAGACCAAGACCGCAACTTTCAAGAACAAGACCGGTACATTCAAGACCGAGACCAAGACCGCATTTTTTCGGTCTCGAGACCACATCACTGACGACTTTACACGCTCATGTTGTTCCTAAGTTACCCTCGGTCTCTAGCCGACTTACAGTACAATCTACTAGTGTTGTTTTCGTCAACGAAAACGAAAATGGCAATTAACGAAAATTGAACGTTTTCGTTGACGAAAACTAAAACTAAAACTAAAATACGCAGACAACGAAAACTAAAACTAAAACGAAATTTGTAGCAATAAAAACTAAAACGAAACGAAAATTGATCAAACGAAAACTAAAACTATATTTATCACAAAATAATTGTTAAATTTTTTCTTAACCTACTTTATTCACCATTTGTATTGTACTGCCTTGTGCATTATGTGCAAACGATATGCTCTGCTAACATCTGTTCATCTAATTTAAGACACGACAGGAAAACGAGAATGAGAACGAGATGTTGCTACTTCCAGTTTTTCTTAATTTACTTTCCGCTAAGAATTCGTCTATTTCGATTTTAACAAAAACTGTGGTAGGCTACTTTACTGCGACAAGCTCACTTAATTAATGCAGTAATGTCGAAGGCCTCACTCGTCTCTGACTTGTAGTGTGACGAGTATCAATGGTCGCCCAAAGGACAGCCCTGTTTTGGATTATTATTATTATAGTATTGAGCATGATGCGACAAAGTGCTGTGTTCAACTTTAGGTTGAACACAGCACTTCTAATTTCGCAGTTTAGCAATCTTTATTATTCGTCCACTTTCATCAATCCAACTTCTTCTTGGGCAAGAATTCTTTTAATCAATCCAGCTTCTATTTAAACAGCAATTATTTTTTATCAATCCAGCTTCTATTTAATTTTAAGCAAGAAGCTTTTCATCAATCCCACTTCTATTTAAGTAAAAATTATTTTCATCAATCCGACATCTATTTAGCAAGAATTCTTTTCGTCAATCCAACTTGTATTCGACCAACGCTAAAACCCATACAATAATGGCGAATAATTAGGAACACTAATATGAGAAATTACCAAACTTCAAGTGACTGGTGGTGCTGGGACAAACAAACCCTGAATATTTAGTTTTTTGTGTCTAAAATTTAAATGGAATTAAATAATTGGTAAAACTTAAACTGACATTAAATTACTACAACTAAAACTTAAACAAACTTACTAAAACTAAAACTAAAGTTAGCAAACTAAAACGAAAATTGATCCATAAAAACTAAAACGAAAACTAAAACTAATATTGACACACAATAAAAACTAAAACTAAAACTAAAAATGAAGACTAACAATCATAACTAAAACTGAAACTAAAATTGAGACATTATTAAAACAACACTACAATCTACTAACTTATTTTTTTATTGCAGCTCTGTTTCTTCCTGACTTTTCTAGTCCATGATCTGAGTCATGTTGCAAAACAATGTATCTATGGACTGCCTATGAGAATCTATTGTCAAAGTGCTCATTTTATTTTTCCAAAGTTTCTAAACTGCAAGTTCTTTCTCAGAGTTAGGCCTACTTTAAACTTTGCCAATATATTTCTTCTGTATTCCTGAGCACAATGGCAACGTTGAAAGAGTTTTCTCCTGGTGAACGCTCAGTGGACAAAAGAAACAAACAAACTGTCTGTTGACTCTGTGAAGGGAATCATTCTTACAAAGTACAATATGAAGAATGGTTGTTGCGATCAATTCTATGCGTGTGTTATTGGTAACGAGGATTTGGACCCTACAGGAAATACTGTGCGTTATCAAGAAGGTGCACTTGATTGCTTAAACAAATACCTTGCAACATTATGATAAAAGGCCTCAGTTGATTTCCTACAGCTTACCAATGTGACTTCTTTTCTTGGTTGCTTAGGAGACCCCGGAGTCCGGAGTGAAACAGTCAACGTGTCCTCCTTTGTCCTCCGTACTGGCTTTCTGTGTCCTTAGGCTAAGGCTATTCGTGTATCTGGCAACCCTACCCGTGACAGTCTCGATCTCCTAAAGTCTCACCCCGGAGACTCTATTACAAAACAGATTCTCCCCCCCCCCCGGGAAACTATTCTGAAACAAAGTCTCCGGGGTAGAGAATATTTCATCCCCCGTTGAAATAGTCTCCCCGGGGGAGACTATTTCAACGCAAGATAGGATACACTATAGCTGCAGAAAAACGGAAAAAGCAAAAAATAAAATAATTTGACTTTCCTACATCTCGTAGGGCCTACTGCATTTTAAAATTAAAAACCTTGTTTATACCATTTAATTTTAATCAGCAAATAATGCAACTTGATTAGTAAACACTGAGTAACATTAATCTACAAAACTTATTTTATTTTTATTAGTTTGGTTTAATAAGAAATTGAGAAATTAAAAATATTGAAATCTTTTGCAATTTAAATTATAAACATCAAATCAATCAAATCAAATCTTCTTTTATTGCAACCAAATTAAAATAAAACATCATTAAATACAAAAGGGGTACTACTTTGGCTAGCAAAGGGAAACCCAGAAGAGATAAAGGAATCCCGCTGAGTAGGGCCACCCTAATAGTAGGCCTAATAGACATAAGTCCACATAAGCCCATACTGACATAAACTATAACACAATCAAAAACTTAACTGTGTAAGTAGACGACGTTTCTCTTTTTTAGAATATTCTGCTGGATAGGCCTATTCTTTTTTGGTAATGTAATTAAGCAAAGCTTCACATTCAGCCTTATCCATGAAAATAATTTTGAAATTTGGACCTAGTCATATAACAACTGAAGAAAATATGGTAGAAAATATGAGTGTGGGGAGCATTTTAGCACTAGTGATCATCAGGTTATCAGATGGGAATTAGTCATGGAGCAAACCCAGGAAGTCAAAGCGTATGTGAAAAGACCCAACTTCTTTAAGGCGGACTATGAATTAGTGAGGGAAAGACTGAAGGAAAAGGATTTGGAATCTGCAGTAAGGGGTTTGGGAGTGAACGATGCATGGAAGAAGTTTAATGAAGTTATGAAAGAGATTATTGAGGAGAACATACCCAAGCACAAAAGGACCAACAAGAAGAGGCCATGGGTAACACGCAAGGTTCAAAGAAAGAGAAGGGCAAAGAACAAAGCTTGCAAGAATTTTCAGCAGTTGAAGAAGGAAAGAAAGAATGTTCTGGATTGTGACTACGTTGCACGACTTGAGAAATCAAAAGCAAAGTATGTGAATAAAAGAAACATCTGCAATAATGCAAACAGGCAAGCAATAAAAAGCTTTGAGGAGAAGTTATCAAGAAATGTAAAAGAAGACAGCAAGAGTTTCTACAACTATGTTAGAAGCAAGCAGAAAAGGAAAGAAAGGGTAGGGCCATTGAAAAAGGAAGAGCAGAATGGAGAAGTTATTGTGGATGATGTGGAAGCTGCTGAAACGCTTAATAAATATTTCAGCTCAGTGTTTACATTGGAGGAATTAGGAAACATCCCTGAACCCAACCAAGCATTTTTAGACAGTGGTGGTCAAGGACTAACACAGATAATGTTCACGAAGGAAAATGTGGTGGAACAGCTGAAAAGGTTAAAAACTGACAAGAGTCCAGGAATAGATGAACTACATCCTAAATTCTTACATGAAGTGAGGGAAGAAATTGGAGAGGCATTAGCACAGATCTTTAATAAATCGATACAGACTGGAGATGTACCACAGGAATGGAGAGATGCTCTTGTAGTGCCATTGTTTAAAAAAGGAAATAGAAGTGAACCATGTAACTACAGACCAATCAGTTTAACCAGTGTTGTGTGTAAGGTCATGGAGAGAATTGTTAAGGATAATATAGTGGAACACTTGAATGAGCATAATATTATTAAGGGCAGTCAACACGGATTTACTAGAGGTCGCTCGTGTTTGACAAATCTTTTGGAATTCTTTGAGGAAGTCTATGAGAGGATAGATGAGGGAAAGCCTGTAGATGTAATTTACTTAGATTTTGCCAAGGCATTTGACAAAGTCCCTCATAAAAGACTGGCCAAGAAGTTGCAAGCATGTGGGATTAGAGGGCAGGTACTAGCATGGATTCAAAGCTGGCTATCAGGAAGAAGACAAAAGGTGGGCATAGGTGACAAACATTCTAGCTGGACGACAGTGCTAAGTGGACATAGGCGTAACTTTCTATTGTGACGGTGGTGTCCGGTCACCATCACTTTTAAAAGTGGTGGTTATAGTCACCACCACTTTTTGGTCCTGCAGTGAAATATATTGTTTAAAAACATTAAAGCATTTGGCTGTCTAACAGTGTCTATCGTCTAGGCTATTGATGCATAGGCTACTTAATATCGCAATGGCGGCAATGCTAATAGAGCCCTCCACAGTGTGTCCACACTACCTTACTTACGTATGTTTGGTTTCATAATTTCGTGATGTCATCAGTTTTGTTTCTATAAAAGGTCAAGTTATCAAATTCATGTGGAAAAATAGATCGATTCATTGTAAAGAGACCGCGACAGGTTATAAATGTGCATGCAATGTATCATGTTTCCGTGGTACTGTAAGCTCGAGATTTAGCTGCAGTCTATGTTAATTTAGCGGGTAAAACAGTAGTTTAGGCTGGTAAATTATTTTATATTGTCAATTTGAAATAGAAGCTGGATCGATGAAAATAATTGTTGGCCCAAATGGAAGTTGGATTGATGAAACTAATTCTTTGTTTAATGTTAAATAGAAGTTTGAATGATGGAAATAATTGTTTCCGTAAATAGAAGCTGGATTGATAAAGCTAAGTCTTTGCTTCAATAGAAGCTGGATCGATGAAGTTTTTTGCTTAAATAGAAGTTGGATTGACGAAAATAATTCTTGCCTAAAGAGAAGCTGGATTGATGAAAAAATTATTGGTCAAATAGACGTTAAATCGATGACAATAATTCTTGCTTAAACAGAAGTTCGATTGATGAAATTTTTTCTCCTAAATGGAAGCTGAATTGATTACAATAATCATGGGTATTGGTAGACTGCTTACTTACCAGCGTTAAGACGTTAAAATAATTTACCAACCTTAACTACGGGATAACCATTTAACGTTGACAATGACTATAATTGGTATCATAACGTCGATTATTGGTAATAGAGTAGCCTATAACAAAATCTTTGGTATAACGATATTCATTTAAAAGCCACAGTAGCAGCTAGGCAATGCATAACGTGACTCTGAGGCTTCGACACTGTTAGAGTTTCTGTTTCTGTCTCTTTCGCAACTGGACTTGGAACACCATCTGGACAACCCTCTGACTTAACGCAGCGCTTGTGCATAAGCTGGTGTCCTGCGCTTATAGGTGGCTTTCCAGTACCTACGTTAAAAATTAGGATGGGATTGGTCACCACCACTTTCTGGGGCAAAGTTACGCCCTTGTAAGTGGAGTGCCACAAGGATCAGTGCTTGGGCCATTGCTGTTCGTACTTTTTATTAATGACATAGATGATGGGATTTTATCTAAAATTTCTAAATTTGCAGATGATACCAAACTATGTAGAGCAGTGGGAAATGAAAAAGAAGCGGAGATACTACGGGAAGATCTAAGAAGAATGTTCAGATGGTCACAGGACTGGCAGATGCTCTTTAATGTGGAAAAGTGCTCAGTGATGCATATGGGGAAGAGAAACAGCGAGTTTTCATATGAAATGGGGGGTATGGTGTTGAAAGTGAGTGAGGAAGAAAGGGACTTGGGAGTGATTATGCACAAGAGCGCAAAACCCTCAAGGCAATGTGCTGAAGCATCAAAAAAGGCTAACTCTACTTTAGGCATGATAAGAAGGACAATAGTCACCCGAGATAAGGATACAATATTGAGGCTATACAAATCACTGGTTAGGCCACAGTTGGAATACTGCATCCAGGTGTGGAGTCCTTACCTGAAACAGGACATGGAAAAGCTGGAGAAGGTGCAAAGAAGAGCTACAAAAATGATTCGGGGCTACAAGGATTTGGGATATGAAGAAAGGTTGAAAAGGTGTGGACTAACAACATTGGAGAGAAGGAGGAGCAGAGGGGACCTAATTGAAGCCTACAAGATTATTACTGGAAAGGAGGCAGTGCAGAAGGAGAAGTTTTTGAATTAGCACCAAACAAGGCAACTCGGGGACATAGGTATAAATTATTTAAGAAACCAAAAGGGACATTAGGGCAGAAATGCTTCAGTGCAAGAGTTGTAGATTTGTGGAATAGTTTGGATGATAGTGCTGTCTCAGTGGACACTATCACAGCTTTTAAGAAGAAGCTAGGAAAATTGGGCTATTAATCATGTTCCAGGTTAATTAGAGTGGTTCTAACACAGACTAAACGTCTTCTGAACCACTTAAAACCCTTGTTATGTTATGTTAAATGTTTCACAATGTAATACGTATTAATGCAACTTATAGCAAAATAAATTATAGGCTATACTAATATTGAATCGGTTGAGATTATCTAAGACTATGCAGAAATAAACTTGAGCTACGAATAATTTATGGTTGGCTGCAGCTTAGAGTCTACCAATCAATTTTATTTTGTTCAGCTTTTGTCACCTGCGTGAGCAAATTCCATTCTAAGCCGAATAATTCCGTGGTTCAACAAATGCTCAGTACCGGTAGCCTTTATCTTAAAGCCTGTACAGGCTTCTTGGACTACAATGCTTTTTAATTGGTATTGGCCTATCAATACTAAATAGGTTTGGTTTAGCTGCGGTAATTAGGCCTAGTTAGTGGGTACTGTCCATAATTCTGTGAATGTCTAATCTTCATCAATGAATGCCAGAAAAGCAGGGCAAGCTCATATCAGGAAGCCAGTACTTCATTTACAATCACTGAATAGTTAGAACTTTCCTGTTCTACGTAATAACCTGACATAAGCTAACAATAATTAGGGCCTAATAACTAATAGGCTAACCTGATGAATGGATAAATATGGTAGGCATTATACGCATCTTAAGAATCACAGAAATCAAGCGCAAAGTCATATCAGTTGATTGATACCAGTTGAAGGGCAGGCCTAATCCGCATAAAGAATCATATAGAAGACAATGCTAGCTCGTATCAGGAAGCCAGTAGAGTTGTAGTTATTGGCATGCGTTGCTTCAGAATTGAATGGCTATAATAATCTGGCCAGATAATCTGACGCTAATAAGATTGAACGACTAATATCCAACACAATTTCATAGAAGAATCAGCGTGAAGCTAATTAGTGCTAGTTGGCATAATGAATACATCATTAATTAGTGAATCGATAAGAATTACTTATCACAGAATCTACAGAAACCAGTGCTAACTAGCACCCGTATAAATCAGCTACTTGTAGTGAGAGCCCTTTTCTTAATTATATAATAATGTGTGTAATCTCTCCACTGCGTTTTAATGACATATAGGCCTAGGCCTAAGCGCGCCCGACATCCTAGTGGTGATTTTACATGCCACATTTCTACTATAAAGCATTTATTTAAGAATTTTATTATTTCATTTCGTATTTATTTGATTTCCAATTCAACTATTAAACTTGAAAGTCATTTACTTAAGAAAATGTAGGCCTACGTAGGATTAAATCCTATTCAAAATTAGCCTATATACATATATAGAGAAAAAACACCGAAAATAGAGGGGGCGATGTTAGGAAGGGGGAGACTAGTAGCTTTGTATCGTAGACAGGAGAAATTCTATTTCAATCGGGGAGACTTTGTTCCGATACATCGAGTCTCCGGGGGAGACTCTGTTTCAGCCAGAGAGACTCTGTTTTGGGGAGACTATACCTTAGGGTTTGGCGAACCGTTGCGGTCGCACAGGGCCCGCAAGTTTGGGGGTCCGAAATTGTCACATAAAATTAACATGAACAACACACCCTGATTAAGATCTGTAGAGTCAGTGAAATAGTTCCAGGAGAGTGACCATGATGGAAATTTGCCATCATACACTTCAATCCTTACCTGATTTATTTGGCTGCAATGCAACCATCTTTCGCTGGTCTTTACTGTCATTAGATGTAAACTAAATTTTAACCGTTTTCTGATGTCAATTAACTATTAGTTTTGCTGATTAATATACTTTAAATGAACAATCCAACAACTTAGTGGAACGACGAATAGTCTAATCTATCTCTTAATTAATGTAAAAAATGAAATTTCTTACTAGGATCTTCGCTTTTGTGGTCGCATACATTCTGTTCGCTGTGCTGTTTTCTTCCTGTCTGCGGTTGCTTAAAACGTCGACCCGACTCGACCATCTTGAAATTCTTGTTAATTCGTAGATTTTAGACCTAAACCAAATATTTTCACTTTCACATTTTTTGGCTTAGACCGTCCTCAAAGTTCTTTCTCGAATTGAGCATTGAGAAATGTTGCACCATGGCAACGTCTATCGAAAGATGACGTAAGACAAAAGACTGGAAGATGGCGTCATCGCTTAATAAGAAAACGTTACCATGAAAACGCAAAATGACGAATTCGTAATGAGAAGGTTATTTATTACAATACAATACGATACAACTGATCTTTGATATCGCCCTTCTTACTAAGGTTGCCCCAAACCCAGAAGTGCACACGCCTCGGCGGCGCAGAAGCAATTATTGTATTGTATTGTATCTAAAGATTTATATAGCGCCTCTCTCAGAATAACTATTCAGAAGCGCTCTCAGCACGAAAAACCTGGGGAAAAGAAACGTCTTTAAAGAACGAGAGACCAAAGAGGAAAAACTAGTCATTAGTTTAGCCCTTAATGAGGGGGAAGGTCTTGCAGAGCAATTGTGCGCGAAGGACTTGCTAAAAGTCCCTACGCGGCGGCTTGAGGTGGATTCGAACCTGCAACCCTCCGGCTGCAAGGCACCGAACATACCACTACACCACCGCGCCCCACAAGTAAGTAAGTATGTATGTATGTGTGTTCTCCTTCAACTGCGCAGCAACCCCGCCTGACCCCCCTCTCATCGGCCCTGACCACCAACAGTGTACGGTCAGAATACTCGCTATATCTGAGTTGGCTAGGGTGCGCATGCGGAGTAGAAATCTCGAACCAAGTTTCTGCCTAGCGGGTATTTGATAGTCAAGCACGCTAACCGGTATACTATCGAGCAGATTCGATCTATATAGAGTAATCACAAAACCCGCTTTGGTTTCGCATTGTCAGCGGTTGGAACTTGGAACCATGCTGTTCACTAGGCTGTTTGGAGGGCCATAAGTAATAATTTTTCTTATAGTGGCTATGGCTCTAGATGAGTGCATGCGCATTTAGATGTTTTTGTACTGATATGCGAATTAGGCACAGCCGTTTTTGTGTGTGCAAAAACCGAGGCAACATAAGGTGAAGCATAATGTAAGGAAAGACACGGTAAGTTAAGGTTAGGTAAGGTTGACCAGGTCAAGGCACATCACTCAACCCGATCGCTGATTAAAAAAATTCTTTAAGATTCACGTATTTCTTGTGTTGCTGAAACTGAGGGTCATGTAATCTACCTTCGTTTCTGGTGGTGTTAAACAGAGGAATATCTTAGGCACTTGGCGAATTATTGTGTTTGCTTCTTTCCTTCTTGAGACTTAAAGCCCAGATGCATCGTGCAGTTATATTGCTCGTCGATTGGCAATATATGCTACTGCAGAGGAGGAGCAGAGACAGACAAAAGGCAAGGGACGCTGCAGACCGAACGGAACACTAAATTATGAGCAATATGTTTGCTCATGTGGAACGCTGTGTTACGCCACCGAAGCATTAGGACCAGTTAGACCATGGATGACCACCATTCATTGACAGTAATTACCACCGCCATCAGACCATTACCACCACAACACCATCAACCAAGATCACAACAACGACGACGACCACCACCATACAGCTTCACGCACCACTACCATCACTACCACCATGATGCCACCACCTCCTCCTCCTCCTCGTCCAGCAGCAGCAGCAACCGCAGACGCCATTGTCATAGCGATCGACATCGAAACACGCTCACGATTTATCGATTGGTGCCTGTATTAACACGGCGTACCCATCGACCGCCCGACCCCACCCACCCACTCCTCCATCTCGCGGCCCATCCTCCTCCTCGCTCCGCTGAGCCCGCCCGTCCGCCCGCCCGCTCCACGTCCCTTGTCCTCCTTAGGCGCCTAGGCACGCGCGGCGGCGGCCCGTCGGCGGCCTCGAGCCCACCCTGCTCAAGCCACCCGTCAGCCGTACGCACGCGCCATGCCTACTACGACAGCTGAAGGCTTACGACGAGCGTGTGAGCGAACAGAGGCTGTCAGGCTTAGTTGCCTCTTGTGCGCACGCGCGCTGACAGCAGCCGAGTCCATTATTGTCTCTGTCGCGTTCTAGGCCAAAGCAGCGTGCCCTGCCGAGCAGCCAGGAAACGGGGCAGGCAGGCAGGCAGGCAGGCAGGCAGGCGGATAGGCAGGCCTACGCAGCAGCAGCTTCCTTCCTTCATCCTCATCGTCCGCCGTCTCTGCTTTGCCCTGCTGCTCTGCTGCTGTAAAACGACATTTGCGTCGAAGCGGGGTTTCTCGGCTGAAAATATCTGCGTCGTACCGTAGCACGTACGGTCGGTCCCCACAAAGAGACCGCCGCCGCCTTCGATTTTCCACTGGTCTACTTCAACGGATCGAGCGGACCGTTTCTCAGAAAGGCGCTACATAATTGTTCAGGTGCACGTACCTGAAGGACAACGCTGACGACGACGTGACATTACGGTCGTGACGCCATTTGCCTTCGTCCTGTGACGCCGGTTGATGTCTTGCGCTGGTGGCGTTGGCGTTGCTTTTGCGGCAGTTTGGAAATCAATCGTCAGAGGAGGAAAGCGGCGTTCCGTTCGTCTGGTCGATGGTTCCGGTTGGTGACTCAGCCGACGAAGGACACGCTCCAGTGATGCCAGTCTTCCCACGCTGCTGTCGTCTCTGGAAACCGAACGATTCCGCTGCTCCGACGCCCTGGAATACCTGTTTCCTGATCGAAAGCACGACACAGGAACAGCTAATCAGGACAGTTCGAGATAGACTGCATAGACTGTGCCACTACAAGTCACCAACATCAGTCGAATAATTACTTATTTGATAAACGAACGAACGAACAGTGCAAATGAGAGTTGAACAGACAGCGAAAGAAATGGCGCTAAACATAAGAGCTTCTTGGATGATACCGAGCGCTACAGAAGTCCACACGTATACACCCTAAGACAAGGACAGCTTTAGGAATGCATCGTCCAAAGGCAGACGGGGCCTATGCCGTGTCTTAGGCCCATTACTAACTGAAGATCCAACGGGATTCAGAGAACAGGTTTTAGCAGAACTGCAATTCGATTAAATCGATTAAAACAGTCGAGATAAACTCTGACCACAAGCGATCTAAACGCGTTGAACCGTCGACCAAAAAGCCAAGGAAATGACAGCCGAGCAAAAGTCTTGAATAATTGTCTCTGTTTTACGATAAAAAACGACAAACATGGCGGTCAGAATACGAGCAGAGGACAACAAAAACAGCGGACGGCTCGTTGCCATGACGATATTCGTTATTATGACGTCATGTCTGGCAAAGGCTGCAGCAGCCAATGACGCAGGAGAAAGTCCGAGAGAAGATGACGTCGATGGCAGCGCTAGGTTCAAGCGAGGACGGTCGATAGGCAGCGTCGAATGCCAATACAGGTGCGGCAGCAGCAGCAGCAACGGAGGAGGCGATGCCAGCGAACAGGTAGGACATACAACAGCAGCAGCAGCAGTCAATCATCTGCTGCAGGTGTTATCGGCTACGTGCTTATTAATGGCGTAGGCCTACGTAGCGAATTGCATGATCACACTCGGCACACGCTTCTGTTGTTCTGTTGTTGTTGTTGTTGCTGTTGTTGTTGTTGTAATTGTAACTGTAATCGCAAATTTATGTAGAGCCACTTTCGAGATACACTCATCAGAGGCGTTCCCCACTTGAACCCATAAAATGCCAAATCGAATGGAATGGTTTTCAAGAGCCTACGAAAAATAGGAAGAGAGAGGTTGTTGCCCTGTTGTTATGTTCTGTTGTCTCGTTGTTGCAGGTGACGTTGATGTAGCATTTGTTGCTTCTGCTGTTCTAGTTGTTGTTGTTGTTATTGTTGTTGTTGTAAAAGCTGGTGTCTTGTTGTTGCATGTGATGTCGTGACAGCTGTCGGCAACTCTGTTGTTCCAGCTGTTCACCCTGTTCGTTAATGATACTGTTGTCTTGGCAGTTATTATGGAAAGCAGTTGTCGTAGTAGACCTAATCCTTTCATTGTTATATATAGCCGCTGCTATTAATGTGGTATCTGCAGTTGCTGTTTGACTTCTTCGCAAGCCTAAGCTAAAACGAGCCTTATTACAGTCACGTGAGATGTTCGCTTCCGTTATTACCCTATGATTGTAATCAAGGCAAAAGAAATTGATGCCATTCATGACGGTATACAGTGTATGCTTGTAATAAAATGCGCATATGAAATTATGAAATTGAGGCCCATATACAAATATGTTTGCGCATTATATATATACAATTATATTTATATATATATATAATTATATTTATATATTTATACAAATAATATATATATATATATATCATATATAGGACCTATCATGCGTGTATGCTTGGGCTGTGTGAAAGCAAGTGTGGCTGACGTTGCTTGAAGGTTTGAATAAAGCGGGTTTAACGGATGACCCTTGCTCGGGCAAAAGCGGAGAAGTTTTAGAAATATCTACGACTTCGCAACGGCGGGTTTTCCATGCAGGCAAGCCGTTGGCAATGAGTCAGAGATGTCCAGACTTGTCTGCTGACTTGGCCAGCGTAGTATATATAGCCTAAGGCGGTCGCAAATGCCATGCGAAGAGACCGCGAATATATGTGGTTGATAGTTTGACTTACAAATGTCGTTGATAGATTCGTACATGTATGTAGAGAATTTCATGTACCGTGCCATGTCTACATTGGCCATTCACTATATGGAATCAACTTCCACCCATTGGCTCGCACAACCATTATACTAGGCCTATTCTGTGGTCCTGCTACACCTTTTCGCTGCCTCAAAACTTGCCTTTATTGTCGTGGACTTTCCCACTGGGACGCCTCTGATTGGTGTGCGCTGCAGTGAGAGTCTAAATCTTTGAATACAATACCATGTCAAACTCCGTAGTACTGTTAACTTCGAGCTGCTTGGTAATTAAATTAACTGCACATAATCATATCAAGACTCCATCAGAGTCTATCTTATATCGAGTCAACGCTACACTACAAATCTGGTCGGTCGAGGATTTTGAAGCGACATCGATTGCACATCGTCGACCTTATATTATTATTATATAAATCGTTGAACGAACGAATGAACATAATATGTCAAGGATGAATGTTGTTTAGAAATATTCGGTTGGGCGAGCATTTAAAACGCAGGGCAGACACGCAACGAAGTAAATACATGCATCACATGAAAGGCATGCACGATTACATATATATAGGTATACCCAGTACTGCAGGCTTTCCACTCAAAACTGAAGTCCCACCTCTTCAAGAATTCCTATATACCCTGACTGATCTGATCTCCCGCATTCCAAATCTTCCAGACCTAAGCGACATCTGATTTAGCAGGTATAAGACTTACTCTGCTCCCCTCTTGATCAGGACCCTCTGGCAACCGGATCTTGATCTCTTTTTGACTACCACATACAACAGACACACACCTACAAATAACACACAGACAACACACACACATACACACCCAACACACACACACCCATTCGTCATTACGTGCTTGAAGAAGATAAGCGGGTTCGCTGAATGACGAAAGCTGAAGTATACACCCAGAGGCGCGTTTACAGAAAACGGGGCCCTAGGCGCAAACATTTTGGGGCCCTTCTGACTTGTAGACTGAGAGTCTGAGACTCTTGTGGTGTTTAGCCTATCATGTGCAAAACCCACGAAGTTGAATTTGAAGCCGTTTTGTGAGTGTTAGAGTTTGATTGACACTGTAATTATGATTAGTTATAGCCTAGAAGCTATTTTCAAGGAATATGAAGTTGTTTGAATTTAGTAAAACAAAAGAATTAATTATTAACCCAAATGAACAAAACAATTATAAATTACAACAATATACTTTTACCTGAATGCTAAACTATGAAAAATAGAAAATAGGATATATATTTAAAATAATTCAAAGTTCCAAAATGTTATTTTATAGGCTAACTGAAAACATTTCATTCGTTTGGGGACCTCCGAGATTTGAGGCCCTAGGCACGCTTAGTGCGCCTATGCGTAAACGCGACTTTGTATACGTTGCAACTTATGAAAAATGTTTATGGAGGTGAACTGTAGAAAGTCTAAAGCTTTCTTTACTGGGCGACGGTTGGACTATGCAGATGCTGTATCAAGTAGACAAATATTATCGTACGGTTTATATTAAGACCTCAGCCACTTGTGAATAGCGTAAACACCTTAAGAGAAGAAGACGCCCAAAAGTCGTCTATAGCGTTGTATATAGGTCTATCTGTACAGCAGAAGCATCTGGATTATAATTACAGATGAATTATTAAAACAATTTTTTGATTAAATACATAATTAATTAACGAAGCCATTATTTATCATCCGTGGCACCTGCATAATTATATAGAAAGCGTGGGAGGCAGGCAGGCAGGCAGCAAGTGCCTGGCGGTTGCATCTCATTAGTGCGATATCTGTTCTCTGCCATGGCCGTGGACATGGACGTTGGTTGCTGGCGCTTGAAATAACGACCGTCTTCGGTCGGTCCCATTAACATTTTATAGGCGGATGGCCGCCCGGCCACCGACCGAATCCATACAGTGTCCGCCCGCCTGGCCGACCGACCGACCGGGCGACCGAGGGGCCGGCCGCCCATCAGCGGACATATGGCATCAGACCAAAAGGCCTCTGCTGGCGCTGATGGGGCTGCTGCCACGGCTGGTGGTGGTTTTGTTGGTGAGGCTGGTGATGGTGATGATGGGTCGGTCTGTGTCTGAAGAGCCGATGTACTTTACTAATCAAATCCAATCGATTACGTGTCATCGACCGTTTCAGCAGCAACTCTCTCTGTCTGTCTGTCTGTCTGTGTCTGTGTCTGTGTGTGTGTGTGTCTCTCTCTCTCTCTCTCTCTCTCTCTCTCTCTCTCTCTCTCTTCCTGGCCACAACCGACGCTCATCCACCCATGCACCTAGTCAGTCTATCTCCGTCGCATTTATACTGCGCTATACGAGCTTCTTCTCATTATTCGCCTTCTTCTTCTTATTCTTATTCTTCACATTCTTTGTCATCGTGACCATAATCATCATCATCATCATCGTGGTGGTGGTGGTGACGACCACGACGACGAAAAAGAAGAAGTATCACCATCACCATCATCATCATCATCATCATCATCATCATCATCATCATCATCATCATCATCGTCATCGTCGTCGTCATCATCGTCATCATCATGACCATCGTCACCTTATTCCACCCGTACTTTTCTTCCTATTAATTCTCCTCCTTCTCCTTTTCCTCCTCGTTCTCCTCCTATTTCTTCTTCCTCGTGTTCTGCACCTCTCCCTGCTTCTCCCTTTCTTCTCTAACTTTTCTTCTTCTTCTCCGCCTCCTCTCCTTCTTCTCTTTTTCTTCCCCCTTCCCTATGCCTATTATATGTTTCTTTTTCTTATTGCTAGAACATATTTCTCTTCTAATCATCGAGCCTCTTCCGTACTTCTAGTAAGGAAATCTTCCACAACTTTGACCCTTTTTCACACAACTGCTGCTCTCGTTCGTCTCCCTACCCCGTTTCCTTTCAATGCTTCTCTTTCTTCTTCCTACTTCGCCATCTCCGGTTTCTTCCACTTTTCCTCGTGTTTCTTTTTACCTCTTCATCGCCCGCCTTTGTCATCGGAAGCTTCGCCCTCTTTAACTTCTTTATCGACCTCATTTCTCTCCGTTTCTCTCCTCTTTATTTTTCTGCTCTTTGACTTCTTTTAGACTCTCGTCAGACTCTTCTGACAACGAGTGGGCAACGTCGTCACTATAACTGTATAACATAATCTGTGATTACAGGCGTCGAATTTTTAAGGGCGTTCAGAGTGCTTTCCAACCAATCGCTGCACTTAAGGTTTGCACTGGCTTAACATCTCACCCAGTTTGTCAAACGCCGACAAAACGATATCTCTTCCGCTGAATACACATTTGACGATTTTGATTTGCTGAACGTAAGTCGGTTACCTTGATTAACCGAATACAGTCGGCCATTTTGATTTGCCAAATTCGTCCATTCGTCGCATGAGAAGTAGACTGTTCTATGCGCACTTTTGGTGAAACGGAGAACATCGAAAAAGAAAGTTTAGTGACTTAGAATTTAGTACTGAAAACTCTTTGTTGGGACAAAATAGAGAAAGAATGTTTAGAAAACATTTATGTGGACATCGGCAATTTTAAGCAATCACGACGATTGAAGCCTCTTGCATAAGAAAACATAATTTGAAGGCAACTTTTGGAATTTGTTCAAATAGAACAAAATATTACAGAAATAGCTCTATACAATTAAATGTTATGATGATTCGTCATTACATGGAACATTATAATTATTAGCGAAATGAATTATGACTGTCGCTGTAATTATTATAAAACTACATTATATAATAATTCTAGAGAAAAAGCTATTTTTGTAATATCATTTTTAACTGTGATACTTGCTATCATTGTATAGGCCCTATGTATGCATTATTTTCGAATTAGTCTCTCCATTTTGTCTCTTTATGTAATATTTTTTTTATTATCCTTCTGTAACGGAACACACTTACTATTATAATGTTCTATATGCATGTGCGAATCAGTTTGCCGTTCAGACCACGTGACCGTAAATTCTCATAGGCGTAGGAGGCGGGGGGTCAGAGGGGGTAAATGCCCCCCCAAATTTCGGGAATTCCTGTTTTTCGGGCAAGAAGTGCCAGGGTAAATGCTGAACAAACAATTAGAAGTTCAGCAATCGGTATATAGCACAGCGCGATCTGCCAGCTCCAACTTGCCCGAATCGGAATACTTAGCTACTAGCTCGCAAACCACCATAATATTTACAGCTTTATTCATTGGTGTAGGCTACTGAATAATTAGCTAGTCACTTATAGCATCCAACATGTTGGCTCGGGTGCTGCCCGAATCCCCAAAGCCCGAATCCCCCAAACGAATTTCGGCCGGATTTCCAAATTGATTTTCTAAGAATCTAAGTCCGACCCGAATATAATTAACAAACAAACATGTGAATATCGATATACATCAAGGTCATGCTAGGTCTATGTCATGTTTACAATTGAAACCGTGAATAGCTTTCGGGAGTCCGGCGCTTTCTAGAAAACTGTTTTCGGGAAATCGGGCTTTTGTGTAGACAGTGTAGCCTATTTTCAGCGTTTTCACGGATTCGGGTTTCGGGGATTTGGGTTGACCCCTGTTGGCTCGGTAGGCTACCGACTTAAGAAAGAAATTAAATTCAAGTTGCTGCACTCCACTTTTCAGCGTGCCATTCCGAAAGTAAGTTAATTTTGAGTGCAGAAATTTCAGATCGTTCCAATGATGATAGATAGTGTGACAATTTTTAGGGTGCCCTCCCCGGGCCTTTGGTGGTGGTCCCCCCCCTGCGGTCGCTTGCCGTTGTCGGCCGGGCATCTTGGCCCGTGTGTTGCCGTCCCCTTCCCCTTGGCTCTGCTCCTCTGGCTTTGCTCCTTTCTCGGCCTTGCTCCTCTGGCTTTGCTCCCTCTCTCGGCTCTGCTCCCTTGGCTTTGCTCTGCTCTCTCGGCTCTGCTCCCTTGGCTTTGCTCCCTCTCTCGGCTCTGCTCCCTTGGCTTTGCTCCCTCTCTCGGCTCTGCTCCCTTGGCTTTGCTCCCTCTCTCGGCTTTGCTCCCTCTCTCGGCTTTGCTCCTCTGGCTTTGCTCCCTCTCTCGGCTCTGCTCCCTTGGCTTTGCTCCCTTGGCTTTGCTCCTTTCTCGGCTTTGCTCCTTCGGCTTTGCTCCCTTATCCCCACCCCGTGTCCTGCCTACCCGCCTGCCTGGTAGAGTACTATAAATAGAGGAAAGAGAGCGTGTGTAAGTTAGTTGCCTGAGGACCTGCATAGAGGCTTGCTCTGACTTGGTGAACGACGACGTGTGGTGTTGGTCTTGACGTTGATGGTGATCTTTGTCGATTTGAGCTGTGTGCTCTCGCTACGTCTTCTGAAGAATATACTTTATGAAACTCAGAGCTGACTTGGTTGAATGATTTGGGTGATAGTCGTCGGAGGAAATCCAAGACGTTCGCTATACTCCGGACGCCGGACTTGCGCTCCTTCGAGCGACACGCGGCATTGCAGTCCCTCCTAGCGACACTCTACGCCTGAGAGAAGGGGTGTTTCGCTTCAGTGGTACCAGAAGTGGGGTGATACTGCCGTTCCTGCCAGTCGACGACCGAGAATCAACCGAGGATGCAGATGGGAGACGAGGAAGATACCATTCCCTACGCCGCTTGGGACCTGGCCGACCTGCCGACGAAGATTTCCACGCCAGCTGCGAGGCGGATGGCCGCGATAGGTACGAAACCGGACAGAAGCCGTTTCCTGGAAGATCTCGCCTTCCCGATGCCAGGTCAGATCCGCACGCCTGCCGAGACGTCGACGCCAGCCGCGAGGAGAGAGACGATGGAGAGGCCGCCGGACCGAAGCCGCCTGTTGGCCGAGATCGACTTCGAGGACCCAGGGCAGGTGAGATCGAGCTTCCGCGAAGACAGGGAAGAAGAGATGACCGTGAAACCAGAGAGAACGAGCTTCCGAGGAAAGACGGGCGAATCGACGACGGAAAAGACGAAATTGAAACCGAATTTCCGCGAAGAGACTGAAAGATCGGACGCACCGGGGACTTCGACGCCGAATCTGCTAGAAAATGTCAGCGACCTGCTGCGAAGCCGCCCGACACCGATGAAACCAGGAAAGTTCGATGGGACGGGGTCGCTGGAGTCATTCTTGGTCCAGTTTGAAGTCTGTGCGAGGCATAACAAGTGGACGGCTTCGGACAAGATCGATTACCTGCGATGCTCACTAGAGAAAGCCGCGACGCAGCTCCTTTGGGACTTCGGCGCTCAACCGAGCGTAAGTTACGAGGAACTCATCGAACGCCTGCGGCAGAGATACGGGACGGAAGGCCAAGCAGAAACCTTCCGTGCTCAGCTGTACTACCGACGTCAACGACCGGAAGAAAGCCTGAGTGACCTGCTGCATGAGATCCGACGACTTGTTGTCTTGGCCTACCCGGTGCCCTCCAACGAGACGACGCAGATCATCGCGAAGGACGCCTTCCTGGAAGCCATGAGAGACCGGGAGCTCTCGCTGAAAGTACGCGAGCGAGAACCGAAGAATCTGGACGAGGCATACCGGACAGCGCTGCGTCTGGAGGCCTATCAGCGGACGAACGACCCCGACGATCGCCGCAGACAGCCGAATCGAGTACGAGGGACGCAGGAAACTGACCTGAGCGCCCAGCTTCAGGCGCAGATGGACCGCTTTCTGGCGACGCAGAAGGACGAACAGCGGAGATTCCAGAGAGAAATTGAGAACAGAATTGACCAGCAATTCCGCGATCTACGCCAGGGAAATCCGACGACGGAAGAATTGAATCGCAACGCCCGGCCTGAACGAGACCGAGCGAGCCCTCCGGAGAACCAGCGACGAACGACGGCCTGCTACAACTGTGGACGAGCCGGTCACATCGCCAGAAATTGCCGACAAGCTCGCCGATACCAGAATCGCCAGAACGAGACCGCGACGACCGAACCCGATGCTTCGATGCCACCGGACCCGGTGGTCATGAACCATACGACGCGCCCGATGTTGCCGAACCGTGCTACGAACAACGCAGTCTACATCCGCGGAGAGATCAACGGACGACCGCAGCTATGCCTGATCGACACTGGATCGGAAGTCAGCCTGGTGCCTTCATCTACTGTCGACGGGTTAGAACTTCGGTCTTGCAATCGCTTTTTGATGGCTGCTAATGGGTCTGAGATACGGGTCCTGGGTGAGGTGCGGGTGCCCATTAAGATATTTAAGGATTTTTATATCCAGACTTCGTTTTTAGTGTCCGACCAAATTTCTGAGCCCATGTTAGGCATGGACTGGTTACGTGAACATCGCTGCCGCTTAGGGTTTGGTATGGGATCTTTATTTGTGAGACGCAAGCGTATTTCCCTGGTAAGGGGCAATGGATCCATATGGTGCCGGCGCGTGATCGTCGCCGAGGAGGTGTTAGTGTCGCCTAAGTCCCAGCGGGATATACCGGTTAAGACCATGTATGGGGATTTAACGACTGTAGCGCCAGCCTGGATAACGGAGGCTAGAGAAATCCAACCTGGAGTTCATCTTGCCCGCGTAGTTGTCGGTGACTATGCAGATACCCGGGTAAGGGTGGTGAATTTGAGCGAAGACCCAGTTCGGTTGCCCAAGGATCGCCCCTTAGGAGAATTGCATCCGGTGCAAGTAGAATTGACTAAGATAAACTGTGAGGATAAGGAAGCGACTGGCCAAGCTTCGCCTAGTGAACAGTTACTCTCGGATTTGCCCGAGGAAGTGCCGCCTGAGATTAGGGAACGCTTAGGGGCTTTGCTCATTGAAGATGGCGATGATTTTTCTGCTACTGACCGGGATTTAGGGAAAACTTCTCTGTGTATGCACAGAGTTGAGACGAACGATGCGCATCCCTTGCGACAGCCTTTACGCTGTCGAGCGCGCTGGTCTAAGATGGTTGTGAGCGGCCTATTATTCCACTTGCTTTTAGCGGGGATTTTGAGCCTAATCTTTTCAACGGTCATGAGTTGTGTGGGCCCCCTGAGTTATAGAATCCTAGTGAGGTGTGGGTTTCAGCGCCTAATGCTGATTGACCGGGTTACGAATCCAAGGGGAAACCGGTTTCAGATATTCTGTAGACGCTTAGGAATTGGTAAACAGGGAATATCAATGCATTACTTTCGTGGGAACAGGGTAATAGAGTGTTTCCCACGGGTTCAGTATGATAGGCGGAGGGAGGTAGTAAGCAGCCATCAAAGGGTGAGGGAAGAAGTTCTTACCTTTGCTCATTTGTATAATGAGGCTGACTGGAGAGACACACCGCCCTCTGTCAATGAAGCCGATGAAATGGAACCGACGACCGAAGCGAGTGACCCGCCGACCGGCTCGCTACCGCTAGGGGTGTTGCACGCCTGCAACGCCGCCTTTGGTCGACGTAATCCTCATGGGAAGACGCTGCCGATGGTCGCTACGCGCATCTCTACGACGAGTCTGTGTCTTTTCCTCCGAATACCTCCCTCGGGACCCCGCGTGGCCCGGTGAGTGTATGGACCCTTAGAACTCGGAGATGGTGAACGATGAGACGGCTCTCTGCTGAACTTTTGACTGGGCCTCGGACACTGGTCTGACTCTGTGCGCCGTGAGAGACTTGGCTGTACTGAACATGTACTTTGAGGGACTTTTATTGTTTTATGGCGTGTTTCTGATGGGCCGTTGGCCATGCGTTTTTATGTTTCAGGGACTTTTCGATTAGGCCTTAGAGACTTTTCGGGCCATTGGCCGCTTGATTGAACTTTTTAGTTGATTATTTTTCAGGAACGTTTTGGCCGTGGGCCGCGTAGCTTAGATGGCTGATATCAGCCACGGACTTTTGTGACTTTGATATTCTTAGGCAGAGACTTTTTGGGCCCGTTGGCCATTTTTCTGTGTTTGGCCGGAACTTGGCCGCTTTGTGATTTGTTTTCCCGTCTGAGGGATGGGGACATCCCTGATTGTAGAGGGGGGAGGATGTGACAATTTTTAGGGTGCCCTCCCCGGGCCTTTGGTGGTGGTCCCCCCTGCGGTCGCTTGCCGTTGTCGGCCGGGCATCTTGGCCCGTGTGTTGCCGTCCCCTTCCCCTTGGCTCTGCTCCTCTGGCTTTGCTCCTCTCTCGGCCTTGCTCCTCTGGCTTTGCTCCCTCTCTCGGCTCTGCTCCCTTGGCTTTGCTCCCTCTCTCGGCTCTGCTCCCTTGGCTTTGCTCCCTCTCTCGGCTCTGCTCCCTTGGCTTTGCTCCCTCTCTCGGCTTTGCTCCCTCTCTCGGCTTTGCTCCTCTGGCTTTGCTCCCTCTCTCGGCTCTGCTCCCTTGGCTTTGCTCCCTTGGCTTTGCTCCTTTCTCGGCTTTGCTCCTTCGGCTTTGCTCCCTTATCCCCACCCCGTGTCCTGCCTACCCGCCTGCCTGGTAGAGTACTATAAATAGAGGAAAGAGAGCGTGTGTAAGTTAGTTGCCTGAGGACCTGCATAGAGGCTTGCTCTGACTTGGTGAACGACGACGTGTGGTGTTGGTCTTGACGTTGATGGTGATCTTTGTCGATTTGAGCTGTGTGCTCTCGCTACGTCTTCTGAAGAATATACTTTATGAAACTCAGAGCTGACTTGGTTGAATGATTTGGGTGATAGTCGTCGGAGGAAATCCAAGACGTTCGCTATACTCCGGACGCCGGACTTGCGCTCCTTCGAGCGACACGCGGCATTGCAGTCCCTCCTAGCGACACTCTACGCCTGAGAGAAGGGGTGTTTCGCTTCAATAGTTTCAGAACGATCGTTCAGATCGTTTTAGAACGATCGTTCAGTGGACTTCGGAAGATGAAAACATATCTGCACAGCACCATGGGTAGGGATAGTAGAAATTCACGGCAAAAAAGTTCAAAATTCACGGTAGTATTTAGTAAAAACGGGTAAAAATCACGGCAAATTCAGGGCATGAAAAAGGCTTAACTCATTTTTTGCTATATATGATCCGACCAAACAATCACGTAGGCTAAATAAGAAAGAAACGAACGCTTCGCTATGTATTAATGTCAGTATAAACGTCCTGCTTCAATTCCTTCAAATCATGCTTGTATTTACCATGCAAGATATAATCGATGTAGGCCTATAATATAATCATATTAATAATTATAACATATCAAGCAGCGATGCGCTGTTGCCGTGTATTGTCACGCTAGGCCTAGGGCCTAGGCCTATAGGCCTACGCCTAAGTGTCAGTCAACGTTTGGCACATAGTTTCTGCAATTGTAGACACACGTAGCGCCAAGTTCTCGTATGTAAAACTGCGACGCATATGTCACAAAAATTTCAGAAAATCAAGGCAATTCACGGCATTTGGGGAAAATCACGGCAAGTGCCGAAAATCACGGACTTCACGGCTTCCATGACTTCGTGAATTTCTACTATAGGCCTATCCCTAACCATGGGTCAAGATAGGTTCAATGATCGTTTGATTATCAACATTGAACGTGCAACTACAACTGGGGTCAACTGCAGACGAAAGACATTATTGAGACTTATTGTTAGACGCGAGAACAGAAACTCTATCGTGTTCTAGAGAGACGTGAGCGACTATGAATGCAAGACACCAGTTATTCGTTATTTATATTTTTCGGGCAAAAATAAAATCTTGCCCCCCTACCACTGAAATTCCCCCTACGCCTATGACCGTAATAGAACAAGATAATCCTGAACCATGTGTATAATACTCAATAAACAGCGTGTTCTGTAATATCCACGTGATAAAATCTCTGGAATATAATTGGTTGTGGTTCACATAGAATATTATAATGCCTATCAGTTGGTGAGAATATGCAAATAGAATAAAATACTTCTGTTCTTTTCCCAGCAAAGGCACCATTTCAACAAGCGCCATTTTGCACGAAGATAGAACAAATTACCCTGAATCGGACAGTGTGTCTAACTCCAATGTAAACAAAACTGCAGATAGAACACTATAATTCTCATGCGACGCATTGTAGTGATTTCTATAGCGCCCTTATAATCAGAGGTTGAATTAAGAATCTGCGTCTCAGGCTTTCAAATTTTTAGCTTAACATATTATACTATTAATTATTATTATATCGAACGTTAGTTTTTTATTTTTAAAGTTATAAGTTTTGCCGCCCTCTTGTGATGGTCTCGTTTAGTCCTGTAGTAATTTTGCCATTGTTTGTCGTAATGCAGAAAGAATCAGTCGTAGGAAAATCGTTATCTTTTAGAGAAGTCAGGTTGAAATTCAACTAAAAAATCTTAGTCAGATACATCAGAAATCAAACTATATCAGGTAAGCAAGCTGAAACTGTTAAGTTTTAGTTCGATTTTGAAAAACACATCAGAGAGCTGACTGAATGCACAAAAACAACAAAAGAAACGTGTTTTCTGTGGCTGCACAGTTTCGAATCCATCTAACCAAGATCGGCTAAATAATAATCCAACTGTATATGTTTACAACTTGATCAAAGGTTCAGCAGCTGCGTGTCATAATGACTGTCTGTGAAAAATACGGCAAATAAAAAAAATGACCGACGTTGTTCAGTAATTCAAAATGGAAGACCTGGTATTTATATCACGCCCTAATAGGCCTAACTAATTAAGTTAAATCTGTATGCAAATGTGCTCACTTCCATAATATTCGGGATATTGATAGAATTGGATCTTATATGGCACGGTCTAATACCTCACTCGCAACTGCTCTGATTTCTTGCCGTCTTGCCTACTGCAATTCACTTTTCCATGGTAGTGTTAAAGATATTTCCACAAACTACAAGTGGTTTGAAATTCACTAGGACGAGCCACAACAAATCCACAAATATCACCATATACACCAGTATTGCACTTATTACACCGGCTGCCCACCGTTGTAAGTAATTAAATTTAAAATCTGTCTTATCGTTGCATTCAAACCAGCTGACCTATCTCCACTCCTTGATCAACCCTGCCATCAGATAATTATGATATTGCACTCAGCCAACAGATACGTCTGACTCTTTTTTGTGCCCCGCACCAGAACAGTATACTCGAGCGCTCGGACGTTATCATCGGTGTCTAGTCCAAGGCTTTGAAATAATTCATTGCATGCAGTTTTGTTTCAGTTATGCCAGACATATCAGGTGTCGTTCAGAACTAAACTTAAAACTCATTTGTCTCCGCTCAATTGCCTACCCTCCGTTCCCTCTTCAGGGTTCTTCTGACTTATCGGATTACGACTTGACTCCTCTATAATGGATTGTGACTTTGCCTACGATTTCATTTGAAGCGCCATCGATTGATGCCTTAGACGTCGCTATAGAAGACGTCGTCAGATTAGCTTAGATTAGATTAGACTCAACAAATTGAATATGCATCTGACTTCCTTTATTCGGTCGTTAATGGCGAAGCGGTCTTTCGTTACGGTCATAAAACATCGCCTGTAAAAATCCAGCGGCGTACCAGTTGGCCCGGCAAAAGCCATTTATTAAAATCATATCGTATCATTATTAGTTCCAGGTCGCCGCGTTCATTCTACCCCGTAAAATCGACTAAATATACCCTCATCATAAAAAGAAATATGAATATATATATATATATATATATATATATATTCATATAGGCATATACATTCACGTGTTTAGCACAACCAATTAACCGGTAATCTTTATATAAGCTTACTGCATGTATAGACACATGCCATATATACATAATGTGTAGGCTATTATCTAAGAAATATCTATATGTAAGCTTATCTAATATACCGTGGTCCATTGAATAAACGCATATACATGTATATATATAGCCCATAGGGAGAGAAAAGTATAGAGGAAGTCTGTTTTTAGCGCAACACAAGAGGTCGTCTACAAATGGTGTTTACATATTATACTATCTATACGAATTATATATGATACATACAAGTATAGACCTGTGTATACGCTACAGTGCGTAGATTTTTTTATGCATTCGCTTTTTTAAAGTCAGCTTGATTAGTTGTCGTCGTCAGCGGAAAAACAGACGTCATGCATGCTTAATTTTATTAGTCGTCGTCATAGAGACACGGCAGGTCCAACGTCTCTAGAAGTCCATATATAATTCGAGGAAGACAGTGGCGCCAAGCAGCGATCGCCAGCTTCGCATATGAGTGAGTAAGTAGGAGAAAGAAGAAGTAACAATTAGCTGTTCACGTAATCTGACTAAGCCGAGCTGCTACTAGCGCATACTGAATGCGGTTTATTTAGTTACATAAGCTTGGGCTTGATAAATCTTCATAATATTAATGATAATATTTATAATGATGGCGTTTTGGTCGCAAGGAAGAAGGCGGCAGTCGTTTCGCCTCTGGGAATCAAGGAATGTATTCAGTTTGCAATAAAGATTATGCGCATACCGTTCATATTTTCAGGTCATCGTATACTGATTTACGAATGTGTTTGAGTGCTTCTATGTATGTTAGTGTGCAGGCAAGCATGCATATAATAGCCTACATGTATGTATAACTTACGTACGTAGACCTACGTATTTATGTATGTAGCCTATACAATGTATACATACATGCAGAAATGTCTGTACGCATGTGTTTGGATCCGTATGTATTATGTATGTGCATGTTTCTGTGTGTAATATAGTGTATCTAGTCATGTTTTTATATATTTATTACGTATCCATGCTGCATGGTTAGAGTTATGAACCATTCATGTATCTATATTTATGTATGCATGTGTGTAACGTGCCATTGGAATACCTATCCATCTGGGCTAACCATGCTCGCCATACCTCAGAGTCTGTATGTGAATGCCAAATATTTGTCGATATGAAAAGGTGTTGCGTTGCTGATTTCCTTTGCTTGACATTGCTGTGCCTGCCAGCATTGTATCCACAGCGCCAAACTGCCACCCATTTGACAAAACGCCGCAGGGGATCTGCCCATTAAGCTTACATTACGCACAGCATTATACAAAGCGCAAATAAATCTTAAGACACTTTATTTAACGGTCTGCGGGTTTTTCGAGCCATCTCAATCAAAGACCGTGCGGAATACATTCTTTTTTTCTCGGCCCCTGATCTCGAGGGTCGACCGTCGAAAACGGGAAGGTCGGCTGAAGCAAATTTCAACGAGAAGCGCCATCTGGAAATCTCTTCTGTAAATAAACCACGGCCCACTACCGTCATATACCACACGCCACCACCACCACTGCCACGGCGTACCACCACCACCGCCGCCACCAACGCCCTAACGGTTATACAACAGCTTCTGCTTCTTTTTCTGATCGTTCGTTTATCGTTAATTTTCCACTCACTAGGGGCGTCATCGACTGAGAGTGACGCGCGCGCTCCGTCATCTCAAGCGTTGAAAGAAGACGAGTTTGTAAGGTTTCGTCGGTTGGTCCTCCTGTGGTCTCTGTTGCGTGGTCCTGGTCTCTGTTGCGTGGTCCTGGTCTTCGGCGGTCGTCGTTCCACTGTTTATAATCTTCGTCTGCCTTTGGCGTAAATACGAAATGGCGCGCGCCGTTTCTTTGTAAGCAGACGACCGGGTTACGTTGAGCAGAAGAGCCAGGTTGCACCGGGGGGAAAAGCCCGGAGGCAGGCAGGGAGGGAGCGAGGGAGACAGCGAGGGAGACAGTGGGGCCGTAATTCAATTGCGGTGTTTATTGTAAAGTGGAATGGCTCCAGGACGGGGCAGAGACGTGGTAGGAGGAGAGGGGAGCGAAGGAGGAGAAGAATGAAGAGGAAGAGGAGGAGGACGAGGAGGACGAGGACGAGGAGGGAGAGGACGAGGCAGATTGAGGTAGAGGAGAGGAAGAGGAGAATCAAGAGGAGAATGGAGAGGAGGTGAAGGCAGAGGAGTAGTAGGAGGATTTTAAAAAATGGGAGTAGTAGAAATCGGAGAAGGAAAAAGAAAAGTAGAAGGATCGAGTTGAAGGAAAAGAAGGGTAGGCATAGAAAGCGGACGTAGGAGGAAGTGATTGGAAAGGAAACGGAGGAGGAGGCGGCGAAGGAGGAACAGAAGAAGAAGGTGGAAGATAAGGAAGAGGAATATGAGGATTAGGAATAGGATGAGAAGGAAGAAGAGCAGAGTAATAATAGGCGTTGGAATAGGAGGAGGAGGAGGACTTTAGAAAAAGACGATTCCCTAGTCTTCCTCAATCACGGAAGATCGGAAACGGTTGCTTTTGCAATGGGAGCCGGACACAGTCGCTTCCATGCATCCAATTCTGCTCCAGAACCAAACAAAAGACGAACCTTAGACGGTTTCATCATCGCAACAATCTGACGGCAGGAATAAGAAAAATCAACGACGAAGATATTGTCTCCATAACAATGACAAGTAAACACCGAAAACTATATTCAGTGTCATGTTTCGCTCTCTCTGGCAATAAAGAGGCTCTCAAACGTACCCTCCGATAACCAAAACAACAGAACATAATAATTATATTTATAATAATAATAATAATAATAATAATAATAATAATAATAATAATAACAATAATAATAATAATAATAATAATAATAATCGGGGCAAAAAGAATTTTAAAAATAAAATTAAAAATAAATAATAATAATAATAATAATAATAATAATAATAATAATAATAATAATAATAATAATAATAATAATAATACCTCGGGGCAAAAAGAATTTTAAAAATAAAATTAAAAATAAATAATAATAATAATAATAATAATAATAATAATAATAATAATAATAATAATAATAATAATAATAATAATAGTAGTCGTAGTGGTAGGAGTACAGTAGCAGTAGCAGCAGCAGTAGCAGTAGCAGTAGCAGTAGCAGTAACAATAATAATAATAATAATAATAATTGTAATAGTAATGGCAATATTAATAGTCGCAATAGCAGTATTAGTAGTGATGGTTGTGTTGGTGATGGTGGTGGAATGGCTCCGGGACGGGCAGGCAGAGTGGTGGTGGTGGTGGTGATGGTGGTCGTGGTACTGGTAGTAGATATAGGCTACATGTAATATTATCACTGACTGTATTTTATTTCAGAGCGTTGCCTCCTCCTGTCCTCTTTGGTGTCGGCAGATGTCGCTGATAACGGCTGCTATCGTCCCATCCTCCGTTTCCTCTTCTTCTTCCTCCTCCGTCTCCGTCCCCTCTTCATCGTCATCGTCATCATCATCAAAGAGTAAGTCATGCAAAATTTGATTCGATGTCATTAAGTATGTAAGAGAAAACATAAACAGGTTCACTGTTAAAGATGAGCAAACACAGTATCTCGTATTAGATTGAAAATGCTTGCAAAAATTAATTACCATACTAAAAAATTAGTGGAGTGATTTATGCATATCAGACACAAGACTGTGTCATGTTCTACGGCGAGTAGTGTCTGCTGAATCTAGACATTTCTGTTAAAAGCTGCCTGCTGCTTTAGTGTCCTGTGTATCGAGGCATTTCTTTAGGCGTGGCGCCGACTGTATGCAACGTTGTATACAAACAGTTCCAACTGATGTATACACGTGTTAATTTGTCTGTATACCCTTTCTTCGACCATTCACGGTTTACCCTGGTCGCCGCTGGTAAGCAGAGAGTAATGGACGAAGGCGGACAGAGTCTCTGGTAGGTTTCTGCTGCTGCTTCAAGCGAGAGACGTCGCTGACGGCTGATTGGCTGCTTTTGTAAATAACCGGTTGCGACGGAGAGAAAGGGTTCCTGGAAGGGAAGTCGTCTGGGGTCTGGGTAGAACGGTAGGTGGCGTGTGCGTTGGTGGGGCAGAGGGGTTTGAGTGTGTTGTTATGTGGTCTGCGTTGGGGTTGCCATGCATGTCTGCCATGGTATGTGATTGTGCAGACTATTGATTTGGGTTAACGTGGAGTGAGGGATAAGAGGGTCGAGAGCGATGATTCTGCATGGGTGGAGATGGGTGGGTGAGTCTATAAGACGCAGAGATGAGTCGTAGTATAAGCAGGGTGCGATTGGCAGGAGGGAAGGGGCCACTCACTCTTCCACTGGTTCAGACTATCTCTTATGGTTGAAGATACATTTCCTTCACATATCTCGCTCATACCCACAAGGTCTTCTGAGAATATCCCGCGTTGAAGATTAATCTTCAGTAAACACTTCACTTCTGCCTCCTGGTATTTCTGGCATTGATAGGTCTTTTCTCTCAGTGCAGCCAAGCCTGGATCACAACGCCTTGGTGGAAAGTCCAGGGAAAATAGGTCAGTATTCAGGTGGATCGATGAATACGATAAGTAAGTTTGGTGAATCTGTGATGGGGAGATGTTGGGAACACGGATCACGAGAACGATAACTAAATTGTAATCTCAGAGGCGCAAACAGAGGTAAATATGGTCATGGCTCAATTGACGTAATTTTCCCGTAATTGGTTACAATAAGGTTGTGTACTATAGGCCTAGACTATGTTGAAATTCTGGTCAGTGTAGTACATCCTTCCTGATTTGTTCCTTATAACTCACCTGTATAGTCTCGTTAGGGCAATGTCTAATAGCGAGCATAGCGTGGCTAGGCCAACAGGAGTCACTTTTCTGGTAACTTCAGACATCATTTGAATACAGAATAAGAGTTAGAGTTCACAACGTCTTAGTGTATGGCGTAGCTTTACAGACACACAAGTTATGGTCGCAGCAGACATGAATGTGACTAGAACGCTCATTAACATTGATTGTCTAGTAGCAAAGCAGACTCAGTGTCTCACCTACTGCTAGACAGTTTTGTTTCATTAGCACAAAATGTCACCCGAATGCCTCGTTGCAGGGTAAAGTGATTGATTGTTCGCTAGACAATTTCTGACTAATGAGAGCTGTCTACCTCAAAGAGCACAATTATGTCTGGAATTCCAGACATTACTTTGAGTGCCGACGTCAGACACTTAAAGATATCTCCAATTCAGATCAATCACAGAAACGATTCTGCGGTTTTTGTCAAAGCAGCGAAATCAGGACCAAGGTCGTTGCTGACGCTGAATCAAAGTCGTTGGTATAAGACCGAATGAAGGTCGTTGCTAAAGCAGTATCTCTTAATCTCAGCTTTTGTCAACGGACGTTAGACACAGACAAAGGCAGACAGAAAGACAGAGACAGAAGGACAGAGACAAAGGCAGACAGAAAGACAGAGACAGAAGGACACAGACAAAGACAGACAGAAAGACAGAGACAGAAGGACAGAGACAGAGGCAAACAGAAGCACAGACACAGAAGCAGAGACAGATAAAAACAGGTGTCTGCATAATATTGCCGAGAAGATGAAGACAGCCACTTTGTCCGCTAGATTCTCAGCGTCCTATATAAGACAGAAAAGACTTACAGTTTTCGTATGCATATACGTTCACATAGAAACGGCCTACGCACCTAAAGTATTAACTCATTAATTCGCCCGTATAATCTTCGTTGAATAGTATTTCAATGTATAAGTATATGCCCACATACACACATATATATTTGCTGTCACATCGCAGTCATAACAAATAGAAAGCTGTGTGGGTGTATACACACATCTCATGCAGATTTGTTAGTTACAAGTGAATTTACTTATGTATACGTATGCATATACATACATGTAGATGTGGCATAAACATGCCTTTAATACTATTGCTCTTTACGTTTTATGCGTGGGTTTATATCCAGAAGTTTAAAAACGTAGTAAAGCGTTGTGTAAGTTATATCCGGCAGCGTGCGTTCCTGCCTAATTCCGAGGAATTGCAACACGTTATGAAATGCGTGCATCCGGTCTATATAGCATAAATTCCTTCCCGCATCCCATGTATAAGCTGATAAGGCTTTCCGCAACCAAGTAGATGCTCAGACGCGCATACACACAAGCTTAACACGCACTTATATATTGTCGGTACTGGAAAAGTACAACGGAAACCATTTTAAATGGGTCTAACCCTACTGCAGAGTTCGTGAGACCACATAGTTTGCACGCGTCACCCGAAAACTTGATTGCTTTCAGGCACATATATGTCATGCATTCATGCATACATTCATACAATGTACATACATATGTACATATACACACATACATAGATACGTACATACATGCCACGCATGCATTCACACATGCATAAATATATACAGTTTATTCATTCATTCATTCTGAGAATTTATATAGCGCCTCTTCAAGAAACCTATACAGAGGCGCTCCCAGCCCAGCCACAGCTAAAGAAGTGTGACTTGAGGGAATTATAAAAAGGAGGCGAGTTTAACCGAGGCATCAATCGCAAGCCTAGTTGTGGGCCATTCCAGATGGAGGGCCCACAGTCTAAAAGGCTCAACGCTGTCTAATAGAAGTGTGAGCTCGTGGGACTAAAAGCCCCTTTTGCTGAAGAACGCAGAGATCGACGGGCTGCGATGTCCGAGACAGGTCGACAGAGATCAGACAACTAGGATGAAGCACAGCCAAGAAGTCACCACCAAACAAGTGCAGCAACTCTTTAGGAGATGCGCTGAGAAACAGGGAGCCAGTGAAGGACATCACGCATACAGGCAGAGACAGGAGCATATTTAGGAAGGCGGGCGGTGATGCGAACAGCTGAGAGGAGAACCCGATCAAGGCGCCCAATAGTATTTTTTAGCCCAAGTGGCAGAACTTCAAGTATCGAACTGTAGTGATCAATTCTACTATTGACAAAAAGCATCTACAAGAGCCTCAGTATAGCGTTATAAGATAGAGAGATTCATGAGACAACTCGGAGTTGTAGAAGCTGGTAGTAGCAACTACGGGTGATCAAATTAATACTCTTAGCAGTTCGGTTAGGGCTGTATACATAAATTCCTCTTTAAACGCCGTAGTGGATTAAATTTGCCTTGCATGATTTCGGGGTGGGTCATATTCATCGTGACCGATGTAAATCAAGTGGGGTATCCGATGTAGCCCATCTAGCCACCAGCCATCCATCCATCCATCCATATACATAAATGCCACCGACCCTTCGTATATTCGGTTCACCGCTGCTGCGCAGAAACTGGGCTAGGGAACAATACATCGATACAGTCTGGTAGCAACACCGGCCTAGATCACAGACAATAACAGCCACAACAACAACAGCAGCAATAATAATAATAACATAAATGCATACATATACATAAATGCAACCATCCATCCATCCATCCATCCATCCATCCATCCATCCATCCATCCATCCATCCATCCATCCATCCATCCATCCATCCATCCATCCATCCATCCATCCATCCATCCATCCATACATCCATCCATCCATCCATCCAATTCATCCGTCCGTCCGTCCGTCCGTCCGTCCGTCCGTCCGTCCGTCATCCATCCATCCATCCATCCATCCATCCATACATCCATCCATCCATCCATCTATCCATCCATCCGTCCATGGTTGCATACATACATACATACATACATACATACATACATACATACATACATACATACATACATACATACATACATACACATACACATACACACATACATACACACACATACATATATACATACGTATACACATTCATGCTTAAATAACATATATACGTACATAGATATGCGTACATGTATATGAGCGATTCTTGTGTAGGCATCCTGGATGATGCTGGACTGCTGCTGCTGAGGAGACCCGCATCCTCATCTTCGCGCCATTCGAAGCGACAGGTGGATGCTGAAGACGCTGGAACGAGCACAGAGGATGAATCATCCAACTTCGCCGCCAGCCAATCACCGCCGCGCGTCTCGGTCGTCGTCAAGGCAACGAAACGGAACGGTCTGGAGGCGGTAGTCGAGTGGCATTGGCAACCGTATCCAGGAGACGGTGGCACGGGTGCCATGGCAACCTATGACTTCGTGCTGCACTGGGCCAGAGACACGTGCAACCTGGACGAACGACTGCCTCACTGCGACGACCCAGACACCTACTTCAGCAAAACAGTCCGATCAAAATACGCAACACAGGTAAAGACAGTGCGGGCTTGAAGTATTTTCTATGTAGAAGTAGTAACTACTGGCTACCATTTTCATTGTGACAATTTAAACTCTAGCATGTGGTATGATTGAAGTTTATTGTAGAAAGAAAGTAGTAACTGGCTCAGTGACTACATTTTTAACAGTTTTCATACTCTACGCAACAGATACCAAAGTAATTGAATTTAATCGATTAATCGAGGTTAAATTTAGGAGATTAATCGATTAATTTTTTTAATCAGTACCGTCCTAATATATATTATATAAAAGATGCAAATTCACAAAGTATGTAGAAGTAAAATGCACACATGATATGTCACATGTTTGCAAACTCACTTAGGCCTACTCACATTTATATTCAGAGAAACATTCACATTTCTAGCGCATCCGTCTTTCTGAGTTTTTTTCTGTCTTGCTGTCTATCTGTGTGACTGCCTGTCTGCCTCATTGTCTGTCTACCTGTGTGCCTGTCTGTCTGTCTGCCTGCCTGCCTGCCTGCAGATATCTCAATCGGCCTGTAGATTTGCCTTCATAAAAGGATTGAAAGACAACAATTAAAAAACGCAGTCATTCAGTCCGATGATTGCTGTGTCTGCATGCGTATGTGTATCTCTCTGTATGTATGTCAATCTTTCTGTTTATCTATTTGCCTCTCTGTCTAACTGGCTATACGTATGTTTCTGTGTGTCTGTTTGTGCCAACGTGTGCCTGTCTGTGTATCTCTCTGTCCGTTTGTCTGTGTGTTTGTCTGTGTGTTTATCCCTCTGTCTGTCTGTCTGCCTGTCTGTCTGTTTGCTGAGAACCTGGACGTGTCATTGCGTCGTCGGCCAATCGTCGATCGTTACGGCTGATTAGCATAAAACGCGATCGACTGTTTATCATGCGCAGTTAAATATTCATAGCGTCGAGCGACGACGACGACGACGAAGGTCCCTGGGAATGGGACAACTGTCTCTCTCTCTCTCTCTCTCTCTCTCTCTCTCTCTCTCTCTCTCTCTCTCTCTCTCTGCCTCCTCATCCTCCGCTCCATCTGCTGGCACACGACCACGACGACGACAGTCGACGGACGAAGGACCGATGCAAGGGAGGCAGGGAGGCAGACAGAGAGGCAGAGAGGCAGGGAGGCAGGCAGAGAAGCAGGGAGGCAGAGAGGCAGAGAGGGAGGCAGAGAGGGAGGCAGGGAGACAGGGCTATCAGAGAAAGAATGCAAGGGATGGATGGATTGGTTGTCTGAATGTTTGGATGTTGACTAGATGGTAGCCTATACGTTGACTGGATCATTGGTCATATGGATGGATGGATGGATAGTTGATTGGTCGTTTGGGTGGATGGGCGGATGAACTGATGGATGGGCGGATGGATAGATGGGTGGATGGATGGATGGATGGATATATGGATAGATGGGTGGATGGATGGATGATGGATTGCTGGTTTGGTGGATGGATGGATGGATGGATGGATAGGTGGATGTATAGTATAGATGGATTGGTGGGTGGGTGGGTGGACGGATGGATGTGTGGATGGATGGACGAACGACTGGATGTTGACTAGATGGTATACGTTGGTCATATGGATGGATGGATTGTTGGTTGGTCGTGTGGACGGATGGATGAATGGATAGATGGATGGACGGATGGATGGACGGAAGGGAGACCGTTGTTGCATATAGTTGTCATTTTGTAAGTGTGTTTCACAGGCAGGCATTAATAGTCAGTTATTTGTGCGTGGCCAGTGTGGGATAACACACCCCCACTTTCCGAGTAACGGATCGATTACTACCCTACCATTTCAGCGTTGATCTTTAGATGTGTGTCTTTGTTACTGATGAACTTTGAACTTCGGCGTACTTTCTAAGTCAAAATCTAAAAGCCTGTAAGGTGTGATAAGGCTGACGTCAACGATCCTGGCTGCCAAAAAATGACGTTATACACGATAGGCAACTACTACAGCGTAGACACGGTGGTGGTTTTTTAGATGGAATCCTCTGGAACGGCGTTCCTGGATCTTCTTTTCAGCTATTAAAAATGATTTAGTTAATTAAAATTTTCAATAAAAAAATTATTTAGTCACTTTAATTTAATTTAAGTGTTTTAATTTAAGTGTTTTAAGTATTTATTTATTGATTTATATTTATTTATTTATATATATAAATCATTTCTGGTCTGCGACCTCTGCCATCATCGTGTTTTTTATAGCTTAAAGTGAACTATAAAACGTTTAGGTAATACACGTTTTCAAAATATCTTTCATTAACCCTTTCATAATTGTTTTGAATTTGTCCAGTTCCGGAACCTGTTCTATGGCATTACGTAGGCTATAGAAAGAAAGCACTGCGTAGACGCATGATACTACTAAAGCGTAGACATGACTGCCTTTCATTACGATTTGACTTAAGACTTGATCCAGAGGTTCAGCAGGGAAAGGTAATCGTTCCACCACGTCACCTGGGTGTATATATACCCCTCTATCCTGTTGCTCCGGTAGAATGGGGCTAATATTCTGATGATGATCATGATATAGCTTACGTAATGCCATATTAGCGGAAATGTAATGTAATATAATCTAGTCTTATCTAGTGTAATCTAATCTAATCTAATAACTTTTCTGGCGCAGCTACATGCACAAGGTATCAGAGTAGGCCAACTGTGTGATGGCAGTACAAAAGAAAGGCGCTGGTGTTGATACGGGTATGGATGCTGGTATGATGATGGTGGTGGTGGTGGTGGTGGTGGTACCTGTTGATGAAGGTGGACTTCGTACGGATGGTGGTAGTAATGGTGTTGGTATTAGTGGTGTCGTTGATTTATTAATGCGTGCTTTTGAATCGAGTATATATTATTCGGATTGATTGGCGTGCCATCGTTTTCCGACCCACTGTGTATTGGACTCTCGAGATTTCAGATTGCCATCAATAACGACGACGTTGACGAGACAGCTGCTGCTGCTGATGATGATGATGATGCTATAGGTGCTGGTGCTGATGCTGGCGACGACGACGATGATAATGATGATGATGCTGTATGAATGATGTATGAATTGGAATGAATGGCTGAGAGCCAATGGTAGTCGTGCAGGTGGGGAGTAAAAGGGAAGAGATGGAAAAGAGGCGGATGGTCAGTGGGAGAGATGGAGAGATGGAGGAGGAAGTGGCTGTTCTTTGGCCAAGTGCTTTGTCGATGTATGTCAAGCAATCGAACGATCTGACCATAAAAATTGCACTCGAGCCAAAGGACCCTCGTGCAGTCACACACTCCAGTGTAATCACTCCACTCCCCCCACCAATCGACCCGCTCGTTTAACCCGCTTCCGGTTTATGACCTGTATACAGGGTAAGGTCAGGTAAGGGGAGGTGAGGTAAGGTAAGTCCGGAGTCAAAGACCATGACAGCCACAAGAGTTCTTTAAACACTGGATGATACTAATTTCAAATGGTCTGTCCACGTGACCTTTCATATGATCTCCTCTAGCTCACCTTTAACCTGATTTCCTAAACGACAGCTGAAACCATCGTAGGCCCTATAATCTTTCCAAATAGCCTTCTAGATGACCTCTGCAATGACCTCTACAATGAAGTTAAGAAAAATAGCGTCTGCTACGATCTTTCTAGACGATTTCCGAACTGACCCTCCAGAATTGCTATTAGGCTTGATGACGCAGTGGTCCTAAAAAGATTTTGGTCTTAATCATGGTCCATTGATGTTCTTAAACATGGTCTGACGATGATCTTGAGCTTGGGCTTCAAATGGTCTTGGCCTTTGAGTTTACTTTACAGTTTCGAAATTCGTTAAGTAATTATTGTTATCTGGTGTAACATTATGTAAGAATTAATAATAATTAAAGTCTGAGACACAATAGTCACACAGTCCCGAAAAGTGCAATCTCGACCCCCCAATGCCATCAAATTACAGACCGATCTCAAACGTGTCCCTTCTTTCGAAGTTGCTGGAAAGCTGCGTCAATCTCCAGCTCAATGCATAGGAACTCGAGCACCTCTGAGTTTTTTTCTTGAAGAGGCGCTATATAAATGTTCGATATGAATGAATTAATGAAAAAATGAATGAACGAACTTAATTCCTGCGGAATGATCTGCATATCGACATTTTCTCTCGACTCAGACCGCCGTCATCAATTAAGGTTATATCTCGGATGTTCAGTCTGTCATGGATCATAGAGAGAAGGTAACACCATGCTCGTTAAGTAAATAATGTTAACTGATGTGCCATGCTCGATCTGAGCATCTGGGCATTCGATACCGTTGATCATCCGTTTCTTCTTCGGCTGCGGCTGCGGCAGAGATGCGCTCTGCCAGGTACCGTCCATCAGTGGCTCGTTTCTCACCTCTCTGGCAGTTCGTAACGAGTACGATACAACGGCATGAATTCAGAATTGGTGTATCCGACCTGCCTAGTTCCCCAGGGCAGTGTCCTTGGACCTGTTCTGTTCGTTCAGTACCACGCTGACATCGTTGGGATCGATTCGAGTACCAGGTTTCTGTCGCACGTCTATATACGCCGACGATCTGCAGAATGATTTATCAACACTCCAAACTGTCATCCTGCCGTCATCTCTCGCCTCGAATACTGCAACTCTGTCCTATCCGATCTCCTTTCATCGACACTACACTTTATATCCTCAGTGCTACACACTGCCGCTCGCATAATAAGAGGCTTTGGACCTACAGATCACATCATGCCTACAGTGCAGCAACTTCACTGGCTTCCCATCAGAGCCCGTATCACCTTCAAAATCTCCCTCCTCACGTATCACATATACTCTAAAACCTATCCCTTATACATAGCATCCCTGGATAGGCCATGTTCTGCTTTCGTTACTAGAAGACTCCGATCGTCCACGCGAGGGTATTTACTGTACTTCGCACAAACCGGAAGTTTGGAAATTGTGCTTTCTCGGTCTCAGAACTCTTAGAATGGAACAGTCTTCCAACTTCAGTTCGCCAGTGCACACCTGTTGCTCAATTTAAAACAAATTAAAAACTCATCTATTCACATTGCACTATGACTAGGAGTGTAGCGAAACGCGCTCTCGTGCAAGACCTGTCTTGTTAAAGCGCGCTATAAATTTTAATTAGTATTGTATTGTATTGTACTTTGGCACCTCAACTATCATTAATGCCTGCAGGAGGTTCTAAAGTGGATGGATAGTAACCGACTTTGCTTAAATCCGGTCAAAAACTGAAGACATCTGGCTCGCCTCTGCGTCATTTTAAGGATTACCCGCCTCTTCCAGCGCTGTTGTCCGGCGTCAACGTCACCCCATCAACGTATACGTACGCTATCGAGGAGTCTTAAATGATCATCACTTATCGTTGATTCAACACTTAACCACCTGACCAGTGTCTGTTACTATCGTCGGCAAACTTATAGTATCGTGGGCTGAAGGATTATACAGTATCTGTGGGCATGCTGCGCGGACGCCTGACGGTACCAGGTTTTCTAATGACAAGCCTAACCCTGACCCTAACCGACCCTCATGACCCCAGTAAACTTACGCACTATGGCCTTCAGCCCCCGACTCTATAAGCTTGCCCTATCGTCAGCTACGTATCATTCGTCGTTCGCTCTCTTTGGAGACTGTTCATGCCTTAGTGCAAGCTCTAATGGTGTGTCGACTTGACTGTTGTAATAGAATTCGAGCAGGCCTGTCTCTGTATCTGCATGGAAAACTGCCACGTCTTTCGTACGAAATGCTGCGCGCCTTGTGCTCTGCTTGCCGAATTTCACCGGCGTATCTGAACCAACGATTCAGCAACTACATTGGTTGCCTCTCCCACAAAGAGTCGACGACATGCTGGCTATGCTCAACAAATGCAAGCATGGACTGGCCCCTTCCTATCTTTTTAGGCTCTGGCACTTGTTCTGGTACCAGTAGCTGCCGTTCCCTGCCGAGCCTCCCTACTTTTGGCCACCTCTGGAAACCTAATAAATTAATAGTCCCGAGTATCCGCACCGCATTTGGTGCTTGTGGCTCTTCCTATATACTCCGGACAACAGTACTGACTGGAGTGCCTTAACGATGGACATCAAGACAATTGCTCTCCCAATAACTAGTTTTTAAAAGATTGTTAAAACCTTTTTGATTAATAGACCTAATTAATGACCTGTTTACATTATCGTACATTGCCGTCGTACATGGTCGTTGCACGCGCCTTTGAGACTGTGCTCATTGTGCGCGTCAAAAATATCTGTCATTAATAATTAATAACTATAATAACAATTACTATCATTATTAAAAGTATGATGATTACATAGGATCTAATTCATAATTTTTGGTACAGCTCTCACAAACATTGCTGCTACTGACCTATTTATTTCCTTTCAGAATAACTTTACGATTGCTAACCTCACCTACAATTCCAAGTACTGGGTCGAGGTCGAGTGCGACGATCTGACGTCACCGAGGGTCCAGTTCACGACCCCTGGATGCAGCAATCCGGCCGACAAGACATTCAAGCGTTGCCTAGCAACGTCTGCTGTTACGCAGACGACAATCGGCCCAGGTAAAGGCGGTAGTGGTGGTGGTTAATTGACCTGTATAATATCTACTATCTCGATTTCTCGAACAATCTTTGAACCTTCAGCGGGTTCAGCCGCTCATTATGAGTGATTTCTGCTGACCGTAGATTCTGTCTCTGGTAGCAAGAACGCTCTGAGGTCAGGTTTCCAGATAACAGTGCAACCCTCCAACCAACTCACCCAAACCGTGTGTCTTCAATCTCTGCGCAGGTGTTTCATTCAAAAAAGAAAGCACTGCTCTTTCACTAATCCTATCCTGATTCCACCTCTTCTCCTTACGTCTCTCGCCGCGCGAATGCTAAATGCACCGTAACCATCTGACTTGCCTGACCTTTAGATCTAGACCTTGAACCGAACCTGACCTGTTTCTGACTTAGCACCCGCGACTTGGCTTCGTTTAGGTGCTGCAGAAATCTCGAGATTGCGATTACAATGGTGTCTTCGCACAGTAAAACATTATGTGCTGAATGCATTGATTTGACCATATCTCATCTCATCTGGTTCCCTTACTACTTCTTCGCTTCATGAACGGTCTGATCGTCTTTCTCCTTCTGCATCCGACTCTTCATCCATCTCACTTACTTACTTACTCTTCTGTCTAACCATGGAAACAGCAGACAAAACTGTTGGAAGAAAGGCCATTGATATATTATATTGTCTGGTCATAAAGAGCATACACTGTGGTATGGTGGTAGACTTTAGTGTCCTTTATCGTGCACGACAACTACGCCATCTGCTTAAAATATATAGATATTCAATATCAATAATTATTAAATAAGCCAACCAATAAATAGAAAACAACGTGTGAATACATATTAGTACCTAAATGAGTAATAAACAATAAACAATAAGCAAACAAATAAAATAAATAAATGTATATAAATAAATATGTATATTATGTGGTGTGTCTGATTTGGTTAGCAGATGACGCTTCTCTCGTCATCAATGTCACGTGCCTGCACTTTGACCCCGAGTCACAGACCGGAAGAGCCAGTCTGCGCTGGAAGCTGCACGATGAGGACCGGAACTCCTCGGTGTGGGAGAGCACAGTGCTGGTCCGTCATCCTACTCCCGAGGGAATCGTCATGGAAGTCCAGAAGACGACGTCCGACGAAACCCGAATCATCCTTAAACCAGACAAACTCTACGAAATCACGGTCTGTCCTTATTGGTGATCGACATCACCTCAACCAATTAATTAATTAATTAATTATTTAATTAATTCATTCATTCATTCATTCATTCATTCATTCATTCATTCATTTATATGGCGCCCATTCAACAGGACTATACTCAGAGGCGCTCCCGACTCCAGCACGGCAAAAAACAACAGTTTTGAGTTTAATAAAGAATGCAGCCGCTGTTACACTTTCAAGCATTCACTCAATCACTCATCTAATGACGCAATTATTCACTGACTTCTTCCTATAGATTTTCGTGATTTTGAGCGCTTTATTTTACGCCTGAAGGCAGAGGGAACTGACGGATGCGGCGGTTAAATACGACTGATGTTTACTGCATCAGACAGCGGTGAAAAAGTAGACTTCGGATTAGATTTGATCAATCACTGACACATTGAGTCATTAGAGTAATCCTTAACTCGATCGCTTAATCACTAAGTCACTTATTATCCTATCCACTTAATGACTAATTCATTGAATCAGTCACTTGCTCTTTCATTCGTTAAATGTATACTGATAAATAATGAACTTAATCAAGCACTTAACTACATATTCACTCAATCACTCATTTGATTACTGACTGAATCACTTATTCACTCGTTCAGTGTGAATCTTCATTTCTGTGCAGATCAAAGCGTCGAATGATCACAAGGACATCATCTATCGGACTCTTTACTTGAATATCTCTCGCATGAACCAAAACAATCCAGACTCCAAGTCAACCATCACCAAGGACGACTGCCTTATGACAACCGTCGCAACATCAGGTCAGCAACCAACACCATCACCACCACCGACACTGCCACCAACATCGCTTTCACTATCACCATCCTGTCACTCACTATTCTATCATTGCTATCACCATCCTATCATCACTGTTACCGCCGTGTTAACATTCTATCATCACTATAACCATCATAATCATCACCTTCATCACCATATCACCATCTTACCGCTACTATCACCATCCTATCATATCATATCATTACTATCACATCCTATTGCCCCGTGGCATTTACTTTATTATCGATGAGCATGATGAATTGTTTCTGTGAGTTCTGTTCATTTAGTTCATCATTTGCTCAATTTCGCATATTATCATCATTATCATTCTCATTATTTATTTACTTTTGCCCGAGGTACAGATACAGACTGTTGAGCACAGATGCCGTGTGATCAAATTTCATGTTTTTAAGGTCAATCGCCTGTTTTGCTCTCATCATGTAGGCATAGGCCTATTTAATTCAACTCATTTAATTCCTTTAAATCACTTAAATAATCTTATGCTTTTAATTCATTCAAATCATAACAGTCATTAAATGCATTGTAGTAGATTTTAATCACTCTATTCATTCATTGATTTAGTCATTTAATGCACTTTAATACGTTTTAATTCGTTGACACATTTAGTCTCAACATATTCCGTCGTTGCAGATAAGCTGCATTCAACGTCTAAAACGGACGGACCCTTTCACGCTCTCATCCTGGCCATCGCAGCCCTCGCTCTCGTTGCCATGACAACGGTGGCCCTGCTCTGCATCAACCGTTGCCGTGGCGTCCAGTCGAAGCTGCTGAAGAAGACGATCCTCAGCAAGAGCAACAGCTACAAGACAACGCCAGGAAGTACGTACAACAACCGGAAACATGGCGTCCGATTGCAGGCTAGATTGCAGTTTCCATAGCAACTCAGGAATTGAGACGATCGCTTTCGCTTGCTGCAAGTTCCCCCCTTAATTTGGAGTGTGGGTGGAGTGATAACAAAAGGAGGGATAGGGGTAAAAGTGTTCTACCTTTGGATTGCATTTTGTGATCCTCAAATAGATTTGCACATGGATTGGCACATCTTTATGTCAATTTGCTTCGAGATAGCACAAAATATCTGCAGATTTCAATTCAATTCAATTCAAATTCGTTTATTCGAAATCAAACTGACAAAATCGCAGCTTGTTATAACAGTAATACAGAAGGTAAGGAAGGTGACTTAAGAGAGAATGATATTCAGTAGATATTTTTTAATAGGACTCGTGAAATAAAATCGCCATCGTCTTTAGCAGGAAGTTGATACTCATGCGCCCGTGTTCGGAGCTCGTACCGCGTCTGAGAGCGATAAGGTAGATCAGCCTATATATATATATTTAATGCACTTTAATACGTTTTAGACTAATCCACACGGAACTATATATATATATATATATAATTTTATATATATATATGATTATTATATATATATATATATATAATTTTATATATATATATGATTAATATATATATATATATAGTTCCGTGTGGATTAGTCTACTATGATCATTGATTGATTTTTAGCGCCTCGTCTTCCGAAGGAGGAGCAGTTGCAGATGATCCTGAAGACGGACGACTGGGAGTTGGACGCCAGGGACGTCACCCTCGGGGCAGAGGTCGGCCAGGGAGCCTTCGGTCTCGTCATGACTGGATACTACCAGAACAACCAGGTCGCCATCAAGGTCCTTAAAGGTCAGCGGACGACCCACACTTACATTCACTAAGTCTGCGGAATAACTTGGAACTTACCTTTGGAATTATTACCAACGGAATAACTTATCCTGGGACTAACTAAGACTGAGAATATAAGCCACGCATTCAACCATGATTGTCTAACCGCATCTATATATTGTAATCTAATCTAATCTATTTTAATCTAGCCTATTCTTTTTTAATATTATCTAATATAATAAAAAAATTCTAATCTAATATATTTTAAGCAAATCTAATCTATTTTAATCTAATATATTTCAATCTAATCTAATTTATTTTTATCTAACCTAATCTGATCTAATCTGCAACTTCTATTGCGCCGTTTTCTTCGTGCACAAAGACATCGATCGACGATTCCTGCAATAAGCTTACAAAACTTACAACTAACTCACCAAGAAAATAATGTTTGTCTTTTCCAGTGCTTTTTTCTAGAAAAAAAAGGTTCCGGAACTCAACAAATTCAGAACAGTTATAGTGGCATATTTTATGGTAATATTTCTATTTCATTATCTTTTCAGTGACTACTTCACCGTTAACGAGTTCATCTATTATTATAGGCAACCACTAGCATTCAGTACCCAATAACTGATCCACGTTCAGTAGTAACCAGTGGCTAGTAGCATCGGTCGTTATTGTCTGGTTGCAGGCGATGTGTTACCATCGTATCGAGAGGAGCTGCTGCGTGAGATTGCTCTGATGAAGAGAATTGGAAAACATCCGAACATCGTGTCTCTGATTGGAGCCTGTACCATCCGAGATCCAATCGCTCTCATCATGGAGTACATGCCGTTCGGAAACCTACAGGCCTTTCTTCAGTCAGTATAACCCGTTGCTCGTAAAACACATACACTAGTCTACGTAAAATGCAATACATATATATCTAGGTATTTGCATACAATACCTACAGAAATACCTGAAGAATTACTGGCAAGCCTACATACAGGAAATCATGCATAAATGCACACAGATATGCAGGAATATTGTCTTTATACCATAAACAGAAAAGACCCCCAGGATTTTGGAAAAGTTGTTATAATAATAGTAGTAGTAGTAGTAGTAGTAGTAGCAGTAGCAGTAGCAGTAGCAGTAGCAGTAGCAGTAGTAGTAGATGTTCACTTTAGACAACAACTTCTGCTTTATAGGTAATTGTAGCTTTAAAAAAATAATAATAACAATAATAATAGTAGTAGCAATGAAAATAAGAAGATGATGACGATGATAACGACGACGATGATGATAGTTACATGTAACTTACATTACATCTGTAGGAAGTGCCGAGTGGAGGGAGGTCTGCGTCGCAGGGAGACCGGAGCGGAAGTGGAATACTGTCCTCTGGATGAGCTGAATGGAACGAAGGAATTCTGGGTTCTCACCGCAACTGATATGCTCTCGTTTGCTCGACAGGTGGCCGTTGCTATGGTGAGCACACTTTCAACAATGCTACCATGTCGATCGCCTATAGCTAAAAATGTCTTCAGCATTTTGTGCAGCCAATGATAAGACCAGTGGTGATAAGAGGTGGTAGCGCAATTGGTGCACGTACTGGAGTGCTGGTGGTGATAATAGTGGTGATGGTGTTGGCTGGCTTCTTGTGGTGATGGTTGCTATCAGACGTACAAAGATGACGATTATGATGATAATGATGTGACGGTGGTGGTGGTGGCGGCGGCGGTGGTGGCGGTGGTGGTGGTGGCGGTGGTGGTGGTGGTGGTGATGATCATGATTACATGATGAAAACTCATGCGTAGGCTACATACGGACTGTGAAAGTAATATTACGTGCTTTTGTATTGGAAAGTTCTGCAAGTTACACCGATAACGCATGCGTCTTCATTATGTAATCATCATCATCATCATCATCATCATCGTCATCATCATCATCATCATCATCATCGTCATCGTCATCGTCATCGTCATCGTCATCGTCATCGTCATCGTCATCATCATCATCATCATCATCATCATCATCATCATCATCATCATCATCATCATCATCATTGAAGTAATAACATTAATAATAATAACAACGACATAAAGTTACTTACTTCTTCTGCACGTGTTGATTGCGTGTTAGCGGTTACGCTGCATGAAAGCCTAACTAAAACACAGTGATCACGTGCCTTACGTACATACATACATACATACATGTATATTAGCATGCATGCATACATACACATTTACGTATATACATACATGCAAACATGTATCAACGGGAGTTCTTTACTTTAACCTCGGCCTGCTCTGGTCGGCGATCTATGCGCTCGGCCTCTAGAGGTGACTCTCCGCATGCTCGCTCTTCCACTAGACAGCGTCGGGCTTTCTCGATCATGGTTCCTTCTCTTTGGAATAGCCTCTCATCTGACCTGCGTTCTCTCCTGTGAGACCTCTCTGGATCTTTTTTATCCATCTAGTTTAACTTGCGGAAATCTTGAATGTAACTATGTAACTATGTAACTATGTTTGAGCCACAGGCTAAAAAGTCAAATCTTTCGACGACTAATTCGATCACTTACAATCATTCAATCGTCATGAAACTTGGCAGATAGACTCGCCCTCGGAGACATTTCATTCTATAAAAATTTCAGCTCCCCAAAAAAGGCTAGCTTATAGAATCGGGGACTCAACTTTTCGAATCGGGGAATCCCCTTTTCCCATACGCAGCGTTGTCATTGGCCAGCGTTGTGATTGGCCGCAACAAAAAATGAACGCGGACTATATATTTGTAGAGGTAACTGCTTCATAAGACGCATTATTGGATACTAGATGGATATAGTAAAAAACTTTGTTTTACGGGCTGTATTTTATTATCCATCTAGTTTAACTTGCGGGAATCTTGATTGATTGCTTGAGCCACAGGCTAAAAAGTCAAATCTTGCGACGACTAATTCGATCACTTACAATCATTCAATCGTCATGAAACTTGGCAGATAGACTCGCCCTCGCAGACACTTCATTCTATCAAAATTTCAGCTCCCCAAAAAGGCTAGCTTATAGAATCTGGGACTCAACTTTTCGAATCGGGGAATCCCCTTTTCCGAAACGCAGCGTTGCCATTGGCCAGCGTTGCCATTGGCCGCAACAGACACGGGTGCGCTGCCTCATTAAACGCATGCTATGTTGCAAAATGAACGCGGACTATTTTCAGAGTACACGTTATAGGATACTAGATGGATATAGTAAAAACTTTGTTTTTACGGGCTGTATTTATTTATAAACTACTTAAGACTGCTTTTTGACCGGGCCTTGGTCGGGAGCGCCTCTGAGTAGTTATCTTTCAGGGGCGCTATACGAATTTCATAGATAGATGGATGGATACATATATTTTACATACAAACGTACGTTAATACGTGGAATTTATATAATATGTACAGGCGTCCAGTCACACATAATACACGTACGCATGCATGCCTACATATTGTATATAATCTCTATTTGCGTGCATACATACATTCATAAACATATAAACGCATGCATACTTCTGTACCATTACATACATAGTTACATTGATGCCACATATAGTGATAAATACAAGGAATAGTTTCTTTGTGGCAGGAGTTTCTTACGGACCGGAAGTACGTTCATCGTGACCTTGCTGCTCGAAACGTGCTCGTCGGTCAGAACAAGGTCGTGAAGCTGTGCGACTTCGGTCTGGCTCGCCTCGTCTACAACGGTGACCAGTACTGTAAGCTGACGAATGGACGTCTGCCGCTGAAGTGGATGGCCCTTGAGTCGATCAGAGACCGAGTCTTCACGGCCCAGAGTGACGTCTGGTCCTATGGAGTCCTGCTCTGGGAGATAGCCACACTCGGTATGTAGGCTAAAGATACAAGACCACTCTAATACGTCTAGGTCTATGTCTAGTGCAATCTAATCAAGGCTAATCTGGTCTAGTCTATTACTGCCTAATCTCATTTAATCTTATCTCTTCTATTCTGGTCTATTCTAGGTTTGTCTAATCTGTAGGCTAGTTAGTCCAATCTAATAATTATGATCTTGGATAGATTAATCTATGGTAATCTGATCAGATCTATTCTATTCTAGGCTAATCTAATCTGATCAAAGTTAATGTGGTGTAGTCTATTACTGTCTATTCTAATATGATCTTTGATGGTCTAAAGCTGTCCTTTTCAGCCGTGGTCGGACTTGGAGCGCCTCTGAGTAGACATCTTGAAGGGTCGCTATATCAAGTTCTCTTTGATTGATTGATTGATTGATTGAATATAGGATAGTCTGATCTGCTCTGATCATGATCATAGACGCCTGTATACAATAGCGCTATAATACAGGCGTCCTTGATCTGATCTATCTAGTGTAGTCTGCGTTTGCCTGATCTGTTCCAATCTAATATGGTTCAATGGGGGCTATGAACGGAACAAGTTCGCATGGCATATGATGCATGTGAAACGACGGGGTATACGACTATACATGTAGTTGTTGATTGTACTTTCAGGCTGTTCGCCCTATTCGAACATAGCACTGGTCGACCTGTATCGTCTGCTGACTGAGGGATATCGCATGGAACAGCCAAAGAACTGCTCAGCCGAACTGTAAGACAACAATTCATTCAGCCCTTCACTTCTATAGCACTCTTTCTCTGTTTCGGAAACGCCTGAAGATTATCTTATTTGTAAGTGACAGCACTGGCTTGGGTCTGTAGCGCCTCTGAATCTCTGAGTGGCGCTATATAAATGTTCAATTACAATTAATATAATATATACTACGAATCACATAGGCGGAATGACGTAAATATGTAGTGCGAAGCAATGCAATGTTGTGTGTTTATGGAAGTTCCTGCTGAGCTCAATGCTCTTAGAGAGTATATGTTTCATCGTAACAGTAGAAGGTATGACGAGGTTGTAGGTCAATAAAAGCGCTATATAAATCGACATGGATTCAGTTTCTGTTTTGCTTTCTGCTGAACTGTTACTATCGACATCTTGACTGAGTGGCAGTTCTTCCGCTCGGCGGTCTACGTTTCGATTTTCTGTTCGTTGTGAGACCATTCAATTCAACGCCACATGTGTATATGCTTAATCCATCCCAACCCACATCCAGCCCGGCGATCCTTTCATCTCAGTAGGAGGAAACCATTGAGCTCCTATGCTCCCTAAATGGTCATCAAAAATGTATGAGAAACTGAAAGTGGTAATAAAAATGTGGGTGGATTTGCTCAGTTGTGTTATTGCCTTCAAAGTTGAGGTAAGGTTGGCAACTGATTCGTGATCGTAAACTCCACTTATAAAGCGCTATTCTAAAGCCAAACACAGGGACTAGCTTATTCACGAGCGCTGCGTCTTGTCAGAGGGGTTGTCTAGCGATATGGAGTGAAGACCCGAGCCCGGTTGTCACTTGCCAGAGAGTCCATGAAGCACATCCCATAAAATCTCGGAAACAAAAGAGGTTCTGAAGATCACGGAAACTAAAAAGGTAATCAAATGGGGAGCTCATACCCCTTTGCCCTAATTTATACTTCTGGATCGACCTGAGTGTTTTCTATTATCTTTACCTAATACCTTACCTTTCATGGAACTTAACCTGGTTAAAGCGACCGTGACCCCTAAGTTAAACGAACCGTGGTCGTTGATTGCAGGTACGACATAATGTCGCAGTGTTGGCACGAAAACCCGTCCAACCGACCAACCTTCAGCGGCATCCGAACCCAGCTGGACAACATGCTGAGCCAGCGCCGCAACTATCTCGACCTCGACTGTCTCGAACCGCTGTCCCACGGAGGAGGAGGCCTTGGTCCGTCGTCTGCTCGCTGTCCCTCTCCAACTGACGTCCCCTACACGTCATCCGCCAGCGACTTATTCAACGTCGACGAAGTCAACGACTCCTCCCATCGTGCATTGCGACCGGAAGTTATGAGCGCCTGCGCAACGCAACAAGGTGACGACGCCGACGACGATGATGAGGCGGCCTCGGTCGTTTCCGATGATCCGTGGGGTTCCGCATCGAGGGAACAGCGCTGGAACTCGGAACAGGACGACCTGGGTTACCTTCGCTCGAGCGACATCTCGTGCGCAGTGAAGAAAACGACTGGGGAGGGGATTGTAGCGGAAGGCGGAGGAGGGCAGAGGAAGAGAGGGAGAGATGAGGAGGAAGAGGAGGAGGAAGACGTCTGTATCCATCTGCTCTGAACGTCCTGTCTACTGCTTCCTCGTTTGAGTCTGTCTTCAACGATTACAGACAATGGATTGGCAGCCACTCGCTCTACGCAATCGAACGCGCGCCTTTCAAAAGAGAGACCGCAGAGGCTTTGTTGTTATTTGATGCCCTACAGAGAATAATGCACTGCAGGGTCGTATGTCCGAGGAGTGACCAAAATGAGTTATCAACTTGAGTGAAAAGCTTGAGTGACCGATTATGACTGGCACACTGTGTTTGTTCGCATGTCGCAGTAGATCTAGGCTGAAAAATACACGATTGGCTTTTGTTCTTACCGTACCTTACCCTAGATTACATCGCTACAACCTACCGGATCACAATTTAGCCTAAACACAAGTCTGTGGGCAAGCGGGCATATTCCATTCAATGGGACACAGAGCTGCCTCTATCGTTATGGCTTTCTTTTCAACGGATACTTCGAGCCACAATTGCTGTACATTGGTAAATTCTTGGAAATCGACGTTTGCCAGACTGGCCTTGTTCTATAGGAAGACGAGCGGAGTGTTAATTAAGTTGTATGAACTCAAGCACACCGTTCCAACTTTGGATTGGTCATCTGACGGAACGATGTTCTTGTTTACGAGTTTTGGCTCTAAAGTGTCCTTTATACGACTGGACGATATCAGAAATCCAGTCCACACAACTGGCTTCAGACGATTGAAAAACGCGGCCTTTCTGATTGTTTCAGGAGTTTCTTAATTAAAGGACAGATCATTCATTGCTTCAAGGCCTTTCCAGACGTAGCCTTAACTGCTCTGTGATCGTTTCACGTCAAGGCGGCAATGACGCAACAAGCATTCGACGTCACTGCCGACTTATTGCCCTAGCAACCGCTGCTAAGCAACTTGTGCTGACGTTTGATTGATTATCTGTGGTCGGATGACGCAGGAGAGGAGGAGGCTCCGAATTTCAGCAATGCTGACGTCATCGACGACTATTTTCAGCAATTAATGGCAATCAAACCGGAAGTGACGTCAAAACTTATGTAGTCAACGAAAGTAGTTGTTCAGTTTTTGATATTTACACAGAGTGGCGCGCGTGATGTTGGTGGATCTCGAATGATGATGATCCGTTCTGTTGTGCGTTATTTATTGAACAATGCTAATTTGTACTTTGACTGATTGTGAAATCGGTATTGTAACGCCTCTATTTCGTCATATCATTTCTTATCAGAAGGCATCGCCACAAAGAGTGTCCACGTTAAACTATATTTGTTTATTTGTTTTCGTTTATACTAACCCTCCACTTCTTTATTTAATTTTGTCCACCAGATTGTGAAATGCATTTGGCTTTCATCTCTGTTCCCGTGGTTCGAATCCTGGCGCTTTAGAAATCGACAACCCGTTGACGAACATTGTAGCCCACACGGAATGGATATCCGGTGACTTTGGATTACTGTTGGTGTATTTGGCTTTAAGCCGAAATTTCCATCAACCCCAGAACCACATTACCAATGAGTAATGCTATTAGAGGGTGACCCGGGCGCAAATCTGCGAACTACAAGGTCTGTACAGTATCAAATGAAATTCGTAAAGACTAATGTCAGCAAAAGCTTCGGTACGCGATTTTTAATTGTCGTGCCCCCTTGAAAACATTGTTTGACTACGATTTTAATCCTAAAAGTTTTTAATTGTGTGTGCCTAGTTTTGGGTGTGGTTAAGAGTGACAAAATGAGTTGGAGACCTGCGAGAAAAGATGAGGAGTAATGGCTAAACAACAAGTAAAATTTTAATTAGAAGTTGTCAAGTGTATGGGTTAGGTCTAGTATGCTGCGGAAAGCAAAAGGGATCACAAGAAAATTTGGTGTCTAATAAAGTCAAGGATGGTTTAAACCCGTAGGCCCTAAAACCGCCCTTAAAACTTGTAGAATTCCGACTTCAGGCCCCTCACATTCAAAACCGTGATGACGCTCGCGCATTTAAGTAAAACTTGTACGGCCAAAAGTTTGAAATTTTAACCAATGGATTGGATGGAGCAGACATAATTATATTGTGGCATTGCATTGTATAATTTTATATTGTGTTAATAATTTCGTGTTAGCAGCAAAACGTAGCAAAACCCCAAAAGGTCTGTTCGAAATGCAATCATGATTTTAATCGTTTTTATGCAGATGACTTTGAACGTTGCACTGTTAGAGAATGAAATGCGGAGAAAACTGTGCGTAGAAACGATTTTTGGAGACTGCATGGAATTCGTTTTGTTAGCATTTGTGCTGTTTTCTCGCAATTGATAGTGTGCTTCTACAGTTAAGTTCTATCGACCTAAAACAGCGCACGGTCACACAATGCGACTCTTTTCGCGCTCTGATCCTCGTTAAACAGTGTATCGTACAGGAGTCCACTAGTGCAGACTTTCCTGTAGATTCTTTTATATATATAGTCCTTTTGTGACATCAATTTTGTGCTGGTCACTTAATGAAACGTGTTCGATTTCTTTAAACAGTCAAAGGGAAATGCTGCGCGTTTGAATGAAAATTACTTGAAAGTATCGAATATTATGATCAAATACAACGGTTTGCACGACAGTTACATCGACCTAATTCTCTGTGATTTTTAACACTTAGTTAACGGACAATCTTGTACGAACTGTCTTAGTGCTTCTGGTTGAGTTTCGGACTTTTCGAAAGCCTAACTGATCTCTGCAGGTACAAGAAACACATTCGTGTGTAGCAGGCCGCAGTCGCTAGGTCCATGATGTCGCTACCGTTGTTAGGTTAAATACACAGTTTTAGTGCACAAATGAGGCTTTGTATAGTGTTTGTAGTAATTAGCAGAACTAATATTGTTAATGACGCAATTTAATATTTGGTTACGTTGTTACATCATATAATTAGTATATTGAAAGCGAAATGTTTCTATTGTGAATATGGCATAGTTAGTCTGAAAGGGTGACACACATAAAAGTTGTAAACAAAGCTACGTTTTTTAGTTTCTGTTAGAATTGGTTTGCGAATTTATAGGGAAGGCAAGTTCCCCGAAGATTGGAAATGAAAATCTGCCTAAGATTTAAGTCAATCCCAGTTGAGGCGCCAGGATTTCAGGTTTGGGGGGGGGCTAAAGCTCCAAGCCCTTCCCTTTTGTCCCCTCTTCCCTGTGATTTGCTGTGATTTCCCCCTTTTTAGGGGGCTGAGCCGCAGTTAGGGGGGGGGACCTAAGCCCCACTATCCCCCTGGCGCCGCCACTGGTCAATCCCTTTTCGGCAGAAGGGGAATATTATGTTTTCTGTTCTGGATTTCTTTTGAGTTCCAACAAGCTGAAAATCGCAGATCTTCGGATGTGTTCCTACACGGAACAGCAATCGACCTGTTTACACGTCGGCCAAACTATCCTTCACCTACGATGGCTACTATCAGTCGAGCCGTGTGTAATGAATGACATTGCCTTACCTTAATTTACCTTTTGCCGTAGTATAGCCAAAGGAAGTTAGTGTACATGTCAGCTACAAAATGTTGCCTCTATGAATAATATTAATAGGTATGAGTGACAGGAAATTTCTTATTCGAATACAATTTACCTTTGCGATCTCATGCTTCGCCCACTCTCTGCCACTTCGCTGCGTCCTCTTCGATCCTCTGATCGGCTTCACCTTTTTGTTCCCCGTGTCAGAACTGCGATGGCTCAATCCAGATCCTTCGCCTGCATAGGTCCTTCTCTGTGGAATGGACTTCCTCCACCGGTCCGCTCCGCCATCCTTTCTGGTAGTCTCTATATCTTTTTCTAAACTAAAATCCTACCACTTCCATCGGGTTGCTCGCACTGGGAGCGCTTCTGAAAGGATCATGTATGCTATGCGCTTTATAAATAGCCATATACAATACAATACAATAATCAAATACCAAGTTTCGTTTTCATGCTCGACTCTTCTATGCACTCCCGGTTTCATCTTCTTTTTATCCATCTAGTTTAACTTGCGGGAATCTTGATTGATTGCTTGCTTGCTTGCTTGCTTGAGCCACAGGCTAAAAAGTCAAATCTTGCGACGACTAGTTCGATCACTTACAATCATTCAATCGTCGTGAAACTTGGCAGACAGACTCGCCCTCGCACACACTTCATTCTATCAAAATTTCAGCTCCCCAAAAAGGCTAGCTTATAGAATCGGGGACTCAACTTTTCGAATCGGGGAATCCCCTTTTCCGAAACGCAGCGTTGTGATTGGCCAGCGTTGCCATTGGCTGCAACAGACACGGGTGCGGTGCTTGATTAAACGGACGCTATGTTGTAAAATGCTATATATTTGTAGAGGTAACTGCTTAATATGACGGATTATAGGATACTAGATGGATATAATAAAAAACTTTGTTTTTACTATTGGTTCTTTTTTTATAAACCTCATTTTTATTTAAGTGCTTAGATTCTCTGATTTCTCTCGCCCTTTCTATCTGAACTCTATTCGGGGATCTCTATTCCTTATTCTATAATGCCTTGTTACATAGTTCAGAAGTGTACACTGAAGCCATGCAAGCATCGAGAGCCATAAGTAGACTGGAAAAGGTAAGTTTTCCATTAAGAACGAAAGACAGTCTTTGTAGTAGAGTTGCGAACATGAGGAGGTAAATATTTTCCAGATGGAGGAATCAGCCATTGTAAATGAATGCCGGACATAGGCTAAACAAGACATATACCAAAACAATAGATTTTATACAATAGTGAAGTCTCATAAGAATAAGACTGCATATCAGTGTTTGATTCTACAGCAGAGCGAAGCTGTCGGATTCTTCTGAGATGAGACGAGCACGTTCGAGAAGTTGCAGCTATGCTATGATGAGATTTTACGAAGAATTTTGAGTGGAGCATGACTCCAAGATCTTTAACAGTAGAAGATGGAAAATGTAAAGAGGCGAAAGTAAAGAGCTAGAGTTCATTGGACCGTAGGAGCCTAGAGGAAGTGTCAAACCTGATGAGTTATGCAGCTCTTTGTAATAGCAAACGATGAAGAAGGCCACAAAAGCAAGACATAGGCCTACTCTTCTAGAACAGTTCGTCTTTTCGATTAGAATATTTGCAACTTTTAACTTCTTTAGTTGGTGAGTGGAGTCACATAAATGTTACGACTAACTTAAGTGTATATGATTTAAAAAAGATGATTAATTTGCAACGATTAACAGTTTAATTTCTTTATCATTGAATGGTCTTCGAAAGATATAAGTAAGTACATTCTTTACTTAACCCAAGCGCCAGAGTGCTGCCAAACAGCACTCTGGCGAACAAACATCTAGGTTAATAGGCAATCATTGTATATGACCACTGACCATATAGTTAGTATGAGTACAGCATTCTGACTACTAAAGTTTTCCTCATGCTATAGGCTTAAACATAAACATTCACGACTTAGTTAATTGAATAAAATTCAAAAATAATTTCGTAAATCTGCAACGCTGGATATAATAATAATAATAATAATAATAATAATAATAATAATAATAATAATAATAATAATAATAATAATATCTTTTCTTTAATAAGCGCCTGACAAACGCACTGCGCTGTACATTTACATGTTATGCCATTTAAATCTTAACTACTAACAGAACAGACAGCTTGCAATACAATGGCGCTAATAGCAGCCTACAAAGCATATCCGCCCAACGGGGGCTCGAACTCGGTACCTCTCGGTCTCTGTGCCAGATGTTATCCAATGCGCCACGGGCCCCCCGAGTTCCATTCGAGTATATCGTAAACAGTGTCCGTGGATGAGACAGGTCAGGGCCTGGGAACTCCTCTTCCAGTAGAAGAAATTGCTTTGGTTTTAGAGAGTTCCATTCGAGTATCATTGCTCGTCTCGAAACAGGTACAAAAGCCGACTATTGTGGAGCGCAAAACAGCATCTGCAAGCCTGGCAGCTCTTCCGACCATCCCCCAAGGATGAAATTGACCGTTTATTTCTCCGTCGCAACCGCCTAAATAATCACTTCGCGTCAAGGGTTGCCTTTAGAACGACGATAGATGAAAAAAATCTTCTGTTGCAGCGTTAATGAGATGGTGTGGACAACTGATGCAACGCGTCAACGCTATGACGCGAGTAGGCACTGCATGATCAACAGTTTAGCAGAACTTCCGGAAACAGGGTACGTCATAATTAGTACTACGTCATCACACAATGCATGAAGTCGACAACAACCAATTACTCATTTTTTGGTCGACACTCCTTGTTATGCACTCGACTAGATGCCAACTGCTTTTAGGTTGACCGTCTTCTGACCATCTATTGAGCCTGCCTTTTAATAAAAATGATGTACGTCAAGGTCGAACTTTAGATCAAAGAACGTAGAGTTTGTTCTCTATGTTTGCAACTTCGCTGATGTTTTCGAAATAAAAAAAGTTCTATGCTATTATTTCGAATATCAGCTTATTAAACGTTGTTTAGAAATCGTTTTCAAGGAAACATTACTGGCATTTCAGCCTATACGCATAGATTTCGTGGTTAGAATTTAATAAAAGTCGTTAATCTAATGTACTTTAGAAGACGTTTAACGCACCATAGGGGTAACAGGAAATGCCAAATACCACGCCATCGCCTGAGTTGGTTAATCTAATGACTTATATAGCGCCACTATCATATTGCACAGGGCATCAATCAGTAGGCCTAGTGGTTGCAGATCAATCTGCAGAGAGCTTTCCAGTCACTTATAAGAGGCAATCGTATTTAACGGCATTAGTACTTCAACAGTAGCTGGTCAGATGCTTTGCTGTTAATCGGATCGAAACCGCGAAAGACCGCTCAGAAAGACACGGAAACAAACGTCAACAGAGACTCTGTAGAAAGCATCAGTTCGACAAGGTGAAGGACAGGTCAAAAAGGTTAAATCTGTTTCTTCTGTCTTCATCATCAAAGGCATGCCAATAAGAAGATTCGTTTATTGATTCAAACTGACAAGCACGCAAAAAGATTACATGATATAGTAGTAACAAATGATAACAAGTTTAACATGAGTGGAATTTAACTGTATAGCAGCCTGCAAGGGCCCATCTGTCCTACTGCTCACTTTACAGTCACCCCCCCAGGGGAGTGGAAGGCTGAGTCAACCCTTTGGGGCTAGCGAGTATCGAACTACCGTCCTTCTGATCTTCGTGCCAGCGTGTTACCGTTCAACCATCTCCCCGCCCCAATATGCACGGCCTCGTTCACTAGGTCGTGTTCTGGAACCTTCTTACACGACAGAGGCAGAAACGCTTTCTACCTATAGCTTTAACCGCATCTCTTTAGACCCATCAGATGATCCTGTTCTCGCGGTTTTTAGGTTTTAAAGGCGCTGTATAAACAGCAAGATCTCTACATACATGCAGGTTTGTTTGGAATACATTTTGGTTCACAGCGGGTGGCCAGGTTCAAAACTCATAGAGTCTAAGAAGAAATCTGAAAAGATACCTGATAATGTGGGAGTGTTCAGTAGTAAGTTACACAGGAAAATTCCAGACATATTCTCGGAATAATTATATTATTATTGTTGATCTGTCTTCGACCATTAAGTTAATTAAACGAAACAACTGCGCATTCATCCGAGAAAAGGACAATCATCGCTTCAGAGTTCTAACCTATTCGGATGTAATCTAATCTTACGTAATCTGAAGTAATGAAGTCTGATCTAACGACTTCTATAGCGCAGTAATCATAACGCACGAGGTATCAACGGATGGTAGCTTACTTACTTAGTTAGTTAGCTGTAAGTGAAACCGTATAGTCGAATATTGGGCATTCGTTGGAGAAGCCAGATCGAAAGCCTAAGGGTCAGTTAAACCAGAAATCGGACGAAAGTGCTTAAGTGAGTTGAACAGATACGTCATAAACTTAGAAGAGAACGACACCGAAGAACATACAGAGGGAAGTCGAGAACTAGGCAGCTGATTTTTTATAACGTCATATTCAACGGGGAAAAGGATTAACTCTAGATGCAGAGAAGATTAATATTCTGTCGATCACAATCACAATTCAAAGAGACTTAGGCCTATTGCGGTGCTCCTTGTAAGCGCCGAAATGGAAGAATACTAGTAAAACACCTGTGGCAACAATCAGTCTTGAATCTTGATACGTAGCTGCTGCAAACCCGATTACCGTTACTCGCTTAAATAAACATCGAAGATAACCCTATGCCTTAGAGGTCAAATAATTAAGTCCTTTTACGCTAGATCAATCTTTTTCATAAAGGTTGCAGATATCTTTTGGTCTGTCTGGTGCCTTCCTTTGCTGGTTGGAATCCTTCCTTAGGGAACGCTCCCTATGTGTGGTTCATGGGCCAACCAGGTCCCCATGGGTCCCCGCCCCTATGGGCTACCTCAGGACTCCGTCTTGGGTCCCCTACTCTACCTTGTGTATACTTCTGACCTTGCCTCGCTTCTTGCTTCTTATGCTGCTCTGGCACAGCTATATGGAGACGATGTCCAGGCTTACTTGCATTGCTCTGCCTCTGACGCTACTGCGACCACTCGGGCTATGAGCTCGATCATGGGAGCCCTTGAGACCCGGATGTGTCTAACCGGCTGCGGCTTAACTCCGCTAAAACCCAGTTCATCTGGCCGGGCACCCGCCAGCAACTGGCTAAGTTAGACATGGCTGCTCTTGCTGCTGACTTCCCCCTTTTCATCTTCTCCTCTCCTCTGTTGTGCGTGACCTAGGCGTCATTTTGGCGCTGCTAAAATCCTATACGATGGCGCTATGAACTACAGTAGACTAATTTCATTTCGGTATGTGGCGCTGCTATCGCACAATAATGCCGTGCTGTCCAACATGTGGACCGCTGATTTGGACTAATTTCATTTCAGTAGTTGGCGCTAGGTGGCGCTGCTATCGCACTACGCGCTAGGAATTGTTTTAAAACTGCCGCATAGATTCAAATTTACGTGTAACGAAAGTTGGGCTGCGCGATACTGACCAACATGCGGCCCGCGGGCATGCGACCAGCGGGCTGATATCCTCATCGGTTATTTTTAGGACGGGAAAACATCTAGTAATAGTAGTAGTAGTAGCAGTAGCAGTAGTAGAAGTAGTAGTAGTAGTAGTAGTAGTAGTAGTAGTAGTAGTAGTAGTAGTAGTAGTAGTAGTAGTAGCTTTCGTAAAAGCCCCACACTGCGGGCTTCAAGCGAGATACCGTAATCCACAATGCGGACGTCCGAAGAGTGCGGACGTCCGCGGTTTTGAAACGTTGATTTTTGGACTCCTGACACCCAATTATGATGCCCTAGATGATAAATTTTGAAATTTTGAATTTTTGGGCATAGGCCCGATTTTCGTGGTCCTCATCCATTCGACTACCAGTGGTTAAAATTTCAAAAATCTCCTGATGGCCGCGCCGATAAGAACGGGGACGCCATAGTCCGCGATTCTCGTGGTCTGTGGCTCCCACGTGATCGATGACGTGCCGACGAATAGTAGTAGATTATTGGAGTTTTATAGCGCCTCTTGCAGGTAGACTATGCAATAGCGGAGAGAAAGACAGAGACAGAAGGACAAATAATACTTCTAATAATTACAAGAATACTAGTAATACTAAAAATAATCGTTTATTGATTCAAAACTGAGAAGTAGGCGTATGCAGACTAGATGTGCAAAGCACAGACAGAGAGAGAAGGACAGACAGAAAAAGAGATACAGAGAGACACAGACACTGATAATAATATTAATACTAATACAGTTAAGAATAATAACAATAATAATAATAATAATGATAGTCGTTTTGTATTGAAACCACCGCATAGGCCTAGGCCTATGCATCTTCTATAAGTGCAACCAAAGAAGAGACAGAAAGAGACACTCATTAATATTAGTATTATAATAATTATTTTTATTGCTATTAATAATAATAATAATTATTATTATTATAATACTATTAATAATAATAATCGCTTATTGAATGACCTGACTATTAGGCCTATGCATCTTTATGTGTACAAACCACACACACACACAGAGAAGCAGAAACAGAAAATAGACCGACAATAATAATACCAATAACACAAATTATAATATTAATAATAATACTAATAATACTACTACTCCCTAATAATAATAATAATAATAATAATAATAATACTAGTAATATCTATGTATTTCCGTGTAAGTCAATCAATCTGCCTGAATGTAGGTTTTATGCAAATGTAGGCTAAGTGTAAATATCCGAATTTTCTCAGCTCCACGCAAAAGCCATGTCATCGAGACGAGCTTAAGTATCGGCGCTATATAAAATAAAGTCCGTAATAGCCAGGGTGCCTTGTCCATTCCGGTGCCAGCTCAGAGTCGTGGGGGTCAAGTCGCTGCATGGTATGCAGGACTGCCTGGACTGGGTATGTCTCTGCCATGAGATCGCTCTGTCGGTCTGTTTGTCTGGCTGTTTGTTTGTGAGCCTATTGCTTGAAGTGAAATTATTCTTCATCTTATTGCAAACCCTATAATTACAGTGCATCTTATATCTCCGCCTTCTCTACATTGCCCAGTAACGTTGCCCCGCATAGACAAGACACAGTGTCCTTTGAATATGCAGGATATAAGACGGAATTTATGACGTCATAAGATTACCTCTTGGAAATCGATAGCCTGCGTCTATAATTTAAAGTCCAGTACATCCCCCATAATATCTGTTACTTAAACGACGATTCCTTCCTCGCCGAAGGGGAATAAAAGAACTTAAGGACGAACTAGTACAAATAACTAATTTAATAATAGTAACTAATAATTATAATAAAAATAATAAGCAAACAGAATATCTCGTGTCTTTGGCAGACACAAAGACAAAGAATCTCGACGCGTGTTTGCCTGGCTGGCTGGCTAGGTTGCAGTAGGCAAGCAAATTGACTGTGTCAAATTAGCCACATGGAACAAATAGAAATGTCCTACCTGAATATGTTTCAACAGCTACATTTGTAGTACATGTATATTCCAGTAAACGATTCGGTATTGAGTTTTACGACACTCTTCCACTGATCTGACTAAATGAACAGCATGTTCTCTGTTGAGGGTTTTAAAAATGGCCGCCTGATTACTCTGTATACAAGATGCCTATGGCGCAATTGAGCCTACGACCTGCCACGTGGTACCTTACAGACAATCCTATTGGCTGGCGCGCGCACAGCTTTGAGGCAAAATTTAAAAGGCTTAATCTGCCACTAGCTCTACCTTGTATACACTATGCTAATGACGTCTAGTAAGTAAGTGAGTATCTACATTCACGTAGTAGATTTAACTCTCCGAGTTCTCCGTATGTGAAGCAAATTTGAGAGTGAGATCAATAGTAATCAAATCAAATTGATAAGTAAATAAGCAACCTAAGTACGTAATGATCTCTATTACCGCGAACTAAAGGCTCATACTTCACAAGAACAACGCACAGGCCTACACTTCCCAAAACCAACGCAATACCACTATTATCATAGAGAAATTGTAAAAAGTCTTTGGCTGTCAGATTTATATAGCCTAAATGTAAGGGTAACTCTTCTTAATATCTCAGCGCCACACAAAATGGACACCAGCTTATTGTCGGCAATATAATTATATCCGCAATAGCCAGGCTGCTCTGTTCGTTCCGATGCCAGGTCAGAATTCGGGGAGATCAAGCCGAGGAGACAGTGTTATGCAACTACATCTATAGCTATGATCTTAACAACATATTAAAATTACAATCTACGTGTCTGCCTATAATCTAACCTGTTAGTTTTACTCCAGCTGTATGCCTCATTGCATTTTTATGCCTTTAGATGCAATTGTATATAAGTCAGACCTGGCTATTGCGGACTGAAACCTGACTAGTGTGGACTTGACTTGAAATAGCGCCGGTGTTTAGCTGGTCTCTCCGACGTAGCTTTTGTGGGCGCTGAGAAATTGTCGAAGAGTTACATTTACACTACATTCACCGACTTGTCAGGCCATAATGGTAAAAAAATTAAAGTCGTTACGATGATTGACGACTTGAGAAAAATTAATAATTCAATTCAATTAAAGACTTTTATTGACATCAAGTATCAAATTCTTCACAAAAACAAATCTAGCAGTACATAATCACTTCAGTCCGCTTATATATCATATATGCAATAAAAAATTTCTACCATAAAATGACAATCGGTTTCCTAGTGTCAAAGGGTTATCCCTAAAGGAACACTTATACCAGGGAGCCCTTTTTTCCTCAATTTCTAAAGTAGGTAGAACAGATGATCAGTAGCGGCCATAGTGTCTTCAGTTGTATTTTACATCCAAACAAGCACAGTCATGTGCTTGTCAAGTAAGTAAGTAAGTAAGTAAGTAAGTAGCCTTTGTTTGCCTCTGACTTATAAGCACACATGCATTGACTCTGCACGTATACAATTAACGAAACCTCATGAATTGTCAAACTGTTTATGGGGACTTAATTGTTGTCCCTTCTGTTCTCACCTTTGAATACCTACTGAGAGTTTATAAATGTGGAATCTACATTTACAGTTACGATACTTTCTTTGATTAAGATAGATTCTTATAATTAAATCTTTGATGTGTTGCTCGTAAACTCTAAATTTCTAAAGCGCTACTCTGAAGCATGAGTACAACGGAGAGCTAATTCACCACTACCAAATCTGTGGTAGTGCCAGTCTCGAACCTGGAGAAAGGAGGAAGGCAGAGTTAATCATCTTTGTTATGACACAGCGTCATCCAACAGCAACTAACCACACCATGCAGATCATCCCAGCAGGTGTAAATACCTATAGACAGACAGGCATTTAGAGAGACTGAAACCCACTAGTCTTTCATCATCAGTTCGTGACGCCATCCATCTGGCGGCGATGGATACGAATAAAATGTTCTCCATTATCCTCGGCTATTTTTCATGTCCAATCATTCAGCCTTATTAAAGTTATGCAACAAATGAAGTTGCATCTATGTGCATCAGAGACAGACAGACATACATGCAGATAGAAACAAAGATAGGGCCTAGAGAAACTAACACGGCAGGCAGGCAGGCAGGTAGGCAGGCAGACAGGAAGGCAGGCAGGCAGGCAGGCAGGCAGGCAGGCAGGCAGGCAGGCAGGCAGGCAGGCAGGCAGGCAGGCAGGCAGGCAGGCAGAAACTCAATAAGGCTTTCTCCAAGATTACTCGTGAGTGGAAGGATCTTGGGCTCTCTCTGCACACCCCTGGGGTTGGGCTATGAAGGGGGGGGAGTAAATGCTTATTGCCAGTGCGCAAGCTCGTCAGTGCAGTCTGCGTGCGACCCACCAATTGGAGGCAGATGTCCGGCTGTTTTGACCTCGGCCAGCCATTCTCTTTGAGTTACTGACTTCGGCTATAAGAGGGGGTAGAGAAGATCCGATAGAGATCGGCCGAAAGAAAGAGAGGCACACAGACAGACAAAGGGACACAGACAGACATCATCATCGTCATCAACATCATCATCGGTTTTCTTACTTACTTACTTACACACATATTATTTACAAAATACATAAATGCATACAGACATACATCCATGTATACATAAATGCATAAGGGCTTAAGGATATAGGATTATTATTATCATCATCATCCACTCCTCCTCCTCCTCCTCCTCCTCCTCCTCCTCCCTCTCCTCCTCCTCCTCCTCCTCCTCCTCCTCCTCCTCCTCCTCCTCCTCATCATCATCATCATCAATGCGAAGTCTAAGAAAACGTTAGTCGGTATAATTATTCTATTATTCTATTAATCTAGTAAGTGTCTCAGCTTGTCTGTGTGCATGGTGACAAGCCTATTGATAAATGAACTGAAAAATAAAAGTTTATGAACATCTGCAATTCAGCAGAAGTATAATATTTTCCCATCGAATCGTTTGAGAGTCACTTGCAGTAGTCCCTGGTCCAATTAGTGCCGCTTTCCAGCTACAAAAAACGTAACAACATAACTAGGTCAAATATTTTTTCAGATTGTTAGTCTTACTAAGAAAGTCCGAGATTTGGTTTAAGTGACCCATGCAGGCATGCACTAGTCTAGCAGCACTTCGATCATAGACATAGTATATGTCACATTGCCTTGCCATATATCACTGGGGTGTTCCCATTACTACTGCTGGATCATTTACGTCAGTCTTCAATCAATCAAACAATGAATCAATCAATAAATCCTTTATTGTTCACCGAATAAAAAAACATAATCATATAATTCCGGAAACAATAGATTAAGGTGAACATGCAGAGAACAATGGGAAATCCAAAGGATTAAACTAAGTTTTCGATTCAATAGAAGCTGGATTCATGAAAATAATTTTTCCCGTAACTAGAAGCTGGATCCATGCGAATATTTCTTTGCTTAGATAAAAGGTTCATTGATGAAAAATATTGGTCTCTCCTCTACAAAAACATCTAAACTTCAGTCCATTCTAAACGCTGCCGCCCGCCTCATAGGAGGCATTGCTAAGTTTGACCATAATCTCCTATTTTATCGGCGACTCCCTTCACTGGTTCCCCATCCGCCAGCGCACCCAATTCGAGGTCTGTTCCCTCATGCGAAGCTTCTTGATGGTTCTGCTCCTCATTATCTTATGGCTCTTTGTAACCCAGTATCTTCTCTTTGTCTCTATTTCTTTTGACCAGTTCCGTCAGCGCCTTAAAACCTCTCTTTACCAACGAAGACACTGGCCCGGGTCGGGAGCGCCTCTGTTTTTGAGTGGCGCTATATAAATGTTCGATAACGATTACGATAGTTATTATGCACATAGGAAGACTGCTTACTTACCAACGTCAAGTACGGCATTGAAGACATCAGAATAATTATTTAGCAACGTAAAATACGGGTTTACCGACATTTGTATACACACTGGCGCGCCTACATACATACATACAAACAAACAGGCATGCATGCATACATACAATATAAAGATTAATTACCTTGATTCAGTCCTCCGCCTGATGTACCTACATATCCAATAATACTCTAATTCATTCATTTTCACTTATCTTCATTTAGAGTTTTAGACCTATTGATACCTACAGAATAACAAACTACAACCTTAACATAGAGTGGGCAGATATGGGGATTGGGAGTACAGCTGCCTGTAACATCCTGCAGAAGGGACATGTAATCCTGCTTAATTAGGACCACTTATTAACAAGCAATGCAGATGACGAGTTCTAGTTTAAGCGTATAAAAATACCTTAACTAAAAAGCATCATAACTAATGGTAAAGAAACATTTTCATGCACGAGAACACTTATGTGTTCTTGTTTCTGAAATAAATGCAAATCAGGCAACTTTCGAATGTTCAGTGGTAATGTATTACGTATTCAGGGATCAATGCATTCTATATTACAATACCTGGTATTTGGGCATGCGTATGCTCTACAAAAGTCATCCTGTAGCAGAATAGGTGTGAGGTTGAGAGAAATGTAAGAAATAAGTTCAAATAACCATCAAATACCTGAGGTTACTCAGGTACTTATAGCTAATTTTGGCACATGAATTCACCAATTTTAAATTTATATACCAAATATTTTTTTTTAATTCTGAGAAAAATGTGACCTGATATTGGTGTTGCATAATTTAATGCGATGCGATTCAATCCATTCTAATCTACATAATCTAATCTACTCTTATCTCACCTGTAACTGACTTCAGTTACCTTACCGCGCAAATGACAACGACCTCACAGAGATCCTTGACGACTTTTGAAAAGTTTATATAGCGCTGATATGGAATCTTTTTATGTGTCAAGGTCTCAAGGAGAATGAGGTGCTTGAGATACGAAGAAGTGGCCACGGGGGTCAATACGTCGACGGACGGTCCTTCATCTGGAACAAGTTCGAGCAGAGTGGCTACGTGACTATGTACGCCGAAGATCAGCCGAGACTCGGAACGTTCCAGGCACACTACTACGGCTTCGAGGAACTTCCCGTCCACCATTACATGCGTCCGTTCTGGTTGGCTGCCTCCGCCTCGAACCTCGATGCCACCAGCCAGCCCAACTGTCTTGGTTCGGTCCCAAAGCACCAGTACACGCTCGAGTACTTGGCGGATTTCTTCCGCAAGTACAGTTCGACTCCGAAGTTTGCGTTCGGGTTCCTCAGCGATTTCAACCAGAGCCGCCTCGTTGACGACGACCTGGTGAGCTTCCTTGAGCTGCTGAAGAAAGGTAAACACCTGGATAACACGTTGTTGGTCATCCTCGGAGACCACGGAAAGAGCTACGGACCACTGCGGAATACAATCGCTGGAAAACTGGAGGAAAGCCTTCCATACTTGTCTTTAACGTTTCCAACTGGGTTTCGGGCCAAGTACGGTCGATTGATGACCAACCTAAGGGCCAACAGGAACCGACTGACCACGGCCTTTGATGTATACAAGACGCTGATGACCCTGCTGGACATCAACTCCACGCAGGTACGATGCAAGCTATTAAAATAGAATTTCTACATGCCAGGTATTGTACATTACATGGACGATCAGTAACAGAGAAGTCGAGGTGAAAATATATGAGTTACAGCAAAATTCAGCTGTTCTGGGTATGACTTAGTGCTGTGCGATTGCAAATTATATTGTTGTATCGAGATAAATTGTGTCGCTTCGCGTCGGGTAAGCCCTACCATGTTTTGTGGTGCTGGATTGAATTGCACTATTGAACCGCATTGTACAGTATAAACTTATATCAATAAGTGGTATACATTGCATGCACTGTACTGCATCTTATGCACTGTACATGTATTGCATTGCAAAGTAGCCTATTTCTAACTTCTGAGTGTTGTGACAATTTTTGGATTTCGATTGGACTTCAAATGATTACAATTTTGGTCACGATTTCAAACGAATCTTACTCAAGAGACCATCGATTGTTGCATCGTTTGTTTCGGTAACGGTGCTACAGAAGTCTTTAGATAATGCTATTACTGTATTGTGTTGTTATAATGTATGATCATGTGATATGGTAATGTATCTCGCGCTGTTCTGCTGATAGCTGCCTGTGAACGTGACGGCGAGGGCGATCAGTCTCCTTCAGGAGGTTCCGCGGCAGAGGACATGCAAGAGTGTCGAAGTGGATGTTCACTGGTGCACGTGCGTAAAGTTCGAACAGATCAACGACCCTGAGACGATCGACACGGAAGGAAAGAGACTAGCCTCCGTCGCTGTTCAGGAGATCAACAAGCAGCTGGACAGAGAGGACAAGGACAAACTATGTGCCAAGCTGTCCCTTCAAAGCGTTCAAGATGTCCGCGTCGTCTTTACAAACGAAGTCGTAAGTTCATGGCATATATATTCATTTCCTGCTTTAAAACGTGACTAACTGGGAAATAATTAATTACTGAATTAGCAATGGCCGGACGACAGGCGGTCTTGGACTGCATCTTCAAGACCCACCCGCGGACTGGTAGTGTCAGTGCTACAAGGGCCAGTGTAATGCAAGTGTAATGTAATGATCCCATGATATAGACCAGTTACGCAATGAAATCTAATGTGACGTAACTGACCTAGGAATGTAGTTTATCCGTTTATGTTTATTTGTTTATCAAAGCTTTCTAGGAATTGTTCGTTCTGTCTTTCGTTCAGCTGATACGTGCCTCGAAATCTCTCGCGGGCTATTACAGTTATACGCCTGCGGGTCTAGTCTAGACAGAAACGGCTTTTGTAGTAAACGCTCATTCGAACTTATTCAAAATGATTTCGGTCGGTTGGATGAATACGTCTCGCCTGCCAAAGCAACGTCCGCCGACAACTTAGAATAATCGGCTTAAGCCGATATTGAATAATTCGGTTTTCGCATGGACGGAATGACTAATCCTTAGGGAATTGTCCTTACATTCTAATGCACGCGGCGGTTTATTGAAAGGAAACCGCAAGGCCCGCATTTCCCCCTTGAAGTTCCTTTAAAAGCCGCCTTTTACACGTGGCTTAGGGTATAATGGGGCAAAGGCGCGCAAGGGGCAAGAACGTTCAATGAGAACAGGCCCTGAACAGCTCACACTAAGTCTATGCTACAGCGCATGCGTGATGACCTAGACACGATCATTGTTTCGACAGGAGATTGAAGCGGTTAGTCGTATTACTTCAAATCCACAAGGTAAACTTTATTTTCATCGATTTTCGTAAAATATTTGTAAAATTTGAAAACGTGATTGTCCAATTTGCGTGCGCGCTAACGAGAAACGCTATGTAGATATGGATGAAGGCAAGATTAAATGATATTTCAGTAGGTAGACCCGAGTTCATATCTGTCCGTAATAAGTAGTAATGGCTGTCCTTACAGAAACGCCATTCATGGGGCAAAGGCGATCGGGGCAAGATCGTTCGCGCGCGTTTGCCCCATGTCTGGTGTACGATCTTGCCCCTTTCCATTGACCTTGTTGATCCAGTAAATTGAAAGTAAATTTAAACTTGGCAAAGTAATCTTAATGATGTTATTGTAATGTATTGATTGCAGGATAATATGTGACAATGGTCAGACATTACAAGCGAAAAACAAACAGGATGGTCGGATGTACCGAAGACCTTCGACGAGCAGCTCGTGATATGATTGCTGGTGGTCGAAGCATTCGAAAAACAGTGCAGATGCTCCTCCTTTGCCAACAAATCCTGATGCTCAACCAGATATGACCACTGCAGATGCTCCTCCTTTGCCAACAAATCCTGATGCTCAACCAGATATGACCACTGCAGATGCTCCTCCTTTGCCAACAAATCCTGATGCTCAACCAGATATGACCACTGCAGATGCTCCTCCTTTGCCAACAAATCCTGATGTGTTTATTAGTACTCCAGGTCCAAGTAGGTTGACACAAGGTATAACTCCTGAAATGATACGACCTTTACCAAAAGCAACTACGAGACGAGCTGGCAATGGAAGAGCGCAGAAAGCTTCCTTAATAACTGCATCACCATTCAAACAGCAGCTCATTGAGAAAGAGAAACCAAAGATTGCCAAAAAAGTTGACAAGGCACTTGGGGAAAAGCCCAGCAATGGAAAGGAACGTGTCAAAAGTAACATTAATAATACGGGTAAAAAGGTTTCTGTAGGGTTTGAAAGGGGCCGACGACCTGATTACAACACAGTGCCCAAACCTCCCAAGAAACTTGCGAAAAGGCGTCTGCAACTGGAAGGTGAAAGTGCCACAGAAACTGAGAAATCTGCCAAAGAAACATTGAAAAAAGGTTAAAAAACAAAAAGAGTCAGAGGATATTTGTCCTGCTTGCGATGAGGTGTACGTTCACCCACCAACTGAAGACTGGATTGGTTGCAGTGGTCCATGCGGGAAATGGTGGCATGAAAAATGCACCGCATATGAAGGCGGTGTCTTTATTTGCGATTTCTGTTGACTTTGACAGAAACAATAACATTAACGGATTTGCCCCAAAACATTAACGAACTTGCCCCCATGGCGGGGCAAGATCGTCAATCACAGCACCTTCAGTTTCTTCAAAATTGTGAAGTGCTTCACTGTTTTTGGCCAGTAACAATTACTAATACATGTTCATCAAATAGCAATTATTGTTTACAGTAACTTTTTCCTTATGACTTTTATCAGACAAACCTTCCACATGCAAAAAATCAAAAACATAACGGTCTTGCCCCATTATACCCTATTGAATGCCTGCAGCGCTTGCGTTGACCACGATGTACAACGAGGACAATACAACTGATGCGATGCGGCAAATATTGCATCGAAAAATCTGATCGATTTAGGATTATTACGAACACGCAGTGCATATTCGCTTTCCGACTGACTGACTGACTGACGGATTGACTGACTGAGTGACTGACTGATTGACCGATGAACTTCTTCTTTCTTATTTCACTGGCTGACTGACTATATACAAGTCGTGTAATTTTACTTGGAGTTTACGAATACGATTTATTTATGCTTAGGCCAGTAGGCCTAATGATGTTTTTTAAACCGATTATTAGACTGATCGATCTGTGAGGCAATCAATCGCTGAATTAGATCAATGAACCAACCAACAAACGAAGCAGTTGTTAATAAAACAATAAATCAGTAGAGCAATGAAAGAATGAATTGGTGAATCATCCATTTCGACCACTTGTAGATCCTGGAATTGGAGAACAAGTTGGAAGTTGGTCGGTCGGAGGTGTTCAACGTCAGTCGTACGTATCCTCTGTTCGCCCGCTACCACCAGATCGTCTTCCGGACGACCCCTGGAGACGCCCTCTTCGAAGCGACCGTCGTCTCCTCCGTTGACTCTTCCTCCGGATACGCCATCGATGGCCAGATCAGCCGCATCAACGCTTACGGAAGACAGTCGGACTGCATCTTCGATACGCACCCGGACCTTAGAAAGTACTGCCAGTGCCCCGACGCCTAGAGGCTAGACTAAGTGTATTGTAATGTACTGTAATGATGTGATTCTATTGTGTGTTAAGTAGCGTGACGAACTAATGAAAGTAAGTCTATACTGTCTGTGTTCTGGTGCTATGTGATGCGATGAAATCCAATGTAACGTGAAGGACTTACGAAATGTAATGTACAGCGATAATGTTATCATGTGATGTGATGCTGCAGTGCAACGCTGTGAGTAACTGCAGAGTAGTTGTTTAGAAACTCGTCTTAGAACATTCAACATTAATGTGGCCATGCATGTTCTAGACACGTATATCATACGTGCGATTCTCGTCAATTGAAGAAACAAACACTTTTTACTGGCTGTCGACCACATCGGGTGTGTGTCGCTACTAGACAACTGGTTGACTATGAGAATTCTAGTCGTACTAGTGCCTTTCGTCACGAGGCCTTTTATTAGGAATCAGAAGAGTAACTGATAGAAGAGGATTTATCGAGAATCTGGTCCATCGATGTAGGCCTAAATGTAGGACACCATGTTTTAACTGATCTCTCGGCTTGTGGTTTATGAAGTTCATGATCATGTACAGTATATAAAATACTTCAGAGTTGTGTGAATAAATGCGTATAAGCTCAACAGTCTTATTTTCATAGGCCGACATTCTAGGCTCCTCTCCAATCATGTAAGCACAATATAGCATGGCAAAGCATGGCATGACACGACACAAGGATTTTAAATGGCCCAGAAGATAGTAGTCTGTATTAGAATCACCGTAAGTTAACCTGGTAAGCGTAAAGGCCATTCTTCCGAGCTCCCCAAAAGTTGTGATAATCTATCCGCTGAAACAGTACTATCAAAACCATTCCACGAGTCTACAACTCTTGCACTGAGGAATTTCTGCCCTAAAATGTTCTCATCTTACGCTTCGGCTTTACCCTATATACGTGGCGTAAGCTCGAATACTGACCCAGTGGTAGGCCTATAACTAAGCTGGTTAAGGAGCGGGTTGACGGGTATCGGTTGTAGGCCTATAGGAGAGTAAACTACGTAGGGACTATGTTATAAAGAGAACATATTGAATCAGATGTAAAACAGGTTATGGGCCGTTTTAGAATGTACAACCAATCGCCGATAGTAACAATGAGTCAATGACGTTGGCACAAATATTGACCCAATGTGCGTGCTGGCTGGGATGGCGTGATTTGCTGGGGGGGGGACGCCTGCTAACGCAATTTTGTTCCGATAGGCTATGTACCAAATGCGGACTAAAGTGAAAATCCTTTTACATTTATGACACTTGTGCAATAGTAATATTTTTTTCTTAAAGCGCCTTTGCCTTGCATAGGCCTATTCTGAGATTTCTGACTATGGCACTAGTAGGCTAACTTGCTAAGCGTCTATCTTAATCTGTATGCCACTACAGGCCTATCAGATTCAACAACCCGTTTAGATGTGCATGTAACTTATGTATCTAGGTATTTGTGTACACACTGTGAAAGACCACAGAAATCGCTGTAGTAAAAGGATCAAGACTCGTGACAGTCACGATAATAATGTTATTTATATTCATAATTTATTATCGAAACTTTGTCTAATACGATTCGATTCAAGTCGCCGATCCGAATTACGTCAGGCGGATTATAGTTTGTAGGATTCCGTATGTAAGTAAGAGCGCCATCGTGCGGCTGCCTTCCTATTTTCCCCAGACGCGTAGTGGCAGATTCTCCCACTTTCTTCTGCGCATGTTCGTGTACATCAGCCTGTCATTGAGACTTCCCGAATTCGCCGGATTCGCTTCGCCGCGTTTTCCCCAGATCCGCAGTGAATTCCTCTCCCATTTCCTCTTTGGCCTTGCTTCGTCCGGCCGCGATATTCCGGCTGCCATTCCCTGCAGGATCTGAGGACCGAAATCTCGCGCGTCGAAGACCTGGAATCCCGCTCCACTCTTCCTTGCCACTTCCTCGAGTTGCGCCAGACTCGGACTTCCTCGGACATCGGATCGTCTCGGTCCCAGGAGGACGATGATAGCGTCCCTGCCCGGTCGGACACCGTTTCGCAGCAGTTCTCTTTGGGAAGAGTCCCTTCCGGAGTCCTGTTTGGAAAGTTTCCATAACGCGTTCCTCTTGCCCCAGACGCGGAGGTATTCGTTGTTGCTCCACTTCCGTTTCGCTTCCATCTCATTCCTTCCTTCGATGTCCTTGTCACTCGATTCCGATAAATCTCGTAGAAGCTGGATGGGATCTACTCCATCAGCTGGAACACCGTCGAAGTCCCCACGGCCGTCAGCGTTTTCGTCCATGGGGACTTCCTCGTCTGAACCTTGGACCAGCGGACCTTCGTCCTGACCTTTGGAGGTCAAGTCTTGTTCCGAGGCTTTCGCAATAACCGGAAACGCCAAGAGAATTATAAAAGCAGCACGCAAGAACACGGAAGAAGCGGATTTGGATCGACGACTGACGCAGAGAGGGCGCCACTGTCGGGATCTCGTCTGGATGTCCTAGAGCAGAAGAAAAAGTAATTTATGTATACAGTCAAATGACGAATCGAGAGGTTCTCAGCAGGCGCAATACATGCATACATACACACATACATGCATATGCACATGAATATATATATATACATATATACATACATGCACATCTGCACATCTGCATACATACACATAATATGCACGTATACATAGGGGCCTAAACAGTACATGCCTGCGCAATGATTGACAGGGAATCGATGGCGGATGCATTTCCAGGTTGGACATTGGACAACCTGTTGTGCAACAGGGGTTGTCCGGAACATTGGAATGCTTCTGGATGAGGACCTATACATGGAGTGGCATGTTCGTTCCCTCTGCAGGGCTTTGTTTTACCAGCTCCCCAGACCGGAGTCATACGGCGAAATTTATCATCGACGCCTATATATGCAACTCTTGTCCACTCTCTTATTTGAGGCGCCTGGTCTCTTGTAACTCTGTCCTTTCAAGGCCTGTCGAAGAACCGGATATGACGGCTTCAGTCCTTCCTTTACTGCGCCACCCGAATCGTCGCTAACCGACCAAAATGCTCGCATTTTTGAGCTACATACAAGAGACGCTGCTCTGGCTTCCTGTCGAGTACATGATTAAACTCAGGATCCTCCTCATGCGAATAGCTTCGAAAGTCGGTGCAGCTCCAAAATACACCAGAGAGCTAACCGATCCTGTCTTCAGCCGCTGAGCCTGGTCGATGATCGTTGCGTTCATCGGCCAGTGGGGACCTGATGGTCCCGCACTCCCGTACGGCGATTCAGAGGTACACCACGATTTCTTGTTCATTGGACCATCGTTATAGGCTACGTAGGCTATAGGCCTAATATTGTTCCACAGACAGCTCAGGAAACATTTCAAACCCCAATCCCTATTCAGCTCTCGAGTTGCACTTTCGATCTATTACTTGACCAAGTTTAGTGCTCTTGTGAGATTAAAAACGCTATATAAATAACCATATAAACACACATACATAGGCCTACAATACATACGTAGAGATATGCATAATTATAATAATTACATTATAAACACACATGCATACCTGCATGCATACATAAATGCATACATATACATACACATACATTTATACATACATATTTACATACATACATACATATACATGAATATACAGAGGCAATATGTATTATATTAAATAGAACTAAAGTATTCATCTATGGTCTATAAGCAGCAATTTATTCGACGTGTTCACAAAGTAAGAGCGTGAATAAGTAAGTGAATGAGTGAGTGAATTTTCCTGGAATGGCGGAGATAGCCTGAGTGGCATCCTTCTATGCATAGTCTACCTGCCTCAGCATTCTCGCGCTTCTCTGTCTTCCTGTCTCTCTACTCGACCCTAATCCCTATTCATCTCTAAGTCCACGTTTGACATCTCTGCTGAGTCTAAGCAGTAATTTAATCGGCCTGTTCACAAAGTGAATGAGTGAGCGAATAAGCAAGTACGTAAGAAGCAAGTAAGTAAGTTAACCAAGCTGCAACCGACCTGCTTAGTCCGACTTGTGTTCCACGTGGTTGCCATGGCAATCAGTTTGCTGTTGACTTGTGGATGTCTCTGAGTAGAGGTGCTAACAGGATGAAAACATTTATACGTAATTAATTTACAGAAGTCATTCAAAATTCGCTACAACGGTCTTGAGATCTTACAAGTGCAGTTCGTGTGCAAAACGGCACGATCCTACATTACCTTACTTATTAAATTTGCCGTATACCATGCTTTAGCGTATACCCTGTATACTCTATCTTACTTTGGCGAGATTCGACTCAGTACGTTTTGAGAATAAAATTACTAAGGTCACTCTGGGCGATTTCCCTGTACTAGAGGTCACTGAGTGCGGTGTCGATCCGCCTTTTTGCACCGGGAAAGACCCATGCATGATGCATTTGTCCGGTTACGTTTTCAGTTGATACCGGGCTTTGCTAAGCATTTGACGCGGAGTCGATTCGATATTTGTACCGGGCAAATACAAGCATTGGGTCGGTTACTTTTTTGGGAAATTGATACCGGCGGTTAACATTGTGGCAATAGACGGTAATAATATGACCTGTACCATTGAGTAAAACTCCTATGACCGAGCTGATTTGGGTACCGCTGGGGGCTATAAACGCAGCTGAAGGGAAGAAGTATAAGGAACAGACAGGCAGTCGCAGAGAGTGCCGGAAGAACTCGGACATTGTTCTTGCTGAAGAAGATTGTTGAGTGTTAAGGCGTCGTTACTGTGAAGTAGAACTGCGGTTGAAGTATTAGATAACTTAGGGAGTAGAATTATTTTCGTTCAGTGATAATAAAGAGGGTAAACTGTCGGACGTTGAATTAAAGGAGTTGACCTGCGAAAAACTGTGTTGCAAAATCTCCTGATAAATCACGGGAGTCGAACCCACCCGAACATTTCTGAGCTGCAGTTTAGGCATCCTGGGAAGAGTCACACGCTCCAAGCGGCAGAAGAAGACACTGTTGGGAACGACCACGATCCGCCACATTACCCTACCCTATATACCTACCCTAGCCTATCGTACCTTACCTTGCCTGACCTTACCTAAAGCCAGCCAGACAGACATGCATAGATACACATACATACATACATACATACATACATACATACATACATACATACATACATACATACATACATACATACATACATAGGCCTACATACATACATACATACATACATACATACATACATACATACATACATACATACATACATACATACATACATATACACATACATACATACACACAGACATACATACATACAGACAGACAGACAGACAGACAGACAAACAAACAACTGTGGCTTGTGCCTTGACAGTCCGGCACGCCAACTATTTGACTACGGCACACGCTGTAGCCTATACACTGTAGTAGACTGAGAATCGCTGATATAATACGACTCGCCATAAACCCTCCATCATTTGAACCTCTACATGGATATAAAATCCAATATAGCGCCTTCGTAATGCGTCTGATATGCACCGTAATACAAGGATCTTATTATTTGGTCGGAATGTTCCAAATGAGCAGATAATTAAAGTGATTCGGGTGCACAGTGAGTCGATCTTCGAGATAGTCCAACGAATGATATCTTAATTCTAGTCTCGCGCCCTCGCAATCTCGCTCTCTTTCTTTCTTAATGGACATTCATGCTTCGCCGAATCTCTTCGATTCAGATTACAGCAAAACTACATAAGAGTATCAGTGAACCGTGGCAGGGCAGAGGTTCACGGTACGTTAGGCACGGGGCCATCTCAATGCGATCAGATATTTCGCGGATGATAGGCATAATAGCGCACTCAGAAAATAATGTGGTCAGAGGTCTCTTGCACGCAGAGACTGTCTAAAGTAAATAACATTAATCGTAAGCTTAATATTCTTTCCGGAGATTTATATAGCGCCTCTTCAAGAAGCCTGTACACGCCTCACAGCAAATTAACTGATGCGAACATCATGATTATGATTCTCTTTAGTACCAAACAATTTGTGTAGGCCTACATCTTCAAGTGTTTGCCTTTATGTATAGTGTTTTTATAGTGGCGCGTTTTTGTAACTGTCACAGATGCAGCGCAATGCACACGCTACAGTGTTTGTACTCAATTGACAAGACCGATACTGTCGAGCAGTAACACAAATTCACTGTACGAATACACTAAGAATTACAGGGCTTCTTACAGTAGAGAATAATAAAGCCACGTAAAGATTGCGTAAAATGGGAAAGCATGGGGGGCCCGTGGCGCATTGGATAACATCTGGCACAGAGACCGAGAGGTACCGAGTTCGAGCCCCGTTGGGCGGATATGCTTTGTAGGCTGCTATTAGCGCCGTTGTATTGCAGGCTGTCTGTTCTGTTAGTAGTTAAGATTTGAATTGCATAACATGTAAATGTACAGCGCAGTGCGTTTGTCAGGCGCTTATTAAAGAAAAGATATTATTACTATTATTATTATAGTGAGATACTTTCATCTGCTAACGTATTACTACGTTAATCTCTAACGTTAGGATATGTGTCCTGGTGGTACACGTCTTGTCTTCGGCTGGCGTTAATTCCCTCCACTTGAAATTCTCTACCTTCTCATGTTTGCGACTGTCATATTGGGACTGTCTTTCACTATGAACTCAACACTTAGGCCTACCTCCTGTAGTCTCAGTCTGTTTACGGTTCTTTATGTTTTCTCGGTATTGTCTGAACTTTGTAAGGAGGGTATTACCAAATGAGACTTGTATTGTATAGACCTATATTCTAACATGGCATAGTCTACGTTGTATTGAAGTAGGCTATTTGCCCTGTCAACGGTTTACTACGTTTATCTGTAATAGTAAACGGACTGCTTTAAAACTCACCCAAGACTAAGTTTCTGCTTTACGGAACTTCACAGCAACTGAACAAACTTAATTCTTTGAATTCTGCGAACTTAGGAATTTTAGTCATACAGCGTACATGCGAAGCAGCTTATAAGCCCGCAATAGGGGCTCTGTGTTTGACTCAAACCTGTCATCAAACCAGCAAGTTAATTCTGTTTGCAGGTCTGTCCACGATACCACTTCCACGACATCCGTGGGATCAGACGCCACATTATTTTTCTGCCGTGATTTGTCTGTCTAATGCCCTGGTCTCCAACCGTCTCGATTATTACAACTCGCTTCGTAATGGCATTTCAAATTTAACTCGATGAAGCTTCAGAGAGTCCAAAAAAACTTAGCCAGAGCAATCAATAACTTGACGTATACCCATTACCCAGGTATTTTGGCGCCCAAGACGAGTGAAGGCAAGCGCCTCTCCCCAAACAGAAATTCTGAATTTTAACGAAACACATTTATAGAAACGTTGTGTTGAACGTTAATCGATGACATCGTCGTAAACGTAAACGTAATCTTCAAACCTCTAAAATGCCACTCGAAAGCCAGGCGCAGGGCACCGGCTTATTCACGAGCGCTAAGGTTAGCGCCGAACGCTGAATATGTGGCTGTTAGCTACAATATCTGTGAGTGTGAGAACTTAGCTAAATTAATGAAAGCGGATATATTTCATTCTGGCTGATGAAACTGCTGTGGCATTCTGGATACAATGTCTTGTTCATCTGAAACTGCTAAGGAATCGGTGCAAAACGCTGCCATAATCATAGATCTTCTTGCAGCTGTTGCTCATTAGTATTCGCAGTTTCCTAAACTGAGCTTCGTTTAGTTTATGTCGCTTCATCATCGATAAAGGCAAGCGATATGAAAAAACCAAGTGACGAATAACAAATACAAATAAAATTGAAATTCGGAATAGCCAACTTACAGATATTCCAAGATTGTGTGACTCGGTCCCCTAAGGCTCAGGTTAGCATGCTGAACACTGCCACCCAAGAGGTCGGGGGTTCAACTCCCCTCCGGGGTAGAAGTTTGTTTCGAGACTTATGCTCCACATGCGCCCATAGCCGGCTCAGCTGTAACGAGCACATTGACTGTACACTCTCGATGGAAAGATGATATGGCGAGGGAGAGGAGTGGCCAACCGCCCATATATGTCGAAGCTAAGAAAAATGAAGTCGCTAACAATTCATACCCATGGCTGACTCTCACGCTAGCTAAGGACCTGCCCTTCTTCTTCTCTGTGCTTAGTAGACCATCGTCTGATGCCTTGAACAATATTGCATTGGCGCTACAGGCGCTACAGAAGTTGTTGGATTAGATTAGATTAGTATAGAGTAGATTAGGTTGTATGGACGTAGTTGCTAATATACGTCTTTATAGATTACACAAGCAATTAGGTAGCCTTACACAAACGCCTGGGCTAACTGTTCATCGCAATTGTGTTGCTTGACGAAAAACGACAAGAGCAGCTGCTAAAATATATTATGAGGCAGTACGAGCAAATAACTAATATCAACTACAGACAGGCACGGAGCTTATATAGTGAAAATACTTCGGCTCACAAAACAGCGTTTGAACATGTAAAACTTCAAATATTGTTGGGCCTGTGTTTGCTATAGATGTCTGCACACCAAAGGGGTGCGATTAGCAATTGGTTAATAAAGAATATACTCACTTACATAGACTATTAAATTACTTTACTTACTTACTTACTTAGATTACTCAAATGTGTCTTTTCTAGTTTTTCTCAGTCTCTGAGCAACAACCCCTTTCGAGATTGATCCCGGGTCCAAAATCTACATGAGTAGTTCACCAAGTGTCGTGCGGAACTGCACTCTGCTTTTAAACGAGCTAAGTGTAAGCCACAGGTGTCTGATAATAGCAGGCATTAGTTTGTAGATTGCATGTAAGAGCGACTGCATTTCGTTGTTAAGTGAAGCCATTCGTTCGGTTGCGATGTCTGTCACTCGAGGAGAAGTGCGGCTGCTCCTTCCAGAATCTGTTACATCGCTTTCGATGCATCGATGCCACTAGGGGATAAAGTGCGCACTTATTTAAATGGATTACCTATCAGTCGTGTAAACTGCGTCAGGCAATCTTTCGCGTAGGCTATATACGTAGAGCTATGCGAAGATGTGATTTTTGGCTTACATCGTCATATATACGCTCCGTGCAATTATAGAAACTTAGTCCTGCACACGTATTATACGACTAAGCCTCAGGCATTTAGCAAAACTGCACTTAGAGGTTTCGCATCATATACACATACATACAAACATATATGCATACGTAGGTACGTACGTACATACGCGCATACATACATACAAACATACAAGCGTACATACATACATACACGCATGCATACATAAAACGAAAACACGTGTAAGATTATAATAGCTCTATTAAGGTGGCGGATGCGCCTCGACGTTTGATGTAGTTCCATCAGGCAAACTGCTAACCCACAACTATGAAGTCAATCGAAGTTGCAATTAGGCTAGCGTGTTTCCAACGCCGGATTTAATACTTTTTAGACTTCTCAACGTTACCTATAATTCATGCAATTCACATAATTCACTCAGAGACAGAGAGAAAGACATACAGACAGACAAATTAGTGGTCACAAAAAGACTAAACAGACAGTCAGACAGTCAAAACAGACAGACAGCCAGACAGACAGACAAAACAGACAGACAGACAGCCAGACAGACAAGCAGCCAGACAGACAAGACAAGACAGACAGCCAGACAAAACAGGCAGCTAGATAAACAGGACGAAAGAGACAGATGGTTGTTGGAGGTCAAGACACCTGACTTGAAACAGTGGCACTCCCATAAACGCATAAATCGTTAGACTGTGTTAAAATGCATTTGTTTAGATTAGTCAGATAGCCATGTATTTGTAAGGTACTGAAAAGGCGCTACATTAAGTGTCTTAATACATATCATACTTTTGGTCAGGGTGTGTTTTGTGTTTGGCAGCAACTGCATGGGATGAAAAACGACCGCTATCACAGAAGTAAAATGTATGGGGAAGTGAGGAGCTCTCACACCCTGCCATCTACAAATCGAAATGAAGCATTCTAAAAATGTCTCGTTATTTACAATGCTGCAGAATTTGTCTAGCATTTCCATTTCTATCGCATTGAATCATACTCCATTGCATTTAATTTACGCTACGTTACATTGCTTTACATCGATACACAAACCAAGCTGTTCCTCATACTTTCCTTGCTTTTGGTCCTGTATAAACCGGACCACGCGCCTAGAATTCCGTACCTCCCTTTATTCGCAATTCACAGTATAGGTAGACCTACTTATTTAGTCTATCTTTCGGATTATCTGAGTTTTGCTTTTAGCTCGGTGACCTTTCTGGCATTACAGACCATTGGCTCAGTCCACAATCTCTCAATATTGGTGAAAACTAGCATTTCATTTAAGAGATTTATATACCCTTCAAGATTATCTACTTAGCGTTCCCGACCCAACCATTGTATACTATTGCCATGACCATGTTTGTGCATAAGTCGAACGTTCCTAAAAGCCTCGTCATCGCGGGGCTGAGGAGTTTCTAAAGCGTCGTGCATACCAATATTGTGGTCCTTTTACTTCTTACCCAAACTCTTGTGGATGCCAACCATTTTGGTTCCGAATAAATTTTTAAGATATAGGCTAAAGCCTCGTTGCGAAAAATCATGTATTTTGCGTTCAAGTCTACTATCATGGTTGTGTTTATCGAGTCGACGGCGTGATGTTGACTGGTTTCTGATGTTTCTTCCGGTCTACGATGTCGTCATCGCGTGGCAGACGACGAGTGTTTGGATCATGTGACAACAATGGGTCGTCTGAGGTTGGTTGTTGCCTATCGAGTTTCAACTCTGAGCTAAACTGACCCATGGCAGGATTTTTCTCTTCCTCTCTCTCTCTCTCCTCTCTTTCTATCTGTCTGTCTGCATGTCTCTGTCTCTCTATTCTGTCTCGTCCCATCTCTATAATCTGTCTCTATATATATATGTTTAAGCTATGTGTCGGTCACCTTTGTATGATAGCTCCTCTGTAAAAGGTCACGCACGGAGTAAAATATGTTTATGCTATGTGTCGGTCACTCTCTCTGTCAAAGTAGCTCTCTCTCTATCTCTCTCTCTCTCTCTCTCTCTCTCTGTCTCTCTCTCTCTCTCTCTCTCTCTCTCTCTCTCTCTCTCTCTCTCTCTGCTGCTGCTTCAGGATAACATATTGCGCCAGTCAGATCAAAACTCTATTCATCTATAGCTGTACTAATGAAGAAACATATATCTTTCAACAACTATTATCTTAATTTTACAGAGGCCTAGGAAAATGAAGTGGCTAACACTTAAAACCCTTGGCTGCCTCTCGTGGTAGCTTAAGCAACTGCTCTGCTCTTCTTTAAGGGTCAAAGGGTCAGGATTCGAATGATGCCATAGGCAGTCTCGACTTGCTTACTTTTCTATGCATATAGGTCGAAGTAAAGGTTCAGAAAGTTAAGAGAGTACGACATAATAGAGTAGCACCGAATCATAAAGACGTGGAATATTTGCATGGGCTCCTATGTATTAGCCCCTAATATAGGCTATAGAAGTTCATGAATATTTGTAAGGTGCAATGTCCAATTTTAGTATTTTTTTTTATCACTTTGTGTGATCGTTTGACTTTATGAAAAATAAAGCGACCGAAGCAAGGTCTGGCTCAGTTAGAAAACTGCGAGAGAAAAGAGCAACAGCTGAAGCAAGTTTAACGAAGAAAATAATTCCTAATTCAGTTCTAATAATTATCTAATTCAGTTCTGTGCTCTTGAATTTTACTTCTAATTCTAATTTTACTTCATAAATAATTTTACTTATCGTTCCTATTTCAGTTCTCAAGTAATTTTAGTTCTAATTTTAGTTTTCAAAATAGTTATTAATATCAGTGCAGTAAAAAGTATTCTGATGATACTATAAGATGTTTTTGTTCAATTTCAAGAACACTGTCATTTCCTGAAATTTTTTCATGCGAATTCTTCGTCCATCAGTCAAGATTCCAAGTACAGACTTTTGCCCCACAAAGCCTGTGAGGCAGGGGCTGACAAAAGATCCTTTTCTATGGGTGTGATTTTGCTGTACAAAGCAAGCGTAGCATTTTGAGCATATATATTGCTTGTACTTTTCCCAGCCAGTGCTGTTCCACAAATCCCGTATTTTTTTACTGTTTGGTAGGCCTACTTGGCATGTAGGTGTGCCTTACGCAAATGGGACAATTATTAGACAACGAAGACCAAAGATAGTATATTACACCGAGAATGGTATGCGCAGTGCCTTCATCTCAGCCGGAGTTTTCCAGTGGATTATGTGTTTGGATAGCGTGCAATATATTTTACTCGCAATATATTTTACTCGCAATATATTTTACTCGCCTTCATTTCAACTAAAAAAACACAAGAATTAAAATTATTTTAGTTCTGAAAATAATTCCTAATTTCGTTCATAAGTTTAGTTCGACAAATAATTCCTAATTTAATTCCTAATTTCGTTTTTGAAGCTAAAATAATTCCTACTTTTAATTCTAGTTTTCATTAACAAAATCATTTATTTTTACGTCTAATTTCAATTTGTTAACGAAAATATCACTGCTTCTGAACTTCTGAAGCGTTCCATTTGAGACTAAAACCGACCTCTTCAAGCTATCCTATCCTGATTCTACTCCTGCACCACCATGCAACCACCATCATCAACGATTTCCACAGTAGCACCATGCCATCTCCTCGGCTTGACCTCCCCAGATTCTGACCTGGCACCGGAACGGACCAGACAACCTCACTAATGCAGACTTGATTTCATTCAGCGTCGGTTAATAAGATGGTCTCCCTGCCATGGCGTGGATTTTCGGAGATTTGAGTAGCATTATATTATATTACATCACATTATATTACATTACAATCAACACGTTGAACTCCTACGCATTACGATTAAATACTTGTTCGGTGCTCGGGTTGGCGGCAGACAGACGGAGGTGTAGATCAGAAAGGAAGCGTTTCACAGCACATGAAATGCGTCAGATGCTGGATTGACAACACAGGAAGAAATGCTCATGGACTATACGAGATCTAGTTTGAGCAGTACGGAACATTGACCCTGCTCTACTACAAATTGACTGTCATGTCTTTACGGCATCTCCGTCATTCCATGCTCAGTACGAAAAGGGGCACCAGTTTATAATTAGCATGGGTCCCCCGAGTGGTGGCCATGGGCGCTGTGTAAAGAAAGATCATGATTATACTATAGCCTGCAATGCGATCGCGACACTCCTGTTACAGTAGCAGCAACGAAGCACATTTTGTAGCCACGCAAGAGGCTAAAGTAGGTAAATTTGCGAGTGGCAGAGAACGCTATGTAATGTATGTATTATTTATGTGCATGTATAATTGTATATGGCCATTTACATAGCGCCTTACAAGAACCTCACAAAGGCGCTAAACGTAGCTACAAAACAGATTTAAACAGATGCAACTTAAGAAATTTCGAAAATGTTTCCTGAGCTCCATGCGCCTCAATGTTATAATGGAAGAAATTGTCTAATGGAAGGCTGTTCCAGTATGACATGGTCCAATGCATGAGAAGGCATGGTGAGCCCGCATCGATGTACGAGAGAGCGGGACCATCAAATCCCCACAAGCTGCAGAGCGTAAGGATCGAAGACCTGGCTGGCTGGAGACGGGAACTCTGGGGCCGTACCGAACATCGACGTTCATCCCATGAGAATGATCTTGAATGTGATCCTGTCCTCAACCGGGAACCAGCGCAACGTGACTCGCATATAGATCGAAATATGCGAGCATTTTGGCAGCTTAGCGACGACTCGGGTGGCTCAGTTGAGGACGGACTGAAGCTGTCATATCTATATGGGGTTTATTAATAGGTCTATATAGAACTATGGAAAAGTTAGAAAAAGGCCTATTATACTTGCCAGTTGCCACATATTATATATCGTAATCGTAATCGTAAACTCGATATTTCTAGAGCGCCCACAAAAGCGAAGTCGCGGGAACCAGCTAATTCACAGCTTAGGCCTATGGCGAAATTCATACAGGTATTATAATACACTAAATTTACTTACAAATATTCTCATAATGTAGCCTACTTTTATGAAAACAGTTATACAATATTGTCCCCTATAGGTATACCCGCCTAAAGCCCACGTCCATCTTTTGAGTTACCGCAAACAAAATTTATATTTCAATAATTAAAATTAATTGACACTTTTAGAAATCTGCTAATTAAGCTTAGTTAATTCATTAATTACTGGCTGCATTTAATGCGTCAATTCATCAATTCAGTCATTCGTTAATTCATTTGCACTTACCCGTTCGTTCGTGTGAGTAACTTAAAGAGCCGTGTCGTTCCTGTGCGCAGATATCTGCTGCAGTTGTCGATTAATTTCGTGGACTGTTCTTGGTCGAGTATTTATAAAGAATGAGTTCGAAGATGACGTCGAAGCCTAATAAGACGGATTCAAAAGCGCCATCTGCCGTCGAGGCGTGTTACGCTCTGCAAGCAGACCAACGGTCGTCGCTTCATTTAAAGGCATCGACTGCAGAAGCATCAGGCAGCTGCTGCTGATGCTGTTCAGCTGCTGCTGCTGGTGAGATGTCGGCTGCTGGCTGAGGACTCTTTGGAGCGAGCAGTGCTTTCGTGTGGCATCGATGTATGCTTCTTTCTGTCTCTCTGTTCCTGTTCCTATCTGTCTTCATATTGCCCGTCTCCTGTTGCCTTTATTTTGCCCCGTCATGCTGATATATTTACCTTCGCTTTGATTCTGTCCTGTGTTCGTATATTTGCCTTCGTTCACCAACCTCTGAAACCATTCACGGCCTTCGTTTGTTTCTTCTCGAGTTTCCTCGGTTACCTTTGCTTTGTCAGTCTCAGGCTGCCGCCGGCCAATTGCCCTCTTTGTCTTGTCCATCTAATGTTGCCAGTTAACTTTGTTTTGTCCCTCTTCTGTTGCAGTTTTTCCGTCCAGGTCCTGGTCCTGGAAGTTGATTCCCTTGCTATCTTGCTTCCAAGCAGTGTTATTTCAGTTATGGTCTTTCAGTTACAGTTTCAGTTACAGTTACCTAATTTATGATTTTCCACTTACAGTTATAGTCACAGTTAAATGCAATCAGATTTTTCAGTTTCAGCTACAATTTTTTTATTTTTCAGTTACAGTTTCAGTTATTATTTTCATATGTTACGATTAACGACCACAAGTTTTCCGAACAGTTACCGGAAATATTAACGCAGCAAATCAATCCGATTTAAGGTATTGTCGGCTTACTTTAAGGAAAACAATTCGTTCCAGATTAACCCTTGCTCTGTTCTGCTTTCATGCGCATAAATTCCAGAAACTGAGGAAACACGCTCAATAATATGCTTGTGAAGCTGGCGTGGATACGAAGTCTTCCGCTATCGGTGCCAGAGCTGGAAGAGAGGTCTGTCTATGCACACTCGTGTTTTTCGGCGTCATTGCCAGCAACAGTGCGAACACAACATAGACTCAAGATTGTCTACTGCTGCTTCATAAACAAAATATTCGCACACGCCACTTTCTACTTTTCGACCGCTACTTGGCTTAAGCATTGTTCTCGTAGTCGTTGATTGTTTTACGGTTTATCGCCTACGTTAATCAACGACAACACAACGAAAGGAAAAGGAACCAAAGTTAAATGATCATTGAAAACTGACCTATAGTAGGATTACTATTCAAAAAGTAAGTAAGGAAAAAACCGATGTTTCAGAAGTAAGCAAGGAAAACAATTACATTTTATTTTTAAGTTAACGCTTTGTGGTTTTTTAGTTGGCATATTATACAAATTATACAATTTCTGTTTTTCAGTTTCTATTACAGTTTCAGTTATTCAGCATTTTTCACTTTCAGTTTCAGTTGCAGTTAACTGACAAACAATTTTCAGTTATCATGCTATTTCAGTTACAGTTTCAGTTAATAGAAATAACACTGCTTCCAAACCGTTAGCAGAACGTCTCATTTGGCACAGTAATCAAGACGGTGTTCTGTAATTATCAGGGCCGTATGCAGAACAACATTCAGAGGGATCCTAAAAATGTGTAAATATCGTCTATTTAAGACGTTCGTTTACACTGCATTACGAACTTCTTTTTAAGCTATAGATAGGCCTATGAACATTGAACACGTATCAGCAGATGCGCAGAATAATGAACCCTGAATTTCTTTACCATAGGATATATAGGCCAAAAGTCCAAAACGTGGGAACAGATATAATCACAGGCACTGAATGAAAACACGATTGGTTAGAGATGTATAATAATCAGATTGTGTTCGGAGTGAAGACCCTGAGGTCATGCAGGTGGACGGCTGTTATGGATGTAGCGATGAGTAGGGATGTGAGTCGGTGACAGATACATTACTTTACGAACTTCTTTGCATATCAATGTCCGGTTTCTCTTCGTCTAAAGGGCGTTCGGATTCATCAACGGAACATCACACGTTGCTAAGGAACATGCGCTCAGTTCGCACTTTGCAAACTCCGCCACTGCTCGTACTCTGCTAGTGCCAGTCCCAAGCTTGGAGAAAGGAGGAGGGCGACGTGAACGTCCTGGCAGCCATTAGATGTAGTATAACACTGAAAACTACTACTATTATTTTGCTACTTTGTGGGCGAGAGCAATTGACAGTCTGATCTTTTGAAAACGCGTCTCCTGCCGCGAGGAGCAAAGGACAGAATAACTTCACGAGACCTTTCCCTGAAAAGCCCGAGGCAGCTCAGCCGTCGATGAGGCGAAACAGAGCTTACAGTGTATATATAGTCTATGTATACCGTTCGTATTCGTGTAAACGTACAGAGGAAACAATAATTATTATTGTCCAGGTGTAGCAGTGACATTTGGATTTATCCAGAAACTCTTTCATCACCACCGCTGACGGACTTCAGCAATTAACCTTCGCGTATATGTGTGTATGTTTGTATGTATGTATGCATGTATGCATGTATGCATGTATGTATGTATGCATGTATGTATGTATGTATGTATGTATGTATGCATGTATGCATGTATGCATGTATGCATGTATGCATGTATGCATGTATGCATGTATGCATGTATGCATGTATGTATGTGTATGTATGTATGTATGTATGTATGTATGTATGTATGTATGTATGTATGTATGCATGCATGTATGCATGTATGTATGTATGTATGTATGTATGTAATATGTATGTATGTATGTATGTATGTATGTATGTATGTATGTATGTATTTGTGTGTGTATGTATGTATGTATGTATGTATGTACGTGTGTATGCATGTATGCATTGCCATGTACTTATGTATGTATATCGCATTCCACAAAGACCGACTCTGATATCTACACAGACGCTATACTATTGCGCCATACGCCTATGCATTCTGTAACTGAGACTTCTAACCTATTTAATTCACTTTCTTACATATTTTTATAGCGCCACAATATTCGGCCTATTTTGGAAGCGGCGTCAGTAGCGTGTCCGTTCTTATACATGCATGATCAGCATCACCGCACAGCAGCCGCATCACAAGAAGCAACGGTCTCAACCTCAGCAACCGGTGGATGAGGAGGGAGAGGAGGATGGAGCGCCATAGCAGCAGCAGCGTGTGGATATTAGTTTCGTAAGACGAGCGGAGTGACGTCGGTCGGACGATATCCGATGATACGGTAGCGATGAATCGACACGCCTCCTCCATCGTCGGCCTCGTCTGCCACGGTCACCCTCCTCGGTTCAACCGCCCGTAATCCGTCTCATCTCAGAATACGATTTTTTATTCTCTTCCGAATCTAGAAGACGCATCTTTATTATTTTTTCTGTTTCTATTAAGCGACACTGTGCAATAGCAAAGTATCAATCGATGGCGCTGAGCAATTGTACGTCTAAGACTTGCTCTAAGTTTTTACAAATAGGCCTAGAGTAACCGGTTTAGAGGAGGATCGAACCCGCACTATCCGTGTCACATCGCGAGCGTGTGACAAATTCGAGTTATAAGACATTTTAGATGTACGCCTGGTCGAACCTATTAAAGCTCTAATTATCAATCAATCAATCAATCAATCATAAAATTTATATAGCGCCTCTTCAAGGGCTCTACTCAGAGGCGCTCCCAAGCCAGGCCTGATCATACAGAAAAGTCTTCAATTGGGCGTAGAAGGAAGCCGAGTGAATGCGAGGAGATAACCGAAGGAAAGATGGCAAGACATTCCACGCTGTTGGACCAACAACAGAGAATGCTCGGCGCTGCATAGTAGCAGTGCGGGCATGTGGAACCAAGAAGTCACCCCGAGAAGAGGAACGGAGGGTTGAGCGACCCTTAAGAGAAGAAGAGAGAGTGAAGATCGTGCACAAGTAGCGAGGAGCTGAACCTAAGACGCTTTGCCAGACGAGAGAGCAGAGCCGATATAGGATACTCTGCCGGAGGGGAAGCCAGTGTAGAGTATGATGCATGTAGGAGGATACGCTACCACAGCGAGGAATGGAACCAACAAGGCGCGCCGCAGACCGAAAGACCCTCTCAAGGGAGGACAAGCGGACTTGAGGAAGACCAGTGTAAAGAGAAGAGCAATAGTCTAGACGAGAGCAGACGAAGGCATGGATAAGAGTAGAAGCAGCAGAGGTTGAAAGAGAGCGAGCAACGACCCTAAGCTGACGAAGATGGTAAAAGCAGGAGCGAGACAAAGAGGAGAGGTGTTTAGTAAAGGTTAGTTCCTGATCAATTAAGGATGACACCAAGGTCTCGTACAGAGGTAGAGAATGATATTAGAGGAAATTCAGCTGCAAGAAGGTTCAGGTCAAGTTTTGCCAGCTGCTGGCGGGTACCCAGCCATATGAACTGCGTTTTAAGAGGATTTAGTCTCAGGCGATTGGAAGAAAGCCAGGCAGACAGAGTGTCAGTTGCACGAGACATCGAGCGAACAGCACTCAAAGCATCCCTTACAGAACAATGCAAGTAAGACTGAAGGTCATCAGCGTATGAGTGGCTAGAAAGAGCACTAGAAGCGAGAACAGATTCAAGGTCAGCAGTAAAGAGGATATAGAGAAGAGGACCGAGCACAGAACCCTGGGGAAGGCCAATAGGTACGGGGATCCAAGGGGAACGCGACGAATGGAAGACAGTAGATGAAGAGCGATCAGAGAGGTATGAAGAAAGCCACTGAAGAGGCAAGGAAGAGATACCAAAGGAAATAGAAAGGCGACGCAGGAGAATATTATGGTCTACCGTGTCAAAGGCTGCACTTACGTCGTAGAGTGCAAGAAGAGTAAGTTGAGAGCGGTCAATAGCACTATAGACATCACTAAGAAGTCTAAGAAGAAGAGTCTCCGTAGAGTGACCCTTACGGAAACCCGACTGATGGCACGGTAGAAGGTTATTAGAGTCTAGGTAATTGAGTAACTGAGAAGCTACAAGTTTCTCGATTAGTTTAGAGATAAAACTGACGTTAGATATAGGCCTAAAACTAGAAGGGCTAGAAGGATCCAGTTCAGTCTGTTTCAGGGTAGGCGTGATGATGGAACGTTTCTGTGAAGCCGGTAAGACACCGTCACGTAGAGAAGAATTGCAGAGGATCGTCAGGAACGGAAGGAGAGTTTCGATTTGCTCCTGGATGAGAAAGGACGGAAGAGGATCCAATTCCGACGACTTGGCAGGCGATGCGAGGATGAGGCGACGCAGCTCAGCCTCGGTGACTGGAGCAAGGGTGGAAAAAGAGAGCTCAGTCGAGGAGAACGAGGGCGGCGGAGAGTCGGCAGTGTCACGACGAACAGCATTGATCTTTGTGGCATAGAAGTTAGCATATTCGTCAGCCGAAAACGGAGGAGGAGCCGGCGATGAGGTAGCTCCTGAGCTCCCCAGCAAGTCCTTGAAGGTGGACCATAACCGTCTCGGATCACCAGAACTGGACTTGATCTTGTTTTCCCAGTATTGACCCTCCTTCTCCTTGTAGCAACGATGCATCGTGCGTACGATGTATCCCTAATGCATGCAAAGCATTTATTATGCATGTGAATATGAGACGTGGATGGTACGTACGTTCGTTATATAGGAACCAATTATAAGATAGAGTCATGCAAAGGCCACAGTAAAATAATAATGAGTCTTGCCTAGTGATTTAAACGATGGTAGAGAGTTGCCGAAGTTGGGGTCGTTTGGTAGCCGATTCAAAATGCGAGTAGTTCAGCAGCTGAAAGCAGGTGATCCCACAATGTGAGAAAAGATATTGCCATCTTCTAGAAGAGAAGAAAGAACCCAATGATAGAAACAGAAGACTCTACCGTTTTCAGAAGATCCTTCTTCTGAAAACGACCGAGTCTGTTAGAAAACGTAGCCTTAGTCCAATAAGCGCTCCGTAGTGCGCCCCCTCATGACCCGGTCTCAGCGCAGGCGACACCCCGACCCGGGGTGTGCGCATGCCCCGATCGGCAATAGGAAATCCGAGAAATTGGACATTTGCTGTGCGGTTTGAATTACGCACTGCACTGGAGAGATATATTACAGTTAATTTGACAGCGGATGGCGGCAATAAGAAATTCTGTCCCAATATGCATAATAAGCTGTGCGCAATTCCATCACAGCAGTCAGCGACGATCTGTAGGCTTAATATTGCACGATTACAGATAGAGATCGGTTGTTATTATTATTATTGTTTAGGAATAACGTTTGCTTATTCGCCGATGGGTACCCGTACCCCGAATACAATACGCCGTTATTCGACGAAATCGTCAATATAGGTCAATTGTGTTGATGTTGTCCTACTCCTACTAAACTTGATCAAGCAAGCACACCGGTTATTGCGGACTCGTGGCGAATAGAGTTTGGGTTGGTGCATATACATGTAGGCGTAATTCTCGGTGGTACGATGGGTACCCGTACCCCGACTTTTTTTATTAGAGGGTTCCGTGCCATTCACTTTTCAAGCAAAGGAGAAACAATGCCCGTTATTTTGTTATCAGAGCACGGTCTTCGTTTGAGCCCTGAAGACTCAAAACGATATTATTACCGAGCATCATCATCGTTGAGATCATCATCATAATCATCGTCATTATTATTATTATTATTATTATTATTATTATTATTATTATTATTATTATTATTATTATTATTATTATTATTATCAACATTAATAATATTATTATTGTTATTATATTTTTAACTGATGTATGTGTAATCCCATATAGGATTTCAAAACTTACAAGGGATACAATTTTTCTAGGATGTCGTGCTGATAGAGGAATGTAGGCTTTATGTAGCTTCTCTTTTGTCTTCAGTTATCTGTGCAAGTCGGTGTCCGAGGCTCCCTTAATGAAGGCCAGGCCTTCGTGATTAATTGGGCCAAAAGTATACGACGGCCAAAGGCACAAATCAGTATGCGGACAGAATACCAGTGTATACCTACATGTATTGCCGATTCTCTCTCCGCTACTATTTCAGCAGCAGCAGCAGCATCCGCGGTCTCAGTAGCCTGGGACGATAATACTCTGCCAAAGAGTCAGACTCATTATTACTATTTTTATGCCCCGAGATAAACTGGATCCCTTAGGGACTTGAACATCATTTAGAGGAAACGCAGAATCATCTGGAATGGGTCCTATTCAGCACAGTATGAGTAGGTGAAAGTATCCTAAAGCTGTGGCCTTAAACATCCCCCACATTTCCCGTGGACATTCCCCTCTTTTATCACTTACTTCTTACGGCTTCCTCTTGCATGGCATTTCTAAAGATGTCCTAGTTAGCGCGAACTTCAAACATTTGGCACTGAAGTGCTGTCTCAACTCTGTCTCAGAGGCATTCCTAACAAAGGGGTCTTGTAACAGGGTGAGAATTGTCGGGGGTTTGGGGGTTCAACTCCCAGACTTTCTTGGGACCCACAGTAAAGTCTTAATTGCACACCCAAACTCCACATGGATCAAAGTCTAACCCACCCCAGTTGTTTTTCTACAATTCTCATACCGGGTACTGTCTTGTAGGAGCCTGATATTGCATCTCTTATATGTGACCTGGCACGAGTCGTGTTTGCCTTGAACCTGGTCGAGCCATAATAATTATGTATTTCGTTTATTCAATCGATTTTCGGTGTCGTAACGCAATAAGTTACATATTAGGAAGATTATGGTTATTATAAAGAACCATGGAATGGACACTTTAGACGTCCATGATTATTTAAGCTAATACATGTTTTTGTACATCATTTGCGCTAGAAAGTCTTATAGTTTTTGGATGGAAAGGCGAATGGATGGTGGGGTCAGAAGCGCAGGTGGTGTTGTGTCTGGCAGGACATAATTCTGGTCATTGATTATTGTCCTGAAAACGCATCGTCTGCTGTTTCAGCCATGTTATCGATTGTCAGGGCCTGTGACGGAAGGAATCCCGCCCGCTTGACCCGCTGAATAAACCGTTCCATGTGATCATGCTCTACTGCGCTCAACAGCCCCCCCACCACCACCACCACCAAGCTGGAGCCGCATACATATCAGTCGTGCAACCGATGTTACACGCGTGATCTCGAATAAGGTCTGCCTAGAATTCCATGGAAACGGAGCGTTCTCTAGGTATACAGAGAGGAAGATCAGGATCCTAATCTCCCATCGACGTGTTCTCCGATTGTTATTCCCAATATTTAAGTGGAGGTTGCTCTCTTGATTCCTGTAACTGACGGCTGCCAGGAGAGGGAATCCTTTAGTCGACGCACAACGGTCATCTCCCGGGTCTTGGTCTGGTTGATGTGCAGAGTTTTGCTGGCTGTCCACTCGAAGACGTCGTGTTCTAGCACCACCTGTTTGGTGCCAATACTTCGCCATCCGATGAGCAGGTAGGAGCCATTAGCGTGTTTCAATAGTCGATCGATTCTGGCCATTTACTGGGTGGAGATCTTAATAATAATAATAATAATAATAATAATAATAATAATAATAATAATAATAATAATAATAATAATAATAATAATAATAATAATAATAATAATAATAATAATAATAATAATAACAGTGACAATTTATATGACGCCGTAACACAGCCATGCCGTTACAAGGGCGCCTCACAGTCAACTAACAGCAGGGTAGGCCTTACAGAACAAATAAGTCTTGAGTCCAGATTTGAAGGAGTCAACTGTGTTAGCCGCTCGCAGGGCAGGAGGAAGACCGTTCCAGCATCTGGGGCCGGCCGCCGAGAAAGCGCGATCGCCAAAACGGGTTTTCATCCGTTTTACGCGAAGATCGCTTTTCTCGAGCGATCGGAGTCGCAACCCGGAGGCGGAAGAATGCGTCCCGATGCAGTAATCGCGCAAATACTCAGGCGCGGCCCCATGAAGTGCCTTGTAGACCAACAAACAGATTTTGAACTCAATACGCAGAGAGACTGGCAGCCAGTGCAGAACATCACGGAGGAGCGGCGTGACATGATCATATTTCCTCCGGTTGCATAGCAGCTTCGCAGCAGCGTTGAGAACGGACTGCAGGCAATCCAGGAGACACTTGGGCGCACCGACCAGTAGGCTGTTGCAGCGGTCAACCTGAGAGGTGACGAAGGCCGCAACGGCCGCTCTCGCAGCCTCGAAAGGCAAGGATGTGTCGATTATGAATTTAAGTAAGTATATTCTTTATTTCGCAGGGCCATCGACCGAGCTCTGGACCACGTACGCTTGCGTTGATGGTCTCAACTGAAGATGCTTGGGATTGTATTGACTGTACTGTGACGAATACCGACTGTGAATGAGCGGCTAGGCCCTTTGCACCTGCGAATAGGCACTTAGGAGTGTGCGCCTAGTTGTGTAATGTGTAGGCTATGTATAATTGTGACCAATTATTTAGCAGGTCAGGAGGTCCACCGGAAGTGTACGTAGTGCAGTGGGACACGCGGGAAAGAGCTCAGTTGATGCGTAGTAGTTCAGGTTTAGCTCTTGTCAGAGTAAGAAGGTTCGAGGCTTTGTTCTACCATGTTACGTCTCGACGGACTGAGACTAACCAACGCGTGTAGGCCTATATAGTGTAAATAGTTGACAGTTGTAAGAGTACTTAAATGAAAATTTGTTTGGTGAAATAAAACTTCGAAAAATCTTCACAGTGGGCTAGCCTGCGGCTGGCCTGCCAGGAGCCCAGAAGTGTTAAAAGAAGATTTTTGTGCGAGTTTTTTTAATCGACCTTCAGACGAACCGATGTCCGCGTTAAAAGACTTTGTGGCCTTCGCCAAGGAATGCGGGCTATGTGGGAAGGAATTTCTGGAATGGTCTCGCAGAAATAAGCCGAAGAAAGACAGGACAGGGAACGAACGCGTTCTGCTGAAAAAGAGCGGACCGCTCAACAGAAGGAACTGGAGGAAATCGCTTTGGCGCGTGCCAAAGTGGAGCGAGAAACTCAAGTTCTGCAGTTGAAGACTGCAAAGACCAGTGATTCATTCGATAGCGACGGAAGTCTACTGGACGACGAGAACCCGTCTCTCTGTTTAAGTCCCGACCGGTGCAGTGTAATGAGGATCGGTCGACACACTGCAGCAGCCGTGAAGTAGACTACTTAGCCTACTGAGTTCTTCCGCATTGACTGAGGACGGTTGTTTTAGGCTAATTAATTAGGCAGTTTTGCTTTATGTCACATAGCCTTTGTACCTTTCTTGAGGAGGCTGAGGTCCGGCATCCCAAGAGACAATGAGATTGCTTTAGAGATAGCTTTTGTCACCCTACGCGCTACGGTGGCTGTTTCGATTTTTCTCTGACACCCTATAATAGGGCCTATATACTAGTAGAGGCCGTGTAACAGGTATACGCTACATTTCTGGCCCCTGAAGAGCAAATGCATGGACTCCTATAGTTTTGGTCTATAGGCTACTCTTGTGTCATATTAATTGTACGAACCAGAGCGCTGGTCTCAAATTTTACTGGATGCTATGGTATACGCCAGTTACCAGAACGCACACGGCGAACAGATAGAGGGAACATTAATGGTAATACGATCTAATCTTGAGACAATCAATCAATCAATCAATCAATCAATCAATTTCGTTTATTCACAACACCAAGCTGACAGGTCGCAACTTGTTACAGGTAACAGATAGGAAAAATTGTCTACGCTCTGACAGTTAGCCTAGTTATTAAATGGGTTGAGATAGCAAATATTATCTCTGCTCTAACGAAAGAAGAATTAGGCTAGTGGCAATGTGGCAATGTTCCACAGGACCTACTACAATGCATGCAGTTATAGGCCAATAGGCCTATCTAGCCTATATAGCGCCTGCATTTATCTCGCCTGGTGTTACTGTATGTAGGAATTCAACTGCTCACCGCAGCAAAGCAGGTACGTTATAGACACTGGATAACGTTTCACCCATATACAGTTATATATCCAATTAGTCCTAATTAGAATGGCTTTGAATGGGACGTGACTTAAAGGGGTAGCCGAGAGACGGAAAGAATGTGGTGACGCATCCACGAGACTCCTGTCTGGCAGGCACCGCGAGGCGCCGTATGGAGGCGGATGAAACGGAATAGGAGTCCAGACGGAAGACGTACGATGGAAGACATGCGAACTAGTCATGGATGTCCTCCGTCCGTCACGCTAGACTGTCGTTTTATCCAATAAGCCATCTGACCCCTTCGCTGACCTCTGACACTGCGACGGGATATACGAACAGTGCATATGCACTCTCGTCCTATAATAGACCATGCAGTGGTGTTTAGAGCGCAGCCTACGTAGGCCTACACAACCATGTTCCGGGCAGCGCTGCCTTGTATGTCTGGATCGATGCGCATCTCTTTGCCAATGTATATGCGTGTATCTGCGCTGTAAATCGTACTCGCTGACCTGCAACAAAATTGAACAAATGGTGTATTATATCCACGCGTATCTGTAAAACTGAAATAAACATTAGACCACGTAGCCTACGTAGGCCTATTATTGAACAATCAAGGTGACAGTCGATCATAGCCTAATATTGGCTTCATCAGACTCATCTGTTTGTCTGAGTGTCTATCTGTGTATGTGTGTCTGTCTGTATGTCTGTGTATGACATTGTATGTGTGTGTGTCTGTCTGTCTGTCTGTCTGTCTGTCTGTCTGTCTGTCTGTCTGCAACTATTATAATTAGGGAGGTGGTTTAGGGTAATGGTAACACTCTGGCACGAAGAGCAGAAGGTCAGCACGGACATGGTATCACTTCCTGCTACCTCCCAAAGATCGACTCAGCCTTTTATTCGCCAGATGGACTGCTAAAATGAGCAGTAGGACGTGATGGGCGCCTTGAATGGCTGCCAAGACAGTTAATTTCGACTCGTGTAATAACTTAATTGTGATGCACGGACCGTGCGTAGGCTACTATGAATAAATTGTAATCATCCTGCTGTATGTCAGTTTGAAATAATAAATGAAGATTATTACATTTTCAGGTGGTGATTTAGGAAGAATTTAAGGAGAACTTCAATCACTGGTGTAGTGGTGTGGTGTTGGTATAGACCTTCAATCTAGATGCATTGACGTTTGCACTTCAGTCATTAGGCCTATAGGGCCTATAATGCTTCCGCTTAGAAGACTTACGCGTCGAATGACAAACGGCGTCCGTCGTAATTAGCAGACGTTAAGCAGAAGGCTGTACTCAGTACTGGATATAGGCTAGTCCTAAGTTCATTTCTGATCAAGCATAGGCCTACATTGTATAGCGGTAGGCCTATAGGCTAGCCTATAGGCCTATAATTTATGGAACTCATGCACTGAACAATCGCAGGTAGTAAACACCTAGGTGCGCGGTTAATTAACGTTATGCTGGTGTAACCTTATTTGCATTGTTTCAGTTACTTATTTTATTGAATTCTCTTGTTTGGACGTTTCCTAGAAAAGAGAATCGGCGTTGATTGCTAGCTGAATCGAGCAGTGCCAGTAACTGCAGACCGCAAGTTCATCACAGATTACATATATCTTTAGGTATGTTTAAAGTCTGTGACGTAGCGAAAATGTAATAAGCCGAATATTTTTGATGAGATTATCATGCTCTTTTCATCTGGAATCTGGACTGTTTAGTGATATAGTTTTATTAAATTTTGTGATATCAAATGTCTATACGTTAAATAATCTTACAAAATTCAAAGTTCAGTTAAGAAAAGTAGCATACTTACGTATGCATTAGCGCTTTCAATGTCTCTGGAACAAATTTCCACCAGTAGGCTATTAGGCTACGACGAACCTCTGAATCTATTGTATTTTCGTTTATTTCATAACTAGCTGTCAAAACGCATCAAGTAACCTCATCTTTTGCTACCTCTTCTCAGATCTTTTACTAGAAACTGAAAACACTGCCTTTTCTAAAATCCTACCCCGATTCCTCCTTTTCTAAAATCCTTCCCCCGATTCCTCGCCGTTTCAACTCCAAACAACACCCACCTTAGCCGTCTGCCTGAACCTTTGGATTTTTCCGCTCTGCCTTTCGATTCTGTTTTGATTAAGCACCCTGTGAATAAGCTAGTTCCCGCGACTCCTCTTTTTGGGCGCTCTAGAAATTTCGAGATTACGATATTTCGGGCGACGATGGCGCTCAATGCAAGATTGCGTTGAACGAGCAAAAGTTGACGCTATACGCGATATATTATCTACGGTTTCATCGAACTGTCATATTTTAAACTGTTAGAACATAGTATTACAAAGTTAGTTTTCTTTTATACTTAATCTGTGTAAACTTGTTAGGTTTGTAACTTTAATTATTTCAGTGGATTCTGAATAGCTGTGATCGCTGCTAGAAATCGCAATGATGGTGGTCAAAGTTCCGCGAAGCTTCATTTTCATCAGGGCTGTGAACTGTACTACAGTAGTAGTGCTCGAATGCGAAATCGAAATTGTATTACATTCCAGTTAAATTGCTTATCACACCTATGCAACTTGGTTGATGCATTCGTTGTATGTTACAGTCAGCCGTAGCCGCATATAACTGAAAAATGGGGAGGGTGAAAGCATTTCTATTTTTAAAAAAATACTTAAGTGTAAAAAACGTGTACATAATCGGCGTGAGGAAATAATTATGGGCGAACATTTACTATCGGGTACGCACACTCTATCATTATGCCGTGGGTTCTGCGCTATATGTACGTAGAGGGAAGAGTTTGATATGACGTATTATGTCGTCGCCATTAGGGAAAGTTTAAGCATCGTGAAGGTCGGTTAGGGTCAATTTAGGCGTCGTGAGGGTCAGGGTTAGGGTCGTTATTAGAAAATGTGGCAAGCAACCTTACGCTGCATTACTAATTTCTGCGTTGATATGCATTCAGCAATTGTTCTGGATATCCCGATATGCTGCCCACTCATCCTAAACTATACTCCATGTCCCATTTAAACCGCCCAATTACGGCGTACCAGACTCGTTTGCTCCGGAATATAGCAGCCTGCCCAGAGATATTGTATATTATCAGAAACTGTGCGTCCCTGATAGTAAATGTTTGCCGAAATATGTCTGTGAAGCCTAAAATACATTTAGCGCCCGACCTATGATATTTGTCCCGAGTCCCGAAGCTGTATCGTTGCAAACGTTTTGCTCAGCGTTTTAGTATTGAGCATCGAATGCTTCCAACAAAACCTGACTGAATGACGCAGTTTTAAAGTTGCTTTACAGTAATCCATTTTCAGAGTGCATAAAATCATACAGCGTATTTCTGGGCCAGCATTACATTCATATGGCAAGTGCTTGCAATCACAGACTGTTGTTGATGTACCTCAAGTTCAGTTGTCATTTTCTGGAATTCAACTTGTGCTAGGTCATAGACATTGGCGTAGTTCTCTGTACAGCTGAGAAACTAACACGGCTTGAGAATGTATGCGAAAACAGTTGTACAGCTGATTATTTCTTAAGCGTACAAAATTGCACTTTCTTAAGCAAAACATGTGTTGTGACACAGCATGCGACTGGAAGACGTTTGGAGTTGCATATTCGTGGCCAGCATCATCAATATTGTGACATCTTCAGTCATCCCAAAAGCTCAGCATAACACAAGGCCAATTGATAAGGTTTGTCTTTAACATGAGATCGTTACCATATCATGATGAAAGATAATGGTTGACAGTGCAGAGGTATAGAGATGAACATTTGTATGTTTGCACATTGACTCTATTTTCAGAGATGAGGTTTGCCTTAAGGTGTGAAATGGACTAATTGCAAAAATTATCTAGCCAGAACAAGGGCTAAAATATCTGACATGCAAAAGGTGAAGTGATTTCAGTATCATATTATGATTTCTCTCCATGAATATATATATATTATTAATATCTTCTTGTCTAATATCTGGATACATGTTGCCATCTGTTTATGCTTCAGGTATCTTTATATTATTGTGCAGTTATATTGCATTGATCAGCTGGGATCACAGACTGTGCAGGTATTGACTGTAAATGCTGATTGCAGTCGTTAAGCGATGAAAGTCATTTCGAAGGCGAAGACAAAAGTGAGCACAATGTGGAGTACGACCACGATGCGTTTCTTGGTAAAGAGGAAGCGAAATCTTTTGATGAGCTGAGTCCAGATGAAAGCAGGAGACGATTAGGGTTAGTTAATTAATTCAACTCCAAAGTTTAGAATTACCTTCTGCCAAAAGTCAATTCCTGGCTATGGTCATGAGTGTGCAGAATCCTAACTAATCCTGACTGCCAAAGTTTAGACAGTTGCTGCATTCTGTAGTGAAAATTACTATTGGACAGAATTTTTTTAAATCTGGGAGTGGCCCGTCTGTACACTGTCACTGCACTATATACACTCATTAGATAGGTAACTTTCTGGGTAATGTTGGTTGTCAAGCATAACTGTTGGCAGCTTGAAGCAATAAATGAATTTAAGTGTTTGTTAAATATATAAAGACCTGGGCAAATAGTATGATCAAGTGCACAATTTTAAATTGTAACCATGCTTGATGCATCAGGTCAAATTGAGGCCTACTATTCTTCATGTCAGGACTCTAATTTAAAGTACTTAATGTGATGCATGAACAGGTTTATACATAGAATTGTACAACTGTAGCGCAATTAGATGGTTCATTGAAGAAGCGATATGTGAGTCAGAAGTTCAGAACAAAAAAAATGTAACCTGAACACCAAAAAAATGATGAACCTTCAGTGCATTGAAGCTTTTGGGGTATAAAATGAGGAGTTTTGACTACTGTTTTACTTGAAGCTATTAACCGATGCCTTATGCATTGTGACAATGGCACGCTAGAAGTCAGTAGATGATATACATTATGCTTTAGAACCTTCTTTGTTTTGTTATAGAATAATCTTTCAAAAAATTGACAAAGATCAGGATGGCCTGGTGACTGATACTGAGCTACAGGACTGGATTAGACACGTTCAGAGGAGGTACGTGGAAACGGAAACAGAACGACAGTGGACTGAACACGTCGCAAATCACCACGCTGGCCCAACATCCGAACTTCGCTGGTCTGACTACTTAAAAAGAACCTATGGGAGTGCAGAAGGTTTGTACCTAACTGCAGTTTTGGATGTATGAAGATTAGCTGTTCTCATGCATACATACGCACACATAATTAGCATACATATATACATACATGGCCTTTACATTTTGTGAAGTTGGTTAACTCTCATAGTTTATTACTTGACGGTGTCTTAATTTCTTTTCAGAGGAGACGGGTGCAGTGTTTCGAGGCGACCCAGAGTTTGAAGAGGATGGCAATAAGGTGCCAATCAGTCGTGACCGGCGACGATGGGACCTTGCGGACCTTGACAAGAATGGTCGCCTTACAAAGGAAGAGTTCATGTACTTCTTACATCCAGAAGAAGCTGATCACATGAAGGATATTGTTGTTGAGGTAAGAGTTTGGTCCTACCTTTGATGACAGTTGTAGCTTGACACCGTAGGCATTTGATACGTTACTTCATGCAGTGGAAGGTGGGGCTTAAGGCTTTCCTTAATGCACAGGTGATTTTGTGTCTTTAGATAGTCTCTTTGTATAAATACTAGATTTATCTTGAAGTTCCTATAGTGCCATTATCAAGTGATTGAATGAAAGATGTTGGAAGTCCAAATCCTGTTAAAACAACTGTGCAGCATATTAATAAGTTAGTCTTCTTATTGGGTGCGGATTGGTTCCACGTTTGAGATGTTGGCTTTGTCCAAACAGAAGTTCGGGCTTGCTACCTGCTGGAATATTGGCCTTTGTATGTTCAAACACTGAATTTGTGTTTAACAATGTCTTCATAGTAGCATTTAGGAATCATGTCAAATAAGAACTGGATACAGAAGTTTATTGTGCTTTGTCTTTAACTTGGCACATTTTAGTTTTCCAGTACAGTTGGGAGATCATGAGGACCAATATGTTATTATTGTTTTAGGAGACCTTAGAAGACACAGACAAGGATAAAGATGGATTCATCAGCCTGCAAGAGTACATGGGTAAGTTTTATATATAATGAATCATTGCAGGCTGCAAATCTGACAGTGTTTAATCTTAAAAATACACTTAAACTTTGTTATGTAGTTGCATTATTCTTTCATTACGTTTATATAGCACCTCTTCACAATATCTACTCAGAAGCACTCTCGGCCCAGCCTTAGCAAAAGTGAGCAGTTTTACAGGCATTGATTAAATGGGCTTAAGTGTAGGTATTGAGAACATGAAGCTGTAGAGGAAACCAAGTATCCCAAGTGGATGACCCTACTACCACAGACTCACCACAGACTGGGCTGTATACATTAATGCTGTATAAATTATGTAGTGCTATGTTACCTTGCCTGTGAAAGCCATATTTATAAGAGTTCACCAACTCCCCAAAAGATGCAGCACTTTAATGAGTGTACCAACCAGGGAAACCAATGTTTTGGGTAAACTGGAGGGTTCACTTAATACGACTAATGTATTTATTGATGCTGAAGATGATACAATTGGTGATGAAGATGAAGAAAACGACCCAGAGTGGGTTGCTGAAGAAGAAGAGGATTTTCGTGAGGAACTGGACAAGGACAAAGATGGAAAGCTCAACCGAGAAGAAATCGCTCAGTGGGTTATTCCAAACGACTATGACCATTCACTTGAGGAAACCAAACATCTGTTCACAGAAGCTGATTCAGATAAGGTACTACATTGTCTTATCCTCGTTTTGTCCGATTTTTTCTGCATACATAATTTTTTAGACTTCATATACCTGTGTTAAGTTTTTATTCTAATTTGCAAATTTTCTCTAGTTGACGAACTCATCTGCTTTATTCTCATGCTTTCTGTCGATCGCATCATTAATAAATCTGTCAACAATAACTTAAGTCAGGCAAAGTTAGCATTATCTTGCAGATCTCTTGAGTCTGGATTAATGCCCAGCTGGCTTTTAAGTAGTGATGTAGGAGGTACTAAGTATTAGAAACATCCCATTGTATTATGATAGGTATACACCGGACAACCCTTATACCACTAGTCTTATGAGGTCCTCTTTTATAACAAATTATGTTCTAAAGCTGGAAAAAATTTAAAATTCACATCTCTGTACACCTATCAGAATCCTTATAATAATGAGTGTTACAGAGTTTGTGATGTAGTAAATGTTTGATGATGCTTAATTTTTATTGGCGTAATTTTTTGTGCTTGCGGCAGGATGGATTCCTCACAAAGTCAGAAGTTGTTGAGAAATATGACCTCTTTGTTGGCAGCCAAGCAACGGACTATGGAGAAGTTCTAACGAAGCATGACGAGTTCTGATTTAAGATATTTCATTGTTGATTCTCCAAGCTTGCTGTAATGGTCAAGCCAGTCTAAGCTAATAGTCTTTTTACGTTTTTGTTTGAATATCTGTAAATCTCAGTTTTTGGTGCTTACTTATTTGATAAATTAATGTCAGCTGCATGACTACTCATAATATACCAGTGTACGTACGCGTGCCCACAATTTACTACTCATGCATGTATGTATGTAGGGTATGTACATAATATACTGGTACTTGTGAGTTTGTATCACTAGTGTGTTTATATGTACTTTTCAATGTGCTCTTTGTGTTGGTTTTTAAAAGGATTGATCTTTTGTGTTGCTATCTTATGCAATTTAGGAAGTGAAGGAGACTTGATCTTTGATATTTTAGAATGATTCTGTAAACAACAAGTATTTGCAATGAAGTGAAATCAAAATAATGAACATCTGGGTTTTGTTATGAATGTCATGCTGAGTGTTGTGTAGCATTTACTCTGCTTCATTGTGGAGAGATATTCAGTTTATCACAACAGCAACTGAGAAACGTGAAGCAACTTCACACTGAGGTAGTTCTCTTTTTCTGCAATGTCATTAACCAGTTACTGCCTCTTACAGGTTCTCTGCTAGGGCAGGTTCATATTTCAAATAGTGCAACTCGTAGCTATGCGCTTCCTTCCATCCGCTCTAATATTATTCCTCTGATGATATTCTACTAGAATACCTCTACCTCTCAGTTTGTGATCAAAGTGAGAGGAAGCTCACCTATGAAACACTATCAGTAGGGAGTCTCTTCTCAGATACTGAGGCCATTATGTTTAACATTTACGCAAATGAAGTTACAAGACAAGGTCATTAGCACATCGACATCTTATGTAGCCAGTAAGCAGGAAACTTGTGTAATCCTTTTGTACTGGCATGTTTGATGACATCAGTTTAGACGGAACAGCTCACACAAATGAACTGACTGGCTTGATGCAAGTATGGCAAGGCCTTGTTTAGCAGTTGTTCAAAGATTTTATTTATTCTTTCTATCTTGTGCTTGTATTAAATAAATGCAAACTGCACTAGTACATTGGTCATTTCAGATATGAGCAGTTCAGGTACTTGTAGTGATAGGAAATTATTATATCTGTTGTGGCTTGTTTTTACTACCAGTATGTTACAAGTACTTGTCGAATGAGTTTACGTAAACGTATTCAGTTCTTGATCGTTTCTTTTGTAACTTATAGCTTTACTGGTGTTTTGGGGATGTTCTTAAACAGCTCCATTTGTTGAAAACCAAATGTGTTTTAGAGAAGTTGTAATTAGCTCAATGGTGTGTGAATGATGTAATACAAGACACGTAATAAGGAAGTGGAAGAAGAGCATTGATATTGTCTGCAAATTGTATATCTTTCTTCATCCAAAAAAATATTGCCCTTGCCATCTGTTCTTTTGTGCCAAGACATTGGATATAAATGTTACTTTTTGAGCTATATCAAGTACCACTTCAGAATAAAGTTGTAAAACGTTTTAAAGCCCAATTTAAATTGGGAGCCAAGACCTAACTATTGTCAGGACTTGCAATGCACTGAAGCATATTACAAGGCAGTTCTGGTGTAAAAACCCACAGTGTGATTGTGTTGGGTACAAGACGTCTTCCAAGCCATTTTCAGGTAGGATTGGTTGTGCTGCTTTAATGCATGTATATCACTAACCAGGGAAACCACTGTGTTGGATAAATTGGAACATGCATATAATATGACCAATAGGAACCATATCAAGCACCGCGATAGAACTAGGTTGCGTTTTTAAACAGGTTGGATACTGTAGTGGAATTGGATTTGAGGCTCATGATTACGTTAATTATAAGCGTACTATGGGTGAGAAGGGTATGGTGTTTTAGGCTTTAGAAATTTCTTATACATAATTAAAATCAAAGAGTTTACAGGTACCAGAATTTAATGAGCAACCATTGACCACTCGCACGTAGAATTCACTTTTTTAGAGCATTTGATTCACTTGTTTTACACTGTTACTAGTTCACACTGAAATATTACATTGTAAGTTGTTACATTTTGTGTTAATACTTTATCATAATAAACTGAAAACTGTACTGCATATTCGTTTATTAAGAATCAGGTTGACAAACTGCAACCTGATACACTGTACAAGGTTTAGAAGGAATACAAAACTAGTTATTGTAATACATGCTTCTGCAGAAATTATGCTCGTGAATTACAACCAAGTGCATACATAAGTGTAGAAGTGTAGCATGGTTGCAGATGTTCCAAGGATTAATGGATTTGGGTTTGCTGATTGAAAGCGCATATCAGGGCCTTGGGAGCTTGGAAGTGGAAATGAATCTCCAGTATACAACACAAGCAGTAGTCAAGGAGACTAGTGACATCTGAACTTCAAAACGTTGCTGTGATGCCTGTGCCATTTAACTGGCAAAAAGTTGTTTTATCTCTTCCTCTTTCTGTTCTTTTTGTCATCAACGCTGACATCTGTTGTCTCTTGAGCCTAAATGTTACAAGCACAAAATATAAAAATGAAACCACAATACATAAAAATTCTTCAATGTTACCTTGTCTGTGAGAGCCATATTTATAAGAGCAGCCCAACTAAACTGCTTTCAACTAAAGTAGGGGTCAGTTAAATAAAATATTTACAAGACGTTACGACACTAGGGTTGTTAAATCGGTTCTTTTAAAAACCAGTAGATCCAGGTTTTAGCAAGACGATCTTGAACCGAATTTCGTTTTATATTGGCCTTCACAGAAAATTTAATATATCATTTTATAACGCAAGTTATTTTACACCTAGGTACCTTAATGTTACAGTAAATAAACCAGTTCTTTTTTCTAAAAGAAAAGGTTGAAACTAATCGTAAACACTAAAGATATGCATGAATTATATTTTATTCTAATATTTCTTGAAATTTTCATATAAATCGATTTAAATAAACACTGAAAGCACTGAAATTAAGTTAAAGTATCTAAGTAAATTTTAAATAATTTTTGATTAAAAATTTAATTTACTTAAATTATTTTTAATGGCTGAAAAAGGTACCGGAACGCCGTTCTGGCTGAAAAAAAGCACTGTATGCAACTATACATAGCAAAGACCAGCACTTACCTTTGGAATATCAACTTCTTTAAACTTTTTCAAATCTGATGCAAAAAGCACCTGAAACAAAGCAGATACATTTTGACTACTACAGAACAATTTTTAGATAATCTTTTAAAATTGTAAGTACCTTACTGAACGTTTGTATCTTCAATTATGGAGCGATAACTTGATTTGCATTGGTTGTAAATAAGGAAACTCAACATAACAAGGTTATGTAGCTTGAATTTAATTGTCAGCTCACAAGAGAGATGGGGGACATGAACCCCAGCCACACAGGTAAGAGACCAATGCATCAGTAATGGTTTTCTTAATGACTGCTGTCAAAGATATTAGGTAAATGACACAAACTTACACACTGTGCCCAGCCTGCGTAAGGTCCCCAAAGACTTCGAAAATGCTCACCTAAAGTTAGAACATCCAAAAACAATAAAATTTTGCAATGTAGTAAGTTTTATTTCATTATCAAGTCAACACTGCCTTTACGCACAAGAGCACTGCCTACATGGGGCTAAATCAGGGGTGTCAAACTTTTTCCAGTGGCGGCCATTGGCAATATTTTCCAGCTAGTGGCGGGCCAAGGTGCCGAAGGCGCCTGACAAAATGGGGTTAGGGTACTGAGAGAGGCTAAATCTTAAATGGTGCATTTTTAGCAAACAGTCAAATTAGGTTTTAAAAATCTTAATGTTGATCATTATCAGTCACAAACATCACATAGAACTCATTAAGCCTTAAAAATGTCAATCTGAACTTTATTCTCAAACTGTGTAGTCTATAGGCAAGGGTCTGCGGGCCAGAAAAACATTGACAGCGGGCCAGAAATGCCCATTGGCCAGCTCTTTGACACCCATGGGTTAAATGATGCTAGTCATTCAGAACAAAGTTTATCAGTAAGGACATTCTGTTTAGATTAGTAGCAGTTGCTACTGGCAGCTCCCACACGCATGCAGATCTCAACCAACAGACTGATAAAATAATGGTATCAGACATCTAACACAGCACCACTTCCAAGACACATCTCTGCGAATAACATCATTTCTGCATCAAACCTCGAGCTACTCTAAAAAATTGCGTTCAGTTGCTACTAAAATTCATTAATTCATTCAGGGATTTATATAGCACCTCTTCCAGACAACTACTTAGAGGTGCTCCCACCTCCAGCAGTCAAAAACAAGTTTTCAAACTATTGTAGAATGTGTCAGAAAGCGACCTAGAAAGCAGGCACAGCTCAAGACGGAAGCCATTCCACACCACCCAAAAAGCGTGGCTTTGGATGGTAGTAGTGCACGCGAGCGGGACTGAGAGCAATCCCTTCCCTACTGAGCGCAGGGAGCAGCTACTTGAATTCGACAAAATTAGAAGAAACATACCAATCCGGTTGTAGACTGCATCAGTGCACGACTTTGTTGTCAGACGAAGTGAATAATCCCGTTCAGCAATCTGTTTCACATGAGTATCAACTGGAATAGCAGCCATTTTATCAAGTGACATCAGACAAACACAGTCAGCGACCTAGAACACAAAATGAAAACTCGGCATGAAACACAGCTCTGATCAACTACAGTGAAACTTCATTATAGCGCTACCTTTGGGGTACCATATCCAGCACGAGATTACAAATTGTCAAATGGTCTTCAAGTCGTTGACAACGTCTATCAGAATTTACATCATAGTCTGTGTCACATCATAGATGTGTTACAAGGTCTTGATGCAATAGGAATTCTTTTTTCTAAGACACTTTAGTCACGAATACCAAGCTGAAAATTATGTCTATATGCAAAATACCCAGTGCAAGTTTTTCAAAATCTACTTCTAGCATTTGTTCACACTGGTTGTACAAGATTACAAAGAATTGATTTCTGTGTACCATACATATTGCAATGACAGTTGTGAGATTTCAACCATGGCTTACCCACCTTGGCTCCAACACCCTGCAGTTCCATCAATGCAGCCTTGGCTGATTCGTAGTCAGACTGTCGAAGATCAGTAAGATACTTAGATCCACCCTTTGACAAAACTTGTTTGGCTGATTCAGCAATAAACTTTGCTCTGTAACCAAAACCAAGATCTCGAAGAATCTTCTCAACATCATTTCCAGCTAATCTTTCAACACTTGGAAATGTGTAGTAATCCACACCAGACAACTAAAATCAAAGCAACAGATACCATAAAAACATTATATAACATCTTCATCATTAAATTAAACATTAAAATACCTACTCAAATTGACACAGTAGATAATATTTAAACACCTGCTTATGTTGTCACTGCTTATCTGAGGTACTTAAAAGACCCTACTCTGGCTCAAAAACATACAATAAAACATCAGTTTCAGCTAACATGAAAATAACAGCCAACATTAAAAGCAAGACAGCATAGGAAATTCAGCAACTTTGGTCTAATGTACCGTTTCACTGTCCATAGTGGGCATAAAGAGGAGCTCAAATCCGTTTTCTATTCTTGGCCATTTACAAGTACCAGAAAATCTAGCTCATAATCATTCCAAGCCAAATAAGATCAAGCTAGTTAAAATTATAATAAATTTGGTCAATTGTAGGAGCCAGTCAAGCATCTCAGAGCAGGCAAACTAAAGAGGACAAGCCTGCTGAAAATGGAATCTTGTCTAAACTAATTTTGGAATTTCTATAGCACCATAATATGTACTAGGCATCACTCGATGACACTCCAAAACAAAATTGTAATCCAGTTAATTCTAAAGGTCAGCCTAACGAGAATAAGCACTCTGAAACAAAGAACAGAACAGAAACATTCCAAGAGTAGAAAGTAAGTATGCAGACATTTATACAGTGCCAAATCAGGTCAGGATAACAACAATGAACTAGGCAAGCAAACAGCTTAAATACCCGGAAAGTCAGTTGATAAAAATTGCCCTACAAAAACACTTGCTTGCCCATTAGAGTCCTAAGTACTGGTACATCTGTTTATTGGTCGTACCTTTGAAAAACCTCCTGAGGGTGCTCCTTGCCAAGCCAAACGAAATTAAATAGTTGAAAAAGCAATGACAGCTCATCTGCAGGTGAATGAAGCTTGCATAGCAGGAAGACCTTCACACCAGCAGCCTCTTGTATACATATAAGTTGCATGTATGTATGCATTTATCAACACAATAATAGCACCTTCTAAAGACCATTCAAAGCCTTGCATAATATAGGTGAGGACATAAAAAACCTTTACCTCAGAAATCTTTTCGCCAAAATGCTGACACATTCTTTCAACCATTCCACTGATGCGAGTTATGTTGTTATTCGAGGAGCAAATGAATGAGAACAGTGTTTCCACAGGGTCTTGTCTGAGCAGTCTCACTCCTGTAAACAGACTTGCCTTTTTCCTGAAGTTTTCATCTGCACATTACCAAACATATCAACATCATTTGCATCCACTCTAAAGGAGCAGGTTACCGATCAAGCCAAGTATAAACATTTTTTATGAATTTATACTGCTTGACCATCTTCTGTGGCACATAAATATTTGTTTATATATTTATTTATTAGGTAACAGGTTGACAAACCGCAACCTGGAACATCACACAAAAGAACAACATAAACTTAAAAGAAAAACGAATGGGAGTTGGTAAGAACAACCTGGTCATGCCAATGGGCGCTCAGTATTGTACATGCATATTACAGAACAGCTGAATAGCAGAACAATCCTGCAGCTTTAATAGAAGGAATACTGAATATCATCACATTGGAATTTTCTTAAAACACTGTTTTTGGATGCTAAATCAAGAATAATCCTAAGTAAAGCAGCAAAGAGTGGTTTACATGAATGCACAAAGGACTTCTAAAAAGTTGTAAAAGTGGTATATAAACGCTTTTACAACTAAATTAATGATAAGCACCTTTCTCGCTAAATTGCTTATATAATGAATCCAAGTCGACGTCCAACTGGAAATAGTTCCTTAAAACTTCATCAGCCATGTATTTTGTGGCATCAGGCATAATGCTGGAAGCAATATTTGATTCTGCAGATTCTTTCTCCTGGGTCTTCCTGATACTGCGAGATTTTGTTGGCTTTGGCTGACTGATTTTCTCACAGTAATTTCCCGCATTTGACTTCGATTCGTGCACGTGGTACAACAGTTCATGTTCTGTCTGTGAAAGCATCCAGATATGTCCATCCATAACTCCAGTCCAAATTCCTGGACTTGTCTCATGCCATCTGCAACAACAATTGATACCCATTTGTAACAAAATTGTTGCGAAAGATCGTGTAATGCAGTATATTAAAACATACCAATCTTCCTACTTCCAGTACTCTGATTAAAATGGAACAATAAATCATAACCTAGATATTTCTACAGCACCCAAAAAGGTAAGTTGTGGGAACCGGCGCATTCACAGGTACAACTTGTACATTCACAGGTACAACTTTTCATCTAACTGTAAAACTGAGGCAGCTGCAGGGCATCCGAAATAGCCTCATCCACACATTTTCCACATTGTGAGTAAGGACTTCTGGGTGGACTAAGTTTTGTTGGCAAACAAGTGATTAGTTCTCATCCTAGATGGAACCTGCAGTAACTGTTCCTCTGCATGCTTCTCTCTCTGGTCTTTGTCACAAGCGGACTTCGATTATCCTTAGATATTCATCGACAACCCCTCTCACAATATGCAGCGACAATGAATAAGCTGCTGCTTAGTACTTTACATTTAAGTAGTGCTTTGTAAATTTGGAGATCATGATTATTTCCAATATTGTGCATTACAGAGCTATAAAATGTGAAGTAATCAAGTGCACAAACAAAGGAAATTGAATAAGACCTAAGACCAGCTTTGGCTTCCAGTAGTGGTAGATTGATTGATTATATGTGTAAACGTGTATTTATTCATGATTCTTTCCTCTTCGTTTAATTTCTTCAGGCTCTTTACTGGTTATTTTACACAATTATATTCTGGTATATCAGGACTATAAAGAAAAACGTTGAAATTAATTTGCACCGCCAAAACGATGAGATATAACGAGTCAGGAGAAAATATGACAAAACAGACCTGAAAGACTGTCCACAGTCTAGTGCTATATCAATCCGTAATGCCGTCTTGTCACACGGCACAGATGTCCACTCAACTAAATCTCTTTTTATAACAGAAGCCATGATAGTCGATCGACAGAATTTAAACAAACTGTTAAACTTCCACACCATTACGATAAATTGCTTGCAAAATAAACATTGTTTACAAATAAACAACCGATAATAAACATTAATTCACTAAAACACTTTCGAACGATGCCTTTTCTCCGCCAGCTTACATAGATTACGTATTACATTTGCATCTGACTCTTGGTGATGCAAAACAGACAATATAGTAAGTAAGGTTAGGTATGGTCAATAATTATGATAATAATAAAATAATAAATAATATCTTTTCTTTAATAAGCGCCTGACAAACGCACTGCGCTGTACATTTACATGTTATGCAATTGAAATCTTAACTACTAACAGAACAGCCAGCTTGCAATACAACGGCGCTAATAGCAGCCTACAAAGCATATCCGCCCAACGGGGGCTCAAACTCGGTATTAAATGGTACATTTAACTGCATACGACAGCCATGCAAGGCGCCCATCACGTCCTACATATCATTTTACCAACGCGCCATCTGGCGAATGATAGGCTGAGTGTACATTTCGGAGGGTTGCGGGAAGCGATCCCGCTTTTTACTCTATAGCCCTGAAGGAAATGCTTCCCTCAACAAGACCGGTTATACCAACGACCTCATATATATAACGGGTTATACTGATAGACCGTTCTATATGGGGGATGGGTGCGTTTCAAGTGTACATACGCCGCTACGCGATACGCGATAGTGCATTAGATAACACACTGACATAGAGAGCGAGAGGTATCTAGATCCGTAGCCGGACATGCTTTGTAAGATCCGTAGCCGGACATGCTTTGTAGGCTGCTATTAGCGCCGTGTATTGCAGGCTGTCCGTTCTGTTAGTAGTTCAGATTTATGTCTTCTGTCATTTGTGTTGTCATTTTGCACTCTCCTCTTCTGCTTTCCACTCACGACTGAAAACCGAACTCTTCAAGATATCCTATCCTGATTCAACTCCTGCGCCACCACACGACCACCATCATCACCGATTGCCACCGTAGCACCATGCTGTCTCCTCGGCTTGACCTCCCCGGATTTTGACCTGGCACCGAAACGAACAGAGGAGTTTTGGCTATTGCGGACTTGATTTGACATAGCGCCGGTGAATAAGCTGGTCTCCCTGACGTGGCTTTTGTGGGCGCTGAGAAATTTTCGAAGATTTACATTACATTTGTGTTCTTGTGAATTGTTAAATCATCATAACATGTACATGTACAACGCAGTGCGTTTGTCAGGCGCTTCATTAAAGAATAAATATTATTAAGTGGAGGGGTGATTGCAGAGTACGCCTGCGTACAATCATAGGGTCAACATTTTCCGGATTTCTGCATACGTACTAAATGGATGGCCTCTTATGAGACAATTATTGCTCTGATATGATAGAAACTAGATTTGCAAATAAATATATATATATATATATATTAAAAAATAATTGAGTTGATTTACATTTTCAATGTAAACACTGAAATTAGGTTAAAGCAACTAAATAATTATTTTATTAAAAATTTTAATCAACTCAATTATTTTTGTAATAGCCGAAAAAGGTCCCAGAATGCCATTCCAGAGCAAAAAAGCACTGTATAAATGATAAGCAAATTTGAGTGACTAAGTTGAATACATTATTATACATTCTATATTATTATTCAGAACTGATCTATTTGCTCAACAGTCATTTGTCATTGTTTGATAGGATGAATGATCACTTCAATTATTTTCGAGTTATATTTCATACAATACCTACGTATTCAGAGCTACCGACTCCAACCTCAATAATTTAAGGCCCATAAAGGTTGCTCAGCAAAGGCTGGCCAAACATAGCTAGTGTGACGCATCCGTTGCCTACTCCTGGTGTTGTGCTGGGGATTTCAATTTCAGCTGAGAAGGGGTCCAGCGAGTCACGGGTGTACGACTACGGTACTACCAGCTTCTTCCTTATAATGCATATATACAATAACCTTAGGAAAGTTAGACCTCTGACTCTGGACAGCTTTCATATCCATACTACAAGAAACTCGTCTGCCTTTGTACGAGCTTCAAATTTTTACTCTTAACTGCAGAATCTTTGCAACATCAGTTTAATATGCCCTTCCAACCATGCCAAGCTGATTCAACTTGGCTTTTCTCTCAATGAACTTTACAAACTTCTTCCCATCATTTTGAAGACCTGAAAGTTTTGGTAATTTCAGTTTGTAAAAAAGTACTGTTCATCAATTTAAATTAACCACAAAACAATCACCTTTTACCTATACATGTAATTATTACAACAAACACATTGGAATTGCTGATCCAGAACTAGTCATTTTATTGGGTGCACACACAATAAAAAAATACAAATTATTCACAATAATTCCCTATATTATGTGTCCTGATGCAGCTTTTATGTGGTGCTGAGAAATTTGAAGCATTACATTACACATGTACATGGTTGTGATAGGGATACATGTACATGTAGTTTGTTATCACACTTCAATTTTTCGACCCATTCACAGCTGGAAACACTAACACCCAACCCCGCTCTAAAAAAGATAACCCTCATAAAAATCATCACATTCCATTATAAAAAACTGCAATTTTTAATTTTCAAGATTAATCTCTTAAATCCGGTTAACTGGCTACTAAGTTTGCACGGAAATGAGGCAGATGTTAAAGTCTAACACACACTGTCCAAGACTGACTGAACCACCAGAATGCATGTTTATTTACTCATTGTTTTCTTTTTTGCTTTCAGTTCCAGAAGAAACTTTTCGAGATCCTGCAGCGTTTCTCCCGGAGCAGCAGCAGCAGCTTTCTCGGTGTTGGCCTCCTTCGGGTTCTGCTTTGCATCAGGTTTCTGTTTGGCTTCTGGACTTCTGTGCTCTCTGTTGGGTCTTGATGATGGTGAGGAGGAGGAAGAAGTTGAATAATTTATCAGTGCTGTCTTCGATGAATATTCATGGACGTTAGAGTTTCTCTTAACATTTGCCATGCTCTTCTTCTTTCCATACAAACTGCCGTGGCTAGACCTGCACTCAGCGTCCTTGTTTCTCTCTTGCACTCGTTTTCTTGACTTATCTAATGTTGGAGTTACTTTGCGTTTTTTACTGTCTGGGCTTCCATCCAATGAGCCTTCGTCTAGTCTCTTTCTTTTCCGATTAACATCGGTAAACGTCAGACGTTTCTGACTGGCAGAATTTTTTTCCGATTTAAGAGTAGTCCCACTCTTCAAATTTGAGCTGCCGGAGGCCTTTGCTGAATTTCTTTTCCGCTGGGTGCTTTTGTCTCTTGATCTTGACTGTTTCTTATTTTTAACAGACTTTCTTCGATCTTCATGACTTCTAGAGCGCCTCTCTTTTGACCTTTTCCTTTCTTCTGAACACGAGGAAGAGCTAGAACTGGAAGAACTTGACCCTGAACTTTCTTGAGATGAAGTAGAGGATCTGCGTGATTTCATTTTCCGTTTTCTGGAACTTGGTGGCAAGGCAGGTCCAAACACCTGCAGAGGTTCTCTCAGAGGCAGAGGGTCTCTAGCTGGATGTCCACTGGTCATCATTGCTTTTAAGAAGCGCTTTGATTCAGGAGAAAGGTCGCCTCCTGCTTCTAAGTTGTCAGATTGTCCTCTCATCAAGCCTCTACTACTTCCTAAAATTGCACGAGGTGAATGTCCTTCTCTTCGATTCTGAGGCGACTGGTCGTTCGATTCTGTGCTAAGCTTTTTTCCTCTTCTCATTCTGCTTTCGTTTACCTCGGATGAGAAGCTTCTGGATTTTGTTCGCACACCCCTAAAAAGAAATCCACACAGTCCAATGCACTCTGTGATTTTGACAATCAATTAAAAGGTGCTACTAAGTTTCCTGATACATATATACAGACAGAGAATATGGTTAGCTGAGCAACAACAGTAGGTCATCAAAACTGACACAGAATCAGTGACATTTCAGTTCTCAAAATAATTCCTAATTTTAATTCTAATTCAGTTCAAAGGATCAAATTACAATTCTAATTCTTTTCCCATTCTGAAAATAAATCCTACTTCAGTTCTAATTCCAGTTCTGAAATAATTTCAGTTCTGCAGTAATATTAGTTCTAGTTCAGATCTCAAATAACAGTGCAAAAACACAACTCGTGCAGCTTTTAGTCGGTTCCGGCTTCAAATATTGCCTCAACTTCAATTGTATTGTAATTTTTATTCTTTAGAGATGGTGCATTGTAATTTTAAAATGTTACATTGTGTTATCAAATGTTTTTCTTAAGTTTAAGAAGACCAGTTTCTAACAATTTGTGCATTCGAACTCATCACCAGACAGTTAGCAATCCACACAAGGAAAAATCCTCTACATATGCTTTTGAGGATGGTGCTGACACAAAGTCTAGCTACCAAAGCCAATTTTAAGAATCCAGCGTTTGTTACACTGACTTCTGCTACATCAGCAACAAAGCGAAGACTGGAAGTTGAATCAAAGATTACAAAGACTGGAAGTCGAATCAAAGATTACAGATTTTGACGAATCTTGGACATAACATGGGTTGAATATCACTCATATAGACAGCATACTGGAAAAATGATGATAGTGCAGTAATATCCATTATGAAATTAATTCTTACTTCTATTCTTTTTCCATTCCTTGTAGTGTGTTTCAGTTCTTGTTATGTTCTCACTCTCAAAACAATTCCAAATTTTGTTCTTATTCTCGTTAATGGAAATTTGATAACTTTACTTTTAATTCCTATTTCCATTAATGAAAATACCACTCCATGCAATTATAAAAAAACTTCATATGAATCACAACTCAATTCAGCTTCTAAACATAACCAAATTATTGTAAACTTGTTAAAACACAGCACTCAATATGGCTCCCAAAGGCACTGCTATAAGGAGGTACCAGTATATACTCAAACCTATTAGCCAATTACACACAATAATATTCATATAGTTACTTATCATCATTATGTAGGAAGAAAAGGATCAATTGACTGCACAACTGTTCCCTAAGGACTCTCACGAGAGGATCCTCCATAGTGAACAACACAGATAAGGCTAAAGCATGTACAATCTACATTACAGACGAGCACTCGACTAATCAGCCGGTACAGGTGTCCATTTCCAGTCCCTACCTGCCAGACTGGTCTTCTTGTATCATCCTCAGGAGCGTCTCCTTGGCATGGTCAATCAGCGACTGGTTCTGCACAAGGTCCTGACCCGACTCACTGCCTGAGGGACTCACTTCCTAGTAGCACATCATGAGACAGTTATGCATGTCAAAACAGGGTACCAGAATTTCCCAATAAAAATCACATCAGTATGAATAACAGTAATGTTCCAGGCAAAAGAAGGAGAGCAAGAAAATGATGATTGAGAGAAACGAGAAGACCATGAAAGAGTAAAATTTCAAAAAGTGGAAGTCAACAGTAATAACGAAGTAGATAAATAGATCAGATTAATTGCCAGTGTTGACCAGTATTGAAACATGACAATTAAAAAGATACAAGATAACATGATACAATTATAATTGAAGTAGTTTAATTTGAAAAATTACGCAGTTAAAATTATTTTGAAGAACAATTCAAGAGTATTAAAAACACGACGCATATTTTAAATATGTCAAAATGCAGACAAACCAGTTTCAAACCACAATACCAACATAATTGGTATAAGCAAAGCAGATTCATCATTTGTTGTTGATTGAAGGTTGATGCGGTTTGGTGTACAGCCAGGTATGTGCAATAGCAACACGTCGAACATGAGCCCACAAGATAAGTCAACCACAGATTGCATCGTTCCAGCGAAACGATTCACGACAATGAAACACAAAAACAGCGTAGATTTAGAACACTGTTCAGAAAATCACTTAAATTATAATGCCACTGACAGACATCACAGGGTGAATTTATTGCTGCTGAATTGACTCACAACAAATGCAAAATGATTCAAATATCTTGCATGAAAGGCAGTATAAATTTCACTCAAGCAGCAAGATAAAAACTGACATCAGATTGATATAAAAGATGAAATTTAGGATGGACAGAAATTATTTCTAGAGCTGTTTCTGCTAGAGCAGTGTGAAATTCTTCCACTGGCTTTTCTGTATTTGATTTTTCGCCATATATCTTAACAGTCTGTATTTTCAAAACTAGCTAAAAACTATTTAACATTGAATTCCAAATTTGATCAATAAAGTGCACTCAACAATCAACAAACCCGATCAGGTTCCATTCGTTTCTGGATCTGCTTCAGCAGGGAGACAGTCTCCTCATTAGTCGGAGCTAACTCGACTGCTCGCCTAGCATACCGAGCAGCTGACTCCGTCTCTTTGTCCATTAGACTGAAACAAGACGACAAAAAAGTCGATAATAAAAGTTAGATATTACATAAATTTCATTGCAATAGGTAATTGTGCTTAGGGCAAAGTTTTCCAATAACTTCAAATTTTTTAAAAAAATAATAAAGACAACTGCATTCAAAGAAACAACTTGACCGGCAATCTAGCTATGGCCCCAATCTAATTTTAGGTGAAGCCAATGACTGCTCTGGGTTTCAGAAATGACGAAAGTTGTTGAAAGTAATAAACAATCTTCAAATAATAAACATACAACTCTAGGTCTCACTTGTGTCTCTTACACCTTCAGTTATCAGAAGCACAAAAATAACCCCGAATAACAACACTAACTTGTAAGCAAAAGCAGTTAAGGTCTGATGTAGATATTTCTTGGCATTCGAATGAGTTGGATTCAGACGAACAGCTTCTTCAAAGTCTTCAATTGCTCGTCGGTAGCTCTCGCAGTTTGCATAACTTGAAAAATGAAAAAAATAGTTTAACAGATAAAAACGAATCAAACAATTTCTTGAACCATCCAACCTTTAGTGAAAGTTGTTCAGTTGCTGGATAGGTATTGTTTTTTATATATAGTTTTTATTGTGTGTCACCATTAGAGATTGGAAGAAACAAACATATGCTTGATTACACTACACTGTGTCCGGATGAAAAGTAGAACACAACAAAAAGTGTCATAACTCGGTCAAAACTATCAGTATTTACCTGAAATTTTAAACACAACAACAGTGACCATATCTACACGAGATCCTAAAGCCGTTTGGAAATGTTCGTGAATTTATCATATTTATGAGCGTTTGCAATGGAGCACTGACAAATTAAAGTTTCCAACATGGGCCCTTACATATTACATAAGAAAGTGAAGTTCAGCTACAGCTGGTGTTCAAAATGTCCTCCTCGTTCACGGACACATGACCGTAGACGTGGACGCCACTGTTTGATGGCCCGGTCGATGATCGCGTGGTCAAACAGCTGCCACTCCTCAACCAGACGCGCCCTTAGATGATCGACGTCACGAATACGGGAACGATAAACGCGCTCCTGCAGTACACTCCAGATTTGGTAGTCAACTGGATTGAGGTCTGGACTGTTGGGTGGCCACATCTGCGGTGATATGAAGTCGGGTGTCTCCCGGGACAGCAGAGCAATGGTCTCACGTGCTCGATGCGCAGGGGCACTGTCTTGTTGGAATGTGAAGTAGCCGCCAGAAACCTGCTTGATAGCAGGTAGCAGATGTTGAGTGAGCAGCACATCGCGATAGTACGCTCCATTTACCTTCACACCCGGCTCAACAAAGATCAAATGAGTGCACCCCAGGGTTGACACACCGACTGAGACCATTAGTGACTTTGAAAAGTGTGAACGTGTTTTGAGGAGACGTTCAGCAGGCACGTGTTTCTTGCGCGTCCCAGCCGCCGCATAAACGCGATCATTCTGGAGGTTGACAGGAGGAGCGACGGTAAAAACTTTTTCGTCCGTAAACCATATGAATGGGACTGTGTGCTCAGGGTATTTCTTCAGCAGCTGCTTGACGCGTACAAGACGTGTCAGTTTGTTTCTTGGTGTTAGATCTTGCGCTCGCCTCTTCTTAAAACAAACCAGCTTCAAGTCCTTGGCAACGATTTCGTGTACTGCGGTCTTCGGAATCCCAATATCCCTCGCAATCTGACGCACCGTTCTATGGGTTCCCGGTGCATCTTCTTGGCTTAATGCCAGCCTTTCAACCAACTCGACGTTTTCAACAGTGCGTGTCGTGCGTTTTTGGCCACTGCCAGGTTTTCGCTTCACTGTGCCGGTTTCATCGATCTTCTTCAATAGCTTACTCACAGACGAAAGACACCAACCTTTATTCGAAAATTCATTCAGAAACCTTCTCGCTCCATAACCATGTTCTTGCCGCAGTACTTTAATTAAAATTTTATCTTCTTCTGTAAACGCCATTTTTGTTGTGCTTAGACCAAAACAAGTGACGTATTTCATCGATGACGACGTCACAGCGTCTGCGTAAGTAAGGGCCCATGTTGGAAACTTTAATTTGTCAGTGCTCCATTGCAAACGCTCATAAATATGATAAATTCACGAACATTTCCAAACGGCTTTAGGATCTCGTGTAGATATGGTCACTGTTGTTGTGTTTAAAATTTCAGGTAAATACTGATAGTTTTGACCGAGTTATGACACTTTTTGTTGTGTTCTACTTTTCATCCGGACACAGTGTATAATTGGTGTTAAAAGTTTGGTAAAATATGGTTAGGGTATGTAAGCCCATTCTGAGCAGGTACCCAACCACCAACTCATCACTCCATCATAGAAGAAATTTATACTTTATTGTAAACTATAAACAGTTGCTGGCCCGATAGCGCATTGGATAACATCTGGCGTAGAGAGCGAGAGGTACCGAGTTCGAGCCCCGTAGGGCGGATATGCTTTGTAGGCTGCTATTAGCGCCGTTGTATTGCAGGCTGTCTGTTCTGTTAGTAGTTAAGATTTAAATTGCATAACATGTAAATGTACAGCACAGTGCGTTTGTCAGGCGCTTAATAAAGAAAAGATTATTATTAGATTATTATTATGCACCGCATGTACAACAGTTGGCTGGTCGCTTGCTAGTCATTAAGCAGATGTCAACATTTTAGTCAAATACAGCCCTGGTAATTGAATTCGTTTGGAACTGGTACTCAACTACCTGTCACTTCAACATTGGATAAAATTAATACTAAATTAATTCAGTCACATCATGGGTAAACACAAATTTCAGTAAGAAATACCCTTGTGTGTGGTAAAATTTAACTGCTGTAGGGCTGTTCCAAGCAGATGAACTTGCTATAGCTGCAAAAATGATATCTGCACATGCGACTAAGGGACCAGACTTAAGTTCATTAGTATCTCTAAGATAAATCAGAGTAATTACATCCCTCTGCTTTCCGCAGTGGCTGCTTGAGTAGTATTTATGGATGCACCTGGCCTCTACCCTTCGCCAGTGTCTCGGGTTCTTCGAACCTCTAACATTCTTCAGCCTTTCCTCTTCATCTCATTTAAAAGCCGTCTTCGTACAAGGGACCTTGAGGGGCCCATTCTCCGGCCACACACTGTCTTTGGATTTACTCGGAAATAAATTACTATGCCTTTGACTAGTGGTTCTCAATTTACTTGGAGACAGTCAATAATATTTTAAAAATAAAACTCAGACTTACACAGCAGTGTAAGTCTAATAGTCCAGATGTTATTCGATATACATGGACACAGTCTATCATACTTTTAGTGATGTTCTCACGAAAATCTTCTATAATATGTATGTTTAATAGTCTTGGAACTGTTCGGTTCGGTAGCTGTTTGCATATTGACTAACTCACTGTTATCAGCAATGAATGTAACCTGATGCGGTTTGACATCGGGAAGATCTATTAAAACGAATACAATACAGCTACAAACAACCAGTACTCACAGTGCTCCTCTGGCAACAAGAGCTTCTATGTTTTCTACATCAATTTGTAGCGCTCTGTTGAAGAGCTGCATTGCCTCCAGACGTTCACCCCTTTTGAAATGTTTCACACCCTCTCCAACGCTGCAACACAATCCTTAGTACACAGCACCCAATCATATCTGGTTTGAAGGATATTTCAACTAAGTGTAAACAAGATAACAATATATAACGCTACACTTTTCAGTGCCAAGATCTACATGGCCTAACGATAAATTTGTCATTTTACATGACTTGAACTTGTTAGATTACATGACCATAACCTCAACCTTGGATGTTACAGAGAAAGGTCATTGCATCAGCAAATTTAAGCAGCTATAACCACCAGTCACATCCTCAAATTTAATTTGGTATAAATATCATTATTCATTTTTGAAATCTTTATTTGTTAACATCAGCAATTATCATTATTATTTGTTAATTTATTATCAATAGCAATCATTCCTTTGGCACTAGTTATTTTTATTACCACTATTTGTTATTAATGCTAATGCTAATTTTATTCTCAGCCTCAACTTAAGGTGCAGCAGATCACAAGACTATGTATTGACAAACTCCTATTGTAACCAATGCGCAAACTTCTTCCAATAAGTGCAGAAGAACCAACCTTTTCATAGCCAGCCTATAGGACTGTGATTTCCTCAGTCGATCAGCAAAATCTTCGTCGTTGTATTTGACTCTGAAATGAAAGAGCAAATCTACATTATAAGGTCAGTGCTCAAATAATCAGGCAACGTTTCATTCTTTAAGCCATGGCGTTGAAACAAAAGAAAATTTGGCTTTACATGTGACAGCATCTCCGAACAGTTGTGCTCTACTTCCCAATAATAATAAGAGCAGTCCCCTTAAGCTAGCCCTGAGGCACTGAGGCAGCCATGGGTATGAAGTGTTAACAACTTCATTTTCTTAGCCTCGACATATGAGGGTGGGTGGCCAATCATCTCCCTAGCTGTCTCATCTTCCCACTGACAGTGTATAGTCAGTGTACTCATTATAGCTGAGTTGGCTAGCGGGTGCAGATGGAGCAGAAATCTCTAACCAAATTTCTTCCCATGGTGGGAATTTGAACCTCTGACCTCTCAATTAACAGTCCAGCACACTAACAACTACCCTATCAAAACACATATCTATATAAAATGCAAAATATTATTATATTTACATAAGACATTAATAGAGTAACTGTGTACAGTTACCTAACCAAACATAAACACATACTAAAGCATTCAAATGCTCCATAACCTGACAGCAAAGCACTTAAAACACTATTAGATCAGAATGGTTGAACATTCCTTCAGAACATGACCTGCTCTGTATATTTATATATAAAAAGCATGATCCAATTTAATTAGCAAACCATTCACAATAGTCAAAACCCAATCCGAATTATTAAGAATCAATTCAGAAGATAACTTAGTCTAAATTCACATATAAATAAAAGGGCAAACCTGAATAAACCACGCATTAATGAAGGCTGCGTGCTGTTGTCTTTTATGTCAAACATGGAAGTCAAGTTGGAAACATTCGATGGATTGTGAAACTCGAGAACCTGGCGCAGGAACGACTCATAAGTTTTCCCTCCAGATGACACAGAATCAACAAGACGCCTGGAAGAAAGACCCAAAGACAAGAACTTAATAGAAACACCAAAAACTAAGACCAAGCAAAATGTCCTTAAGGGCATAAAAAATTACACCACTCAGAAAAACTCTATAACACAAGAACCAACCAGTGAATCTGAACATAAACAAATCTGCAAGAGTCAACTCTACATAAATTATGTATCTGTTCATTAAACCAAATAAAGAAATTAAAAGATTGTCGCATGCAAATTACACAGATCGATTGTTTTCCCGTCAGATTTTAATATATAGTATAAAATATAATAGATTAACTTACCTATAATGCAAAGGCAGTTCTTCATCAGCCACAAGACCCTGACAAATAATACCAAACTATTGCATGTATACCATTCCTTGATAAACCTGAATTGCAAGGTAAAGGCAATCGCTTATCTATGATGCACCGCTATCAACAATTGTCCTGAAAGCTTTGGATTCACAGGATAGTTTAGTTCACAACAGCAATTCAACAACCAATCAATTTCACATCACATACCAGGCAGGATGCACCTTGGATGAGCATAGGTTACAGGCAAACACATTAGCAATGCATAACCAAACAGTCCAATGAAACATGAAAACACTTAGAGAAATGTCATGAAGAAAGGAAATGATAGGACAAATGTTACAGAAAAGTCACAGCGCAATTGAAAAACCTAAAATACACAACAAAAGAATTAAATATGCCAGAACTCTGCATAATGGTAAAATGATAAACTAGGTTGGAAAAGGACAAATGGATGAATAGGCAAGGTAGGATTTAGTATAGGCAAGGTTTAGGATATGCAAGGAATTTGATCAGGATAGATACAGAATAGAATAGGAAAGAGATGAACGCAATCATGAAATGGATGAATACGCAAGGTATGATTTAGGAAAGTATGAATCATGATAGACAAAGGATGGTTCAGAATATGGAGACCAGAACACAGGACAGGCAACAGGTGAATCCGCAAAGGCAAAGGGATAAGCTTGTTTCAGCGTAAAATGGGAATCATGCACTAACCAGCTGAATATCAACAGATGACTGTAGATTTCTTGGCAGCAAAGAAACAATCAGTCTTTCTTCTTGAACACTAAGAACCACAGCTGTAATAGAGAATAACAAAGGGATCTATCATCAGTAACTAATCCTTGAAAGTGTCCTCCAGAACATATTAAGGATCCCATTCTAAGCCTAACAGAAATCCCTTTTGCCTTGCGCCAAGTCATAGCCAACATTTTCAACAATCAGCAGAATTTTATTCATCGTAGTTTTAGATGCTGGTGTTTTGAAACACTAAAGCTGTTCCGTTTTTATTTGGTGTAAGAAGAAAGATCTGATTCCTGCATATTTATACCTAGTTTGGTGAACGCATACTACACATTTGTTCATATAGGTAACTATGGTCAATTTGTTGGCTAATATTCCTTCTAATTTTTTTACATAAATGTCATACAATGAATTTACTTGAAAAAGGATCTAATGTCATACAGGTTACTCAAGTGCTTCTTGAAAACTACCTCAATAAAATGCACCATATAAATATTTTATTAGGTTATATGACATCGAACTGCTTGGAATTCAAGCCATGTGCCCTTACTATCTCAGCTGAAATATTTGTTTTAATACCTCGAACTTTATCTCTGATGCTGAAACTTTCAAGGACATTTTCATGACTGTGGCTCCTTGGAATTTCCCTCAGTGGACAGAAAGCCTTCATGAAGAAACAAAGCATTTTGATCTTAACTGCATGTATACATGACTTACCAATGCTCTCTAGAGAATTCGGCTGTTCAAGTTAGAACAAAAATGGGAGACCAGACAGCACAGAAAGGTATCCATTGAAGCATCCTTTCACGGAAAGTTGAAGCAAAAATGAAGTTGCTTCATACCTAAATCTATCTGGACATGTACATAGTGCCTTTTAATAACATCCCAATGGCTTCCATATTTCAGGCCATCTCTAGTTACTGAATAAAATATCAGAATTTCCTGGTTGGGAGAATAAACAACAGAATGCACTTTCAGACAATCAAAAGAAGAGAAGAAGAAAGGTTAACCAAATTTCATAAACCAATGGATGTTGTGTTTATATTGCTGTATAGCTGATCCAAATTCTACAAAATCCCCAAAAGAACACAAACAACATCATCATCATCTATATCACCATTATCATCAATATGAACCAACGGAATCACGCTTACGTTTATTTTTGTTTGATCCAGATCTCGTATTTGTCCAGTTTCAGTTGTCAGAATGGCCAGTAGTAGTCCAGTCTCCTGGATAGCTGTTATCACTCCCACCACATGATTACCCTTCTCTATGCCCTGGACAAAGCAATAACATCACCTGTTCACATAGTTATGACAGACACTTGAAAACAACCTTTGTTTGCCAGGGCCAGGCTGAGATAACTTCTTTGTACACACTTTGTGCCACGTAAATTAGACCCTCCTAAACAATGAATAAAAATATGTTTTGTCATTAGTCTTAAAATTACTGATACTAATTTTATTATTACTAATACTACAGTCAACAAATACACTTGGGTTAATATTACTGCAACTGCCAAAACATCTATGTTATAATCAGTTTATCCTAAATAGGTCATGCTGAAAGAGACCACTGTACAAATTCAGTTGATCAAAATTTAAATGTCATAGGAAATCCTAAAACATCTTAAGTGCCGAGCAGTAGCTTAATGCCAAACTTATGAATATTGTTGGATCAATTTGATTGTTAAATACAAAAGCCGAGCTTGACTTACTTCAAGGAAGTGCTGTCGACGATGTGACTTGGGAACTTCCATGAAATGCTCAAGAGGAGGCACAATTGCATAATAGTTCTCAGCTTTAAAAATACAACATGTGATGTCACACATTAGAAATCATTTCACAGATCAGTTGATTTGAAATTCAAGAACAGCTTCATGATAAATATATCGAAAATTTACATATTATTTTTTGCATATTTACATATTAGGCTGACATCGCATAGGCAATCGATCAAGCTGATTAGAAAATTTGTGTCTTTCGTACACGAAATATTTATCGCAATGCCAACAACAATATAATGCAAGATAATGCGCCTATGTGTCCAGACACTTAATGTAGCAACTTTCAAGTCATGTAAAATTGTACATCTCAAAGAGTGCCAACCTATATGCACTTACAGTTCATCAAGAACACCAAGTTCATCTGGAAGCAAATAATATTTGGGTGAATGGAAAAATTCACCAATGGCAACCATAAAGATACTCCCGGTACACAATAATTCATTTACCACATTTTCCAATTAATACAATTTCAACACCATCTCTCTTTTGCAACAAACACCAACCCTAATCCATTCGATCCCCCATCCTAATCTGTCCAAACTTCTGCCTTCCAAGGCATTTCTCGTCCTCAACGAAACCCATCTTAGCAGCTGCTCTGCCTCCTCTCTCTGGTCTCTTTGGCAACCAGACTCAGACCTCCCTCCACCAGAGTCCCAGACATTGCTCCCTGGACAACCTATCTAATGCAATGCAGCACTTGTGAATAAGCTGGTGCCCTGTGCTTAGCTTTAGAATAGCGCTTAGAAATTTGGAGTTTACGATTACTAATTAAAAAACAAACCATTTGAAGCATTTTTTGGCCAGTGAAAATTACAAGCAGCACCCTTTGGAAACAAGAGATCAGCCTTTTTTGCCACAAACTTTACAAGTTGCTGACTGAATTCATCTCTGAAAACAGAAAGAAAAAAAAACAAAAATAACAACATAATTTGGAAATCAAGCTTCAGACAAAACTGGCTTTCTTCCTTAAATACATATATACTCCTTCTTCTTCCGGTTCTCTGCCTCTTAGGCAGGTTCAAATGTCCGACGTCGCCACTCCTCTCGTTGTTGGGCCTCTTCTTTCAGCTTTCTGTAACTGTTTGTCATCATCCAATCCAGCATTATCTGTCTTGGTCTTCCTCCCCTCCATTTTTCCTTCAATGACCGTTCTTAGTAGTAAGTCTCCTCTCAGCGTGTGTCCGATCCATTTCCTTTGTCTCTCTTATTGTGCGTATCAGGGCTCTTTCTTCTCCAATTCTTCCCATCACTTCTTCATTTGTTATATGTTCTGTCCAGCTGATTTTTTCCATTCTTCTCCATGTCCACATTTTGAAAGCTTCCAGTCTTCTTAAACCCACTTTTCTCCTGCTTAAGCTTTTTTAAATCAGCAATAGCAAAACATTATGATTGAAATGTTCTGGGATCCATTCATTAATTTATTGTCAAGTCCATCAACCAATTCATTTAAGACAATGCTGGAAGACAGTTTATTTACACAATTATAAACAAATGAAGCATAAAATGGCTCAAAGCATGGACACCTACCTAGGGTTTCCTTGCAAATTAGCTAGTGTGACAGGAAGTTGGTCACGAACACTGATTTGCTGCTCAACTTCAATTTCTTCTAGCAACTGAGGTCCATGATAAGCAAGACTTGACTTCAGCAACGACATATCAAACCCATCGTCCACTTCCATCCTAATGTTCTAATCAGAACCATATCAAGACAGTCAACACTATCGTACATTCTAAAATTGCAACAAATAGGATGCACTTTCTGATTGAAAGCTTTAAAGGGATACCTCTGGATAGGATCTAATGGCTAGACAATGATTGATGGTCTCAGCTAGTTAGTAGGAAGTTCTCATACAAACACGACCCTGCTTGCAACAGCCTAGATAATATACATGGGCTACATAAACTGCAAAATACAAGTCAAACGATACAGTTTAGTTGCTTTTAATTATTCACAATTGCTTAAACCACTGAATCTGAAAAAAGCTGTCAGCGCCGTATATTTATTTTCAACAGTACTGCAAACATCCCTGAACGTAAACTTTTGAATATGCAAATTGCAGCAGATCACGATATACACAATGTACAAAAAAGTAAGAATTTATAACAAAATATCACATTTAAATCGCTCTTTAGAAATGCATAAAGCGAAAGATTGTTTCTAACAAAAGTTATATTTTATCTCGCTTTGCACAGCAAGTAGATCGCGTGGCCACTTCCGCCACTGATCGATACTCTTCTTAACGGATACAACACTCATTAATATTCGTTGATGAATATTCACATTTGTCCACCCTGATTATTATCACAAATACTAAAACAATGCACCATTATTTGCAATATATTTGGGACTCGCTGCATGCCCTTAGGATAACGGCCATTACTCAAACTTCTGAGAAATCAGCAGTAACACACGAAATGGTAGGCGCTACATAATTAAGTTTATCTGGCCTGCGTGGTGTATACTCATTGTAAGAAATGTTCAACTTCCGTTTGTATATGAACGCGTGGTTTCAGTGTTGTGTGCAGCGAACATAATTTTATTATTTGGATTCTGTACTGATAATCGGAAGAAATGACGCGTAAACGGTTCGAATTAACCTTTATGTGTGCTATCTTACTATATAAAGGCTCCGTGCTTGGTCCACTTCTCTATATCATGTTCACTGCTGATATCCCTCTCCTTTTTTCTGAACACTCTGCAGTGGGACACCTGTATGCTGATGACGTTCTGGTCTTCGTTCATGGTCCTCCTGCCCATCAATTTGTCCTTTCTCAATCTGTTGAGTCTCTCACTCTTCAGAGCTCCATTACTGGATCAGAGCTCCATTACTGGATGTCCTCGAATCGCCTCTCTCTTAATTCTGCAACAACTCAGCTGATCTGGTTTGCACCCACCAGCACTGTCCAGCAGCTCCTAAAACTCGACTATGACCTCCTTTCTGAGCGGTTTCCATTGTTCACCTTCTCGACTACTGGTCGCAACTTGGGTGTTACCCTTGACAGCACTCTTTCGTTTGCTGAACACATCTCTAGCCTCTCTCGGTCTAGTTTCTATCATCTGAGACGTCTTCGAGTTGTCAGGAGATATGTGCCCTCCTCCACTTTTACCTCGATTGTCCATGCTATCATCTGCTCACGCATTGATTACTACAACTCACTACTTGTTGGTCTTCCTAAATCTCACCTGTCACCTCTTCAGTCGGTGCTAAATGCAGATTGCCCACCTGAGTGCTGTCCTCGCTTCTTCCATATCTCAACCTTGATGACTGAGCACTTACACTGGCTTCCGCTCATTGCCTGTATTCGGTTTGAAGTTCTTTTCCTTACTTCCAGAGCGTTTTTGGGTCAGGCTCCACGCTATCTTTGTGATCTTATCCGTTGTCTTCTTTCGGCCACCTCTAGTCGCCCTCTCCGTTCGTTAGACCGACATGATCTCTTGGTGACTCGCTCTGCTACTGCTACTGCCCAATGCGCTTATGCGTCTGTTGGCCCTTTGCTCTGGAACGATCTTCCCTCTACGACTTGCTCTGTGATCTTAACTAGGGGTACTTTTGTCTCTGCCCATACTCTTGAGACTTTTCTCTCAAGGTTTTTCGCACTGGGAGTGCCTCTGTTTAGGTTGTACTGTGAGAGGTGTTTTAGAAATCTGTAAGTACATTACAATAAACACATATCACAGCCAGCTGTGGCCGACATCTTAAAATAGACATGAATGATAGTAAATGCTGATGAAATTATACAGCATATCTTCTGGGATTATATTATGCATGTGAAATATAAACATCCGTTGTGGTAATCTTTACCTTTTGACTACTTGCGACCGATCACCTTATACACAGTGTAGCTGCCCTTTACTCGGGAAGTTCTTAAAGTAAGCAATGAGTCAGGAATACAATATTTACGAAAGTGAAAACTATATTAGGTGTTCACTTTATTGCACCAATAACTGTTCACCGTATAGTGCCAAACATTGCAAGTGCCAAATTACACCCAGTGTACATACGAAACGCAGTTGGGCTTTTCACTTGGAATGGATACATCTTCTGACTAGGGACACGTTGAAAGAGAAGAAGTTCACAGAATGTGCTTCTGTCAACTTTGAAAACTCTTCTCTTTCAACAAGGCTGGGCTGGTATTGCTTCTGAGTAGATTTCCTGAAGAGGTGCTGCATAAATTTACCATCTAAATGAAGGACCGAATGAATAAATGTCTTTGTTTCTATTTATGCATTATTTGTTTGTGTATATGCAGGTATTATATATTCATAAACAATATATGTATTGAATACGCCTGTTTTAAGTCCTCTGAGTGTTTTTTGTGTGCAGAAAAGCACCTAAAACTCCGAGAGAAACCAAGAAGTTTAAGGAATATGTTGATGTTGAACCTGATCCTAACGCTGAAGATTTCTTTTATGATGAAGTTGATCAGCATAACATGGACCGGGAAAAGGTGGGACAAGCAGAGATTAATTCTTTGAAAAGATTTTCTAATGATATGCTGGGGATTGCTGCTTTAAATTCTATTTAACGTTTTCACTGCATATTATGTTATGAGTCTTGATATCTGCATATTATTTTTTAGTCTTGTTATGTGCGTTTAAAGGTTATAAGACTGGGTATGTGTGTTTTTAGGTTGAAATGTGTTGAGCAGAACCAACTGAAACTTTGTAGTTTAGAGCTTGCCAATTTTTTGCTTTAGGCTGAAAACTCAAATCTTTTCAAAATGTCTCAGTTGATGTTTTCTGTTGAAGGGCTTCACTGTTCATTTCGAAACTATTGCAAAAGGGCATTATGAAATTTCACATGCATTGTATGTTGTATTGCAAGTTGTAAGAAGTAGTTGTAGACATTATTATTACTGTTAAGTAGAAACAGATTCCAGTTTCAGTATGTCTAAGTTGTAACAAATAGTGTTGTGAGGCGGAAAAATTGTCCGGAAAATTTCATATTTTTCCGGAAAATTTCCAGTGTTTTTTTCCGGAAAATTTTCAGATATTTTTCCATCAATATAATATTACTAAATAACAATTTAAATGCATAACAATGTTTAAACATCACTCACTCTATACTGTCTTATGTAGTTATAACTGATATAGAAGACTCAGAAGAAATATTCTTTACTGAAACCAATTGCATACTGCACTTTGGTACACAAAAACTCAAGCATATCAATCACATTAAAGATCATGATTAAGCTATACAGTTCGTCATTATGTCCCATATTATAGGCTCCAAACAGATTATCTAACCCATTACCCATATTATTATTATGTTTATTCAATAGATGGCACCGTTAGTGCTTACTTTTCAGTGTTTACAAGGCTCAACAATGACAATACATTAAGGGGTCGTCCATAAAGGACGTCCGCAAAAAATGACCCACTTTGGACCCCTCCCTCCCCCCTTGTCCGCATTTGTCCGCATTTAGCCATACCCGATTACTCCTTTATGGACGTTTAACACGAAAACCAAAAAATTTACAAAATAAAACATCAACATTGTGAATAACGTCATTAATAAACTACTAGTTCTATCTTGGACTATTATTACGGACCAGCCTCTATCTTATTTAGCAATAATAATAATAAATTATAATAGCCTACATGTAATATTATTGGTAGTTATGTAACACATCAAGTCGGTCGATGGATTTCTCTCTTGGGGTTTAGTTTTTACAAGTAGAGCGAGCTCGTCAGAATACGTTTTTAGGCCATCTTAGGCGGACGTCCGCACTGGTCATAACCCCCTTCCCCTTGTCCGCATTCGTCCTCATTTGGATGACCTCCCCCTCCCCCTCATTGCGGACGTCCTTTATGGATGCTCCCTTAAAGAATTAATTGGAATTAAACTGCACTGTTAATTTAGAGAAAATATTTGTTATGATTTAGTCTCCTTAATATTTTTTAGTTATAAATGAAAATATGAGACAAAAACAGCAATTGATGCAGTAGTACTACAGACACAATTTTAATACCGCAACAGATTAATTCTTATGAGCCATATTATACTATTATTTTATGTCTTGAAATATAATGTTATTGGCATTGCCATTGCAGTCTGACATTAATCTATTTTCAAATCTGCTTTTCTTGGTAAGTAGCAAAAAAGATAAGATAAGAATATTCTTTAATTGACCAATTGCTATCCGCATTTTGGTGTATCCGCAGACATGGTAATAAACATACATTAATACTTAAGAAGATCAAGACAGTCAAATATTCTAAATTACACATATTATTCTAAATCCGAGATCCCATATATATCATCCTCATGATGAAATTTTCTCTCTCAAAAGAATGTGTTTTAGTTTAATTGTTCGTCTATGAGCTGTTGCCTTCAGTGAGCAGTGTATGGACTAAGGGCAGAGCTGACTAATAACTGAGCAGCTGACAAAATGTCAAATTGCCAGACAGTATATACTGATAGTTTATAACACTAACAATGTACGTATCAAACTAGGCTACTGTAGCCTGAACTGCTAATGAACAGTCTTTAATGTTTATTTTAATTTTTTAAGGTGAATGTTGCCCACATTGACAGAAATACTGTAAATAAAGGAACTTTAAAAAAATGAAATTTTCTAGTGTCGTCTCATGCTGAAAATCTGACATTAAGAGCTAAATGTATTTTTCCGGTTCTGCGGAAAATTCCCGGAAATTTTTCCGCAAAATACTTTTCCGGAAAAGCTACATCACTAGTAACAAATATTTTCTTTATTTCTGTTTGTTAGATTCTGTTGGGTGATGCTTACCAACGAAAGAAAAAGACTGTTGTAGAGGTGAGCCTTCATAAATATTTCCTAGTTCATTGAACTAAACTTTAGAAGCTTGAATTGAATTCGCCTCAAGACAGACCAATTGCAAACCACAAACTGTAAAAGTTCTAAATGTCTTCCAGATTCTTAATAATTTTTTGCATTGTTATCTTATACAAAGACTTTTGTAAAATGCAATCATGAACAGCTGATAGTCTACTTGTACCGAGTTCTTTCATTTGTAGGAGGAGATCTTGCCTGTGGAGGATGATTATGATGAGGAGGAAGAAGATGAAACAATTGATGCAATACAGAAGCAACTTAAGCAACTTCGAGGACAGACAGACGTCAAAGCGGCTCTTTTAGTAGCAAAAGATTTTAAGGAAGGTTTGTTTCATTCATTGTCAAGTTCAGTAAATTTATATGTCTCTGCTTCAAGATTTCCCTTCAAAGCACTCCCAATCCTGTTTCAGTTCTTTTTTGTGTAGTTTGAATCTTGTGTTAGAACTTGAATGCATTTGAATATGCTCAAACTTCATGTATGGCTGATTAAACTGAATTGAACTGTGAGGAAAGGAAAGAACTCGATGCTGTTTGTCAATTTTAAATTTGCTTCAGCTTTAAATTAAATTAGTTAGAGGTTTGTGACTGAATGCATAGATTGTAGTACTTAATGACATTTTAGCTTATAAGTTTGTTCTTTTTCACATGCTTTTGGATGAGAATTAGAATTTGAGAGATGTTATATTTGATCAATTTTAAACTTGCAATTGTTCTTTTTTTTGACAGAACAAAAGGAGGAGGGACGAAAAGAAACTACTTGGGGCAGAAAGCGAGCCGATGAGTACGGTGCTGATGTTACTGATGATGTTGGTAAGGTCTCAAAATGTCAATTGTTGATTCAGTCAAAGTAAAGTCTGTTATAGCGTTTGGCATATATGCACGAGTATATTAGGAAATTTGTATAATGCATCATACAGTGCAAAATGTTCTGCAACATAAGAAGAACTAAGTTTTTGGCGTTCAATTCAGTATGCGGTGTTATGAGACTAGTTCATTTTTTGGCTCCGACATTTTAAAAGTCAGTTTGAGGTTTTTTATCTTAAGTAAAACTTGCAGGCTGTGATTTGTTTAAGAAACCGAGTTTTGAGAAAGATATCAGTTTTTCGGAAAATGTTTGCAGAAATCAGTGATTCAGAGGAAAATGCTGCTTTACTGGAAGAGAAGGAGGCACTTGCGATTCAGAAACGCCAACTGGAACAGATCGATGAAAGTGATTTCAATTTTGAAAGATACAAGGTAATGTTAAGCCCAAATACTTAAATTTTGATTTAAATTGTATTGTATTGTATTTAGAAATTTATAAAGCGCTTCCCACAGTAATACCCAATCAGAAGCGCTCCCAGTGCGAAGAGCCCTGCGAAAAAGAAACGTCTTAAAACAACGAGAAGAGGCTGAAATACCCCCAGTTGAAATTATACAAGGTTTCTGAAGGACTGATTAAAGCTGGAATGATGTAACACGTGTAACTTTTCAGTTGTGTTGCTCTTGGTATAACTACTTTTCTTTTTATTGCAGAGAGCAATCACAGCTTTGTCCAAATCTGATGAGACAGCTCGAAAAGACAAGTCGGAGTTGACTATAGAGGAAAAGCAGGAGGTGAGAGCTCTGAGCTTTCTCTTGTGTGCTGTTGATGTTTAAAATTTATGTATGTAGTACTATATATATGCATTATGTTCTGGCTATGTATAGTGAGTAGTGGGTAATTCACGATGGCTAAGGATTTATTGTGTAGTTGTGCAACTCACAGGTAATTTTCTGCATATACATAGCCTGTCAAGATCCTTTTTACAACGACTTCGATATAGTGTTAATAGTTTCTTGACTCTGAATACGAATAGTAAGTGCCTTTCTGCCCTATATATGTTTTAACATCTACATGTATTACTAGTAAATACGAAAATTTCAAATTACGCTTCCAATTTGCGGTTTCCATTAGTGATCTCAACTTTCCTTTTGTCTCTGGTTTACACTGTGGGGTAAAGCGATCCGTAACTTTTTATATTTTCATTAAATAGAACTTGTGTAGTCTGTAAACAATTGCACTTGGCCATGGATGTGCAGGATCCAGTAGATAAATATTTTAAGATAATGTGGACAAAGATTCAAGCAAAGCAACATGTGTCACGTACAAGACATCAATTTCACGTGGCACTGGCCATTCAAAAAGTTTACAACAATGCGCCAAATAATGATTTAAAGGACAGGTATTCTGATGAATATGAAATCGTACACTTGAAACATGCTGCATCGCTAATGCAAGGTCTCTTTGACAAGTGAAAACTTGGCAAGCTTTGAGCATCTTAATTTCAAGGGACCATGAAAACCGCTCCTGTAAAGTTTTCTAGATGACTTTGACATTTTCTAAGTTTTCCAGATTCCAATATGCTGTCAATCGGACATCATATGCATTACAGTACTGTTAGTGATTACTTACTATTTAATTGGATATGTGCTGCATGCAATGCTCTATATCGTACTGTTTGTATTTGGCCGGATGGTGTGCGCTGCTAGTCTTGTTGCCAGTTGGTACAGCTCTAGATACAACAGTTAATTCTGACATCTGGTACATAGAATCCTATATTTAATTTAGCTTTGGAACGCGATCCTAATATAACGAGAGCTTGTTAAAACATTATAATTGATATGGCTGCCAAAGGGAATGTTACAAAGAGGTTCCATTGTAATGCTGATGCATTGTGTAGATATCCATTTTCAGGTTTTTACTGTTTTACGTGTGTGTTTTTAGATCGTGAAAAGAGAAAATCCAGAACTTCTGCCAATATATTCAGACACAATTAGAAAAGTAAGTCCTTTTGTGAATTATTTTTGAGTCTGTAAAGTTTTTATATTTCTGAATGCAATTTGTTATTTATGCACTTTTGTGCAAGCTTTTGTTTGTTTAGGCACGTTATAAATGACAGTATAATGAATATAATAATATTTGAATTGTACTAGAAATCACGAAAGGTTTGCAAACAGAAGAAGTGTGGTTAATTGCTCCATGTGCAAAACTATTCAACCGCATCTGATGCACACACAAAAACGGAGTATGAGACAACCCATTGAGCAACACCATTTGAACTGTCAAGAAGACACTGTGCACTGATCATCGAGTTAAAAAGCTCTTGGATCCTTCCTGTGGATCTGCATCTCATGGCCTTGAATGCTATGTGTACCTTTAATCTTTAATTGAAAAGTATTCTTTTTCACCAGGGCTGGGCTGGGAGTGCATCTCAGTAGACATACTGAAATGCACCTGCTTAAGTGATGTGAAGGAATAAATTAATATAGTTATCTAGGTATATAGGTAAACGGATGAAATGAAATTACACCTGGTAAATTTAGTATTTATTCTGACACTTTCCAACTGACATCTCTGCATTGGTAAATAGCACGAAGTTAGTTTAATTTGCATATGTGGAAGTTTATGTAAACATTCTCTTTGTAGTGTGCTGAAGTCCGAAAGATGCTGTGTCCCATTGTTGAGGCCTACATGGAAGGTCTCCTTCCAAAACATGAAGTGTTTGACTTCCTGCAGAACAAACTTGGTCTTTATTTCATGTAAGTGCTGTATTTATGAATGGAATAGTTATTAATGTTAAGATTAGATACTTCATTCTGTATGATTAAGCTGTGCAATAAGCTACCTCAAATATCATAGATAAGATTAGCTTAAGATTAAACACTGACTGTCTGTTTGGTTAACATAGATACAATAAGCTACTTATTCTAGTGTAAACGTACACCAAAACTTGCTTATAACCTGTCATAATCGGAATTTTAATACGACGCAATTGGGGGTATGAATTCAAACATAATCAGATTTTGAAGATGCAACTGTGTTAATCAATCAATCAATCAGAATTTATATAGCCGCTTCAAGATCCCTACTCAGAGGCGCTCTAAAGTGTTAACACTTTAGAGACGAGCTGCGTTGGTTTCCCAGTCGCTTTTAGCACACTCTTGTCGTTAAAGTGTTAAACACGGTATATGATATGGGTCCCATAGGTGGCATTATAGGCAGTTTCAACTGTATTACTGAAGCATAAGAACTGTGATTGCAGTTGGGTAGATTGTGATGGGGAAGATAAGGTGATGAAGAAGAACTGGCAGTTAACATTGTTGCATTATGCAACTTCATTGTTTGTCAAGATACACAAAAAGAAGTATATGATACATGATACTTATATAAAAAGATTATGAACTTGACTTCGATTGTCTTGTTTGAAATGTTACATTGGACTTTTATGTTTTCTTTTCAGTCACTTTGCAAATACTGCATTCTACAGAGCACTGAAATTCAATAAGACAAACACCCATAATCATCCAGTTGTTGCAACAATTCTCGACTATATTGAGGTTGGTGCCAACTGAACTTAAAGCAGTTCTGTTTACATCTGGAGCTATACATATACAGTGTGGACTCGTTAATGTGAAATCTTTGGGAGATATGCCGTGTAAACCAGGCCACAAGTTTAAAAGATTATGCTGAAAATATTCAGCACCACATTGCATTTTGCGGCGCATTAACTGATATGGCTTGTTAAATTAGCAGCATTGACTCCATTGAGGGACATAAAACACCTCTTAACATTAAGTAGAATGGCTCATAAACTAATAGCACGTAAATGATTTCACGCTTTATACAATGTGTGCATACACAATCATGCAGAATGCTGAAAATCAAGAATGATATCCATTTTTTTTCGTGCTGAGAGCGCTTCTGAAGTTATTCTGAGAGAGGCGCTATATAAATCTTTAGATACAATACAATTTCAAATGAATCTGTTTTGCTTGTTCAGTGTTGATTAAAACTCGATTGCAAGGACTGACTTAATTCAATCCATTGGAATTTTATTTCTGTAACTGAGAAATTTCAAGATTTATCCAATTAAAGACAATAGGCAACAATGCCAGGCATTGCTTTTTAACTTCTGAGTACAATAGTACATATCTACAGTAGAAGCAGTGTTCTGTTTGTCCATCAAGTTTGTTGGTGTTTTGAACTGCAGTTTAAATAGGGTTCTGTTTTCTGCAGAGATTCAAGAAGCTAGCAAAAGTTGAAGAGCAGTATGCTGATGCCATTGGTTACACCCTGAAAATGTTGAAGCGAGGGAAACTAGAATTGGTTACTGTCAGCAGACTCAATGAATTGTTGAGGGTAGAGGAAGATGATTCTGCTGGAGTGGTAAAGAAAACAACCAAAAGGTAAGAATCCAAACTAATTCTACCTACTTGTAAAACAGCTTTTCACTTAATACTATATTTTCAATTATTAGTAATGAACTTTAAGAGGTTTGATATGGGGCCAGTTAATACCATTTTTATGCTTGCACTGATATTTCTCAAGTAGTGTAAGTGATTTTTATATGGTGTTTTTTAATATGGCAGAATAGTTTGTTTTCATGCCAATGCAGGGCCTCTACTTAGAGCTACTTTCAGCTTAACACTTACGACAGGCATGTACTAAAAGTGACTGGGAAACCAATGCAGCTCATCGTTAAAGTGTTAGCAAAGTTTTTGAGCTTTCTGCAAGTATCATGATGAAATGAATGCAAACTGTGGGTCAGAAGATGCCATAAGAGACAGTAATATTTAACATTTTTGTTTGAACTGCCAAAAACCACGTGGTCCTGCTGTTTGCATGTTTAACTTTCTGAGATTTTTTGACAAACAATAATATGCTATTTTGTTTGAATACTTGACTTGCAGAGTTAAATTTGCCAACATCAAAGGCGATTCCACAGAAGAATTGCCTCAGCGAGATAAAGAACCAGATGATGATGATAGAGTTGTTGATTATAAGGTTTGTTTTCGCTCTTTGCATTTGTTCTTAGTGGAGTTCTTGCTAGTTTCCTCATGGTTTTTCAGAAACTGACAACCATGTTAATGCCTTTGCCAATGGGAAGGGATACATTCCGAATAACAAAATGTGCCAAGATTGGTTTTTGCTACTTTCACATATGTCAACAGATTTGTTTCAAATTTGATTTCTTATTTAGAACAGATTTCTTTATGCCTAAAGATCATATCCGGATTATAATTAGGCTGGCTACACATACCCATTTTCTGCTTATCAGAATGAACTCTTCAACAATCCATCAATTTTTATACTCCACAGGCTTTAGATTTAGGTGGCTATGAGAGCAGTCACTGGGCTTAATTTGTGCTATGATTTGGCACAACGCAACGTAAATGACTGATGTATGTACAAGCGCTTTAGAATTCATAAGATCAGATGGTATGAGCTCAACTGATTGTGTGCAGTTATGTATTTGTTCAAAACAAATGGCTTATATCAAAATAAATTACATTTTATCTAGATTGCTAAGAATAAAGGCTTAACACCAAAACGAAAGAAAGAAAACCGCAATCCTCGTATTAGATACAAGGAAAAGTACAGAAGAGCGCTTATCAGACGTCGTGGACAGGTATCGTACCATTTCCTCTTTACATTCGTATCTGTTAATTATTCATTAAATCTTTTAAAGTGCTTGTATCACCTTAATTTTGATACTGCCTAACAATGAGTAGGGCTCTTGTATTGTTATAAGACTTCTAAAGACGTAGTATTGAACGCTAGGTAATATTTTTAGAACATTTCTATCAAATCAGGATTTTAGCATTTTGTTGTCAGAAATTCCTGTGTCTGTTTTAAAATGTGAAAAAATTAAGATGGCTTGTCTGATCAGTCTTGAATCGAAGGCTACAACAGATTTCTGGTATTCTGAAATAATTTTGGAGCATCTGAAAGAAAAGCAAGTAGAGTTTTAAAGTTTTGTTTCTGGGTTCCATCATTGTCTATTAACGTTGCAATATGTTGTTTTCCAGGTTCCTCAGCCACGAACACAGATGCATCCGTACGCTGGAGAGTTGTCTGGAATCAGGGCTGGCATCAAAAGAGGCATTAAACTCAAAGTCTAAAGGCACTGGAATCTTGCAGTTGACTGTCCAAAACATTTGCATATTATTCATTCTGTCATTTGCAATTAAAGTTCATCGACCAATGGAAACAAATACAGCAATCTTTGTTATAACAAAGAATATAGGATGTAGGGGTCATCCAATGAGGACGTCTGCAGAGGGCATACAGTTTTCAGTAAAGAGCATGTCTTAAATTTCAACATCTGTCCGACAGCATATGATGCATTGGCAGACTTTGCTAGGAACCAGCGCAAGGTCTAGCGTAACTACCCCGATGCATCTTGGAGGGAGACAGGATCTCTCCAACCTGCAGTCTAATACGAGTGCAGGATACCAGACAGGAACAACCATACACTGCATAGTCCCGTTGCGAATATCCCGTAGTACAGTTAGCCCTGGAGTGGACGTGTTTTGCAAAGGGGAAAGATTGCTAGCTTAAAGACTGCCTTATGTAGCCAATCTAGTAATCTGAGTAGATTACTAGATTACCTTGAAGGAGTGCTATATAAAAGCTCAATAATAATACCTAGTTTTGAGTTTGGATATGAATGACATACAAATGAAAACATGCAGAAAATAATGAACAAATTCCAAAACTTTTAATCAGGCACACAGTAAAGTAATGGTTTCAATTCTATTCACTGTGGAATCATTGCAGTGAGTGCAACAGTTTGAGACTAACAAAACGACTGCTTCCAAATACATAACTAAAACCGCAAACAGATTACCAGACTTTTACTAATACAAGTGTTTATTTCAAACGAACTCCCAAGAGTCTACGAATCAAAGTCATCATCTTCTCTAGGTCGTTTTCGTGTCATGCCATCAGTCAAACTTTGTGCCGCTCCCGACATGGATGACATCGTCGTTATTGGCATGTTCACTGCAAAAAATTTTGTCACATCTTAATCAATGTACTTTCATAACTGTTAAGAACATGTGTAGACGCTTTGTACATATCAAAACACTCGAACAGCACCAAGGAGCTGTTGAAGTTGGATAGAAAGGACATCATCATCATATCTTTAAAGCGACACATACAAAAATGAAAAATACAACCCAGTTACTCAACTAGGTTAGTGTGGACTAATGTTTTCATAGTTCAGGAAATCTTTTTTATTCAAGTTTGTATATAGTTCAGATCTTATCATTTTAGTTCAAGTTCACATTTTAGTTTTCCAATTGCAGTCAATTTAGTTTGTGTTCAAATTCAAATTTTTATTTTCCAAATTATTTTAGTTTTAGTTCTGCTGTAAAAATGATTTAAGTTTTAGCTATAGTTCTAGTTTCAGTAATACGTCTATATATTTTAAAATGTTCAATTAAGTTTTAGGTAATCACGCATTTCTAACTAAATAGTTAATTGCAGAAATGCTGTGAATGATCCTAACAACTTGGTTCACCATAATAAGAAAGATTAAACCTAAGCAGCTTGAAAGGGGCTATTTTAAATGTCCAAACAGATACAATGCAGCAGACTAGACCAGGTAGGATACTAACCAGTAGGTGGTTTACAGCGGATGACTGAAGAAGAAAACATGTTTGACACTTTGTTACCTAAAATATTCAAAAACCAACAGATTTTTCAAACACTTGAACTATTTAATTTAAAAATTACCAGAACTGCAAGTCCACTTGCCTTGTACATGCAAACTCTTCAAGATGACTCAAAATTCTAGAAAATGCCATTACAACAATGTTGATCATAGAGCAAAGCGCTACCCCTTCTTCACCTCTCATATTCAATAACCTATGCATCATTGCCTCCCTCTATATCTGCGCTTGTTGCCTCTGGTCAAACTCACCTGCTTTTTTATAAGTCCCTCAAATCACACTTCTTTAGCAGTGGCTGGCAGCGCCTCTGAGTAGGTTTCTTGAAGCTCTAGGTGCTATATAAATTCTCAGAATTAATTAATTGCGTGACACTGACACATACTGTTGATTCATTCAAACCACAGGATAAGACTGGTTGTTGTGTCTGCTTCAGCAAAAAACCTACTGATCCTAGGACATTGCATTTGAGTAGCAGTATGACTGATAATGGTGCTGACTAAATAACCTTCAGTATCTTTAGTTCAAAATGACACACTTCATTAATAAAAAGTAGAGATATCTTCGTTAAAAACATAAAAAGAATTAACGAAATGTTTAACACAACAGCACTTAAACTTCAATTACCTGAGACCATAGTAACACCTGTCGGACCATTTACTTTTCCTGTCTTAGCTGTCTGCTGGAAAGTTGGCTACATAAAACACAGAAGAGATACAATTTACTGTATTAAGGCAGATAAGGTAAGGATTCATTTATTACGTGCCTATATCAATACTACTAACCACAATCACTTTTCAGCAATCTTGCCTGGTTATATTGTGGTGCAGCTCTGCTTTGGCTCCCAAGGATAACATTATAAGGAGGATTTGCCAAAACCTACAAATTTACCATACGTTGGGTGAACCAATCACCCACCAAATTTAGATATCTGTAATGGTAACTTTGTTTTCTATAATAGTCTAAAACATGCAACGTCAAAATATCTGTAAACAATAATATGATATAGGAGCATGGTATAATTCTAGCTCTTTTAAAATAACAAAGTTACAAAACATCAAAATGAAAACTGGACTTACCCGTTTTGCAGATCGCTTGGACAGCATGAAGTTTGATGACATCAGACAGTACCTGTCCGGTGGGAGAATTGGCGCTCCGATTGGTTTGATAAGAGGCAATGGAATCGAGTTTTTGTGTTTGGCAACGTCAAGCAATAACTTGAAAAGAAAACAAACATAATTAAAAGCTAGTGCTAATCTCTAGATGAATAAAATTTAGCACCGATCTCTTCAGCCAACTGAGCAGTAGCCATTAATCTGAATCAGTCAACTCCAAAGCAATGACTACATTTATTGAAAAATTATTAACTATTAAAATTATTTATGGAGTTATCATATGAATGCGTCCTGGGATATGGATTTTGTGTTCACATTCCAAATAATAAGCCAAGTTACAAACAAATAGCTATACCAGTAGGCCAGTGACTATCTTTTACTTCATTTTTACAGAAATTGCAAATATTTAGCCACCTCGGGTGGGCCACTTAGAATCAGCTCGCGGGCCGCATGCGGCCCGCGGGTTGGACAGCACTGCTCTAGATGAATAAAATTTAGCACCGATCTCTTCAGCCAAGTGAGCAGTAGTCATTAATCTGAATCTTTTAACAATTTAGTAGAACATGGTTGTTTGCTCTTTAGCAATTACAGTTTGAATTCTTGTCCTGTAATGCATATTGCTCAATACATCTACTAAGAAACAGTTCAAGACCAACCCCTGCAAAACAAAATAGCAACAAATGTGCAGTGACAATGGCCACTGACAATGTGGATCCAGAGGGAGGCCACAGCTCTACCACTTGCTCATGAAAAACAGCAGTCCCCTGGGCAAATTCCAAGAGGCAGCCATGGGTATGAAATGTCAGTGACATCTAATGTTTTAGCTTCGACATATTATGAGGGTGGATGGCCAGTCCTCCCCCGCTGCCTGATCCTCCACCAACAACACATGTACCTGTAAGTATGTGGCTGTGTAAAGAAACTCATAAGGGTGCTTGCTAATCGTGGCCGTCTAACAAATCTAACAAGGCTTTAACGCAAGCTTAAACATTTATGAATTTTCACCACGTCCAAAGCTTCTTTGGTGGTTACATGTATAGTTAAGCACAACTAGTCTCAAACGGTAAGGTCAATGGTCTGTTATGGCCATAAGTGGACTAAGAAATCTTGAAACATCTATTTGTCTGGCAGGCGTTTGAACCCAAGCCCTCAAGATTGTACAGTCCAGCATGCTAACCACTAAACTATGGAGCATCCTCTGAAACTTTTTGACTCTTGTGAAAACAACTCAATAGAAACACCAATGTTACTTTATGGGTAGCAGGGAAAAACTATGCCACAACACTTTCATACAGTAACATAATTCTTTGTCAATTTAGCCATCAAAGCTGAAGCAGGAAAAGCATTTACATCTCTTGGAGGTGGATTTGTCAACGTGTGGTCAAGTTCAGTCTGTACAGCAATCTTTATGTCATCAACGTCGATATTCCTTTTGCCTGCATGCGTTGAATATACTGCTGCTGCATCCAATGTATCGACAGTCAATTCTGAAAACATATTTGTAGTTTAATATGCAAAATAGGTTTTGACAGAATATTTAGAATATTGTTTATCTTTGTTTTTAACTTTACAACAGGTTGTTCATTTTTCAAAATACTCAACAGGCACAAGACAATAGTCAATAGTATGTACAGCTTAGCATTCGTAATATTTACTTCTGGACTTATTTTATTTTCATTAGTTAAACAGAGAATTATTTCTAAACATTGATTTTGTGGTAAACATTTTAGAATCGGGTACGTAGGTTTTCTCGCGTCGGTTAGGGTAAGGTTAGGCGTCCTGAGAGTCAGTTGGGTAAGGTTAGGCGGTCGTGAGGGTCAGGGTCGTCATTAGAAAAATTCGTACCTTGCACGCAGCATGCCAAAAGATACCGTAAAATGCCAGTAAACTTACGCACCCTGATAAGTACTAAATGTTCGCCGATTTTGTTACAGCAGAAATTTTTCTCTTGCACATCGTACAGGTGGATCTGGTATCATGACTCAAAAGTGCCATTTAAACTGATCTACACATGAAACTGTGCTATATAAATTCTTTTTTGTACATTACTGGTAATTTAACATTTTGTAAACTACATGGCCTTTGTCTCCGAACATGGGCGTTTGTCTCGCGCTAACAAAGATTACTTACTTACATTACATTGTTGACATGTTATCATGTAAAATTTGACACTTGTAATTTGATAAAATTTGTGATAAGTCACTGTTCATTTTCCCACGAGTCCTCATTAGCAACAGTTCCTCAGAGGCAGAAGAGCAGAGTAAACACCAACTGATCAGTTATAACCTACTATAAGTGAATTCGAGCATAGCATTGACGAGTCGTGGGTCGAAATCCGCCACTCCCATGTCTTCCAATATGGCGGATACTGTTAGTGCATCCTTTGGTGTACTTTTTGCAGGCGCAGCCATTGCAGGCAATTGACAAAGTCTCGTTTTTAACGCTAACAGCTTCACTTCACGCGTAAAAATCAAAAACGCAACTAGGCAGAATAACAACACAGTGGTTGACTGACTTTCGGTCTTCCGGTAGAGGAATCCATAGATTCAAGAATGAAAACGTGTTGCGTAAGCTCTATATCCGGTGCGGTTCATGGGCGCTCCCATCGCGTCGATGGGCGCTCCAACCTCCAACGCTTGCTCCAGCCTTGGATAATGTTAGCGATAGGTCCAAGGACCTATTATACACGCGATAGATCCAACGTGTCGCGTGATGTTTAATAAGGACTCATTTAAGGAGGCTCCAGTAATAGTTGTCTTTTCATAGGCTAATAATTAATTATAACAGGACTAATCGTAATCTCCAGATTTCTACACAGCCCACTAGAGCGAAGTCGCGGGAACCAGCTTATTTACAGACGTTAAATCGACAGACAGAGAAGGTCGAAATCGATTCCTTGTCAAGATCCATGGGTCAGATAGGCAGGGATCAGGCAGTCAGGCTAGAATTAATTGTAGCTGTGAGAGAGAGGTAGGCCTAAGGGAAAGACACATTTTCAGTTTTTAGTAAAAGACCTGCTCTTAGAAGTGCAGCTCATATGACTTCGTATAGCTACTTCGATCGTCGCACATGGATCAGACAAATGCCGTACGTAGGCTTAATTACGGCTGAAGTTTTTTCCAGATCTCGAGGGGAAACAGCTAGACATGGTCACATGGAATGATTTCCAAATGTTAAATTTTTAATGATAAGGTAACCGTAGGCATACATAGGCCTAAGCCGCCTAATGTAATGCTAATTTAGGAAATTCTCAGCGCCACACAAAAGCAACGCCAGTAAGACTAGCCTAACACGGTAACACCGGCGCTATATCAATCATTCACGCAGTTGCCAGGTTGTTTGGTCCGTTCCTGTGCCAGGTCAGAATCCGGATAGGTCAGAGAGAATTAAGACAGCATGGTGCTATAGTATATGGTGGAAATCGTTAATGATGGTCGTCGTACGTGTGGTAGGTTTGGGTGGAATTTCAGAGAGGAGAAGACTAGAGGCAGAACAGAGAAAGATGTGATGAGGGGCAATTAGTAGACCTGAGTGGCTGGATGGTTAAAAGCTGGCGAAAGTAAGAGGGTTGAAAGGCACTGAGGAATTACATAATAATAGGCCATATATATATTTAAGTGATTTTAATGAGTAATTTTTAGTTTTTGACCCATTCTGTCATTCAACCGCGGCTTCTAAAGCAGGTTCACGACATCCTTATATAGTGATTTTATGCGTCGATTGCCGCATTTTAAAATTGGTTTATATAGGTCTACTTTTACGACTTTAGGAGCTGATCTTCTGTTGAAACATTATGGTCGATAGAGACAGGTTGGTGATCTTGGTTATAGTAGGACAAGCCACGAGAAGGGTGGAACAGTCTTTGATTAAGGAGGTTGTGACTGGGTTAAGTTTGCAATCATCAGTTTGAGACAATTGATCAGTGATTTCGGCTTCAAAGCTGACTCGATAAGATGCCTATTGGCGATGAAGTATGAGCATGAGCATGAGCATCTAAGGATTAGGCCTAAGAGTCAGTTTGCCTGGGGTTGAGTTTGGGGTCGTCCATTAATTATGTCAACAAATTTTAGGCAGTTTTTGACCCCTCCCCCTTGTCAACAACTGTCAAACATTGACGGACCCCTAAAAATTATGTCAACAAACCCAGAAACCCCCCTACAAAAAAGAAACAAAATGGCTCAATACATGTAGAATAATTTTTTAAATTTCTTTTACACTAAAAAATGCAATCTTGAATTTCAAAATATATGAGTTTAGTTTATTGCCAGCTTTTTAGTAGTATTAAACATTAAGCACTTTATACATTTTTAGCATTTCCTAATGTTTTCGCTAGCATTTGGAAGGGTCTATGTTGATTTATTCGAAAACAAATTATTTCTTGACGTCAACTTGTACCGAACCCCTCCCCTTGTCAACAACTGTCAAACTTTACAGACCCCCTATTTTGTTGACTTAATTAATTGACGACCCCTTTGATAACAGAGTCTGCAATGAGAGACGGAGGGAGGATTTTGAAATGCAAAAGCGCGGCACGTGCTTATTTCTACACTGCAGAGCGCAACGATCGCCGATGCGGTTGACTTGAGATTGGAGTACAGAGCTCCCTTATAATTTCGGCGCAGACTGTAGAGCCGGTAGAACTATATATATATATATATATATATATATATATATATTCGTTTATTGAGAAAAACAATCTGACAAAAACGCTAGAAATGCTAATAATGAGTGATAATCGACAAATAAAGTTCATTAGAAAGTCTTTAGAATAAACTAGTAAATATTTTTTATATAATGATCTGGGAATAAATTGAGAGTTGTCCTTGGGTGAGAGTATGGTTGTGTGCTCTAGGTCTGAATTGGTGAGAGGAGAGGGGTCGGAGTGGAGGTAGGAGTTGGTGAAGTACATGCTTGGGGTTGTGCAATATGGAGAAAAGGAGTCTTGCATCGGCTATATTGGCAAGTTCAGAGACTGTTGGAAAGGATTGCTCTAGGTAACCTAGGCGTCCAGGTTCTTTTAGAGTTTTTCCAGGCGTTCTTTATCGGAAGCTAGGGTGAGACGGTGAGACCCCACCAGGATGGGGAGGCATATAGAAGTTTAGCAACGGTAGTGGCTTTGGTTACATTATGGATAGATGAGGAAGAAAGGCCATGGGTTTTGAGTTTTCTGATAGCATAAAAAGAGGAGGAGCAAGTGGCTGTGAGGTGGTCTATATGGGCTGTGAATAGCCGTCGGATCTGAAGCTATAATATTATAGGTAGCTGAGACAGAGTGGTTAATGAAGCTATCTATATTTCTGTTACAGGAATTACCTCAGAACGGTATTTGGAAGACTAAATCAGGTCTTGGACGGCTGTATAGTGTTCTTCATTCATAGCAGTGAGCGGCTGTTAATTAACATGCAGATGTTGAAGTAGGATGAGGCAGAATTAGAGCCTGGGTAGGATGGATATACTTCGATCCGCATGATAGAAAGAGGAAGAGAAATGTGAAGAACCTCTTATGGTTGAATGTACGTGGTGCGAGGTGGTGCTAACAATGTCAGCGGTATGATCAAGCAGTTGCCATGGTCGACTGTCTCAGTCATGCAAAGACGAGGGGCATGGTAGGCCTACTCTTACGCTGAAGACGTACGTTGTATGTCAAAAATTGAGATTGTGATATCTACGTTATAAATATGTTATTATATCTACAGTGATTTAGAAATGTTCTCTGTTAGGATTGCTATACCTTGTCAATGTGAACTCAGTAAGACTGTCAGACAACAGAAATCAGACAACTGATTTCAGTCTCTTGGGCAATAAAACCTTTACCTGATTATCTTATTATAATAGCCACGTCGTGAGTTCCCTTGGAAATAATTCACAACAAAGTCAGGTTTATAATTTTCAGTCATTCTAGTTACACGTAATTGACAGTTTATTTACAAAGACTCTTCCTCTCTCTCGGTGATAGCTGTCACTGTTTATAATAAACAGTCCCATAAACGAAACAAAACACTAAAAGGAACTCTGACAAACACAGTCATATACGATGCTGTAGACGACTCGAGGGGCAACCCGCCTTATTCCTGGTCCGTTCGTCTTCTCCACCAGTGGAATGAACCTCTTCAAGGACATTGAGTCATTGACCGAAAACCCTATCCATAGACAAGTCCTGGAGACACTGCAGCTCCACTTCACTCAGTCTGCAGATCCAAGATTCTACATCCAGTCTGCAATTCCACATGCGTTCTCCACTCATCGACTATTGTAGGCCTAGGTCTCCATGCAGGACCATACCTTTCCGCCCTATCTAAATGCACGCACAATAACTTCTTAAGAATATACTTCGAACACGTGGAGAGGCCTCCACAGAACGCTGCGAAACAACCAAAATACTCTTTCTCAAACAAACATTTTAAACTTCGACGTGTAGCCTACGCGACGTACTACGCGTTGTAGATAAGTAGGCCTAGGCTATATCAAGCCTGTCATAAAATTTCTCATAGAGCTGATGTTTATGCGACAGACCTTCACAAACTGTTCTTATTTACCTTCGCAATGTAAATCGCGAATAATTTTACATAAGGGCCTACTATAAACGTCTTAAAATTCTAACAAAACACCAACGCTCGGAAACTTCGAATAACCTATGCATGTGCAATTTCAAATTATATGCATAGGCCTATATATATAGCCTAATGGAGTTGAAAACATGTACAGGCCAGTTGATTCTATTAATTGGAGTAATTCCTGTGCAAGTCGGGTAATTGAAATTTCCAGCTTAGGCCTATAGAACTATCACGGGCTCCGTGATATCTATGCTTGATAAGTCGTGAAGTTACACAACCCTCATTGCATTTGGCTCCTGCTGCAGACAGACTGGGTCTAATTCTTTGCCACTCCTTCTCATTATATCCATCACAGAGAGAGAACAGGCATAGAAAGCAGCAGACAGCGCAGTCGTTGAAGATCATGATATAGCGCCCGTTTATTTATGGTTGTATTTCGTTTCCGGTCGCGATAGGGATGCGTTCGTCGTAGAGCATCGGAGCCTGGCAGATGATGGCGATTGTCCCGAACAGACAGATGGCGCCATACAACCAGAGAAATACGCGGTCTATCACCAAGGCAACGTACTTCCAGTCTTCCTTCGTCTACCGATAGATAATTCAAGACAGCACACGACTTGATGTAATGTAATGTGACATAAGGGATAACGTACAAGTCAACGTCACCATCACCATCATCGTCATCGTCATC